>CM028135.1:1000080000-1000432500 GCA_016271365.2 Neoceratodus forsteri
GGTTTAAGGCTCTGAGCTGCAAACCTGGAGACCTGGGTTTGAATCCCACAGCCCCCACTTGCAAACTGTGTGACTCTGAGCAAGTCACTTAACTTCCTTGTGGTCCCAGGTTGCACCTGTAAGCAAGCTTTCAGCTTAGTGTGTCTCTCCTGGTAAAACAAATTCTTGTCAGATCCACCACGGCTGCGTAATGAAGTTCATGAGGTTGTGTGGAATTGTTAAGGAGACAGGGAGAAACAACATAATGCTTTTTAACTAGCAAGATTTGTTTTATTTTGTATTGTAAGGAAGGCACTGTCCTGAGTGAACTCCTTTCTTCTCTCTGCAGTCTTTAATCATTTTTTGTTGCACCTTCTTGTTTTGGGGAAGGTGCAGGGTTGAATTTATTTGCATCCTGTAAGTAAGGGAAGCAAAAATAATAAAATCAAATGATCGTACTCCAAAGTTTATGGTGCTATTTTTTCTTAGGGAAATCAGTGTGAAAGCAATAAATCAGCTTTGTGGAGCATCAGCCTGCCAGAGATGTAGAGATAAGGGAAAGCAGGTTGCTGGATGAGCTCAGTAGGATGTTTGCACTGAAAAGTTACCAATGAGTGGTTGACAGTGTTAATTTAATAAAAAATATTCCTCTAAATATTGAGATGATCATCAGCTATCAGTGAAAGAAAACATGATGAGTAGAAGAGAGTACTGCAGCAGTGCAAAACTGATATGAAATGGAGAAGTCAGAGTGGCAGAGCTATTTTAAATATCCAATAAGTAAGGCAAAGCAGTTCTCAAGGACACAATGAGCAATGCTGATTGTACGGAATAATAATATAGTGCAGACAACCTTGATTAAATGGGATGCGATATTCAGGTTTAATTTCCGAAGCTTATTTTTTAAGGCTTGCAAAGAATACCGTATATTGTATGAGGCACAGCCCATTCCTTATGGGGGACTAAGGTAGGACTGTGTAGACAGTCAAATATGCAGATCTCCATTTCATGTGGCTGTGTCCACCCATTCTGAGATAAACCACTATTGTATACTGGAATAAAAAGGGACATGTCTGAGCAGATATGTTAAGTATCCAAATGTGTCATGGGGAAAGCTTACCTTGTAAAAAGTAAGTATTACAATGCATTAAGGAAAAGCTGGAAGGAAAAGTATGTCTCTTTGCAGATGACACTAAGATCTGCAACAGAGTTGATGCACAGGGTGGGGTGGAAAGGATGAGAAGGGATTTTTCAAGGTTAGAGGAATGGTCAAATGTATGGCAGCTTAGATTCAATGTTAAGAAGTGCAAGGTAATGCACCTGGGAAACAAAAACCCAGGGGAAGAGTACACAATGGGGGGTGAGATACTAACAACAACAAAAATGGAAAGGGACCTGGGGGTAGTCATATCAGATGACCTAAAGACGGGCAAGCAATGTGAGAGGGCAGCAAGGAGGGCTGGGGGATACTGGGATGCAGGAGAGCATCACCAGTAGAAAACAGGAAGTTATTATCCCTCTGTACAGACAGCTGGTGAGACCCCATCTGAGTATGTGTGCAGTTCTGGAGACCCAATCTCCGAAAGACATAGACAGGATGGAAGCTGTCCAGAGGAGGGAACTAAAATGGTGCAGGGTCTGCACGGAAGACATATGAAGAGACTTAGGAGCTTAATATAGACCTCGAGGAAAGAAAGGGAGAGGGGGACATGATAGAAAACGCTCAAGCACCTCAAGGAATCAACAAAGTCCAAGAGGGTAGCATCTTTCTAAAAAAGAGGTGCAAGAACAAGAGGGACAATTTGAAGATAGAGGGGCGGCCTCAGAGGTAATTTAAGGAAGTCTTACAGAGAGGGTTGTGGATGCATGGAAACGGCCTGAGGAGGTTGTGAGTCAAAATCAGTGGTGGAATTCAAGCATGCATGGGATAGTCATAAGGCAGTTCTGGGGGGTGGGGGTAGGAAGAAGTAGGCTGCTGGTTAACTAGGATCTGCAGCTTATCCAGTAGGTAGGGAAATGGGCAGACTGGGTGGGCCAAGCGGTCCTTATCTGCCGTCAAATTCTATGTTTCTATGTTTCTATGTTTCATTAAAACGTACAAGCAAGGTAAGTTTCTCTCTGTTCCATGAAATATGGGAGCCGACAGATTGACCCTATACTGTAGGCCGTAAGTGGTGGTTCATTGGGATTTGGGATGGAGTTAGCAGGTTAGATAGTAGGATGTTTGTATTAACTAGTTTAGAGCTGATAGAATACTTGTATTTGCATGTTGACCTTAGGGAAAGGGACGTCAGTATGAAAACTATGTAATGGCTATTTTGCAGATGCATTAAGTATTGTGAATAATAAAACTATAAATACATACATACTGTAGGTTACAGTGCTGTGCCAAGCACATCAAATGTTTGTTGTTTTTTAACCATTAGAAATGTTGTGCTGAAAGCTGATGGGTATTTTTCTCCCCTGCTCAGAGCTTTCTCAAGACCTATAGCGTGAGTGCAACAAACTGGTGTCATGGTACTGGTTTAAGACCATTACATTGTCATGCCCTTACCCATATTGACAATGCAAATACAATTCAACAATCAAGTATAAACTTATTAAAAAGATTAAATTATCTGACCTAACAGTAGCAACACAAGAACTCAAATAACCGCTAAGTACATCACAGCAAATAATCTGAATTACTGTACTGTCACATATTCCATGAAAGGAACAAAGACAAAAGGCTAGTGCTTGTACACTGCAGTACATTGTAATTCCCACTTTCATTAGGTACAATGCCCCCATCAGACATGTACTCAGGCTGGTATACTGCAAATAGCCAATGACCTATAACATCTAAATTCCTCCAGGGTCCCGAAACTGCATTTCACATCTTTCAGTTCCTAGTAGCTTCGGAATTTAACCACTGTGAGGTAGGCAAAAGTCACAACATTTGTAATGTAATGTTTAACATCCCCATGTGATGCAGTTGGAGGATCAGGGTAGGAAATCAAGGTGGAAACCACCCAACAGGGGATTGAAAAGGCCATTCCTAAGTGTCAGGCTGCTCATTCATTTGGGGGAAGGGGGACTGTAAGACAATTTTTATTTTGGGATAAAAAAGAAAAAATGCATAAGTAAAGTGACATATGCAAATAGATCACAATACATATAAGATGTACAAGAGGAATAACCAAGATGTTAAATCGCACTGTCATTCTATCGTTATCTGCTTTTTATGCTTCCATTTGTAAATATTATACAAAGGAAATGTGACTTAATTTGTGAGTCATTCCATTGTCTTTGCAGAACTCACTTGTCTGGTTATCTGTTTCGATATGTTCATTTATTTACTGGCGGTTTTTCTATTTTTTCCCAGACACTTGGGAATGGCCTTTTACACATGGCAGTAGTGTAACACCATTATTTTAACATGCCCTCACCCATAGTTACAATGTACATAGTCTTCCACAATGAAGTATAAACATATCAATAAATTGATAACAGTATCTGATGTAATAGCAGCAACGCAAACCACAAATACCCTGTAATCACTGCACAACACATAACTTCAGGTACTCTAGGGTCAAACAAAAAGAGAAAAACTATATTGCTTCTATTGCAGTAAAACTGAAGTCCTATTTTCCATATGGTAAGATGCCTCCCTCAGACATACATTCAGCCAGCTACGGTGCAAGTAGCCAATGACAGATAGCATCTCAATTTCTGCAGTGTCCTGCAATGGCAAATTACATCTTTCAGTTCGTGGTGGCTTCAGATTGTAATCACAGTCCTGCAAATAAAACTAACAACATTCGATGTGGTTGGAGAATCAGCCACATCAAATGGATTTTTTTTCTTTTTTTAACAGTAGAAGTGTTTTGGCTTTTGATTGTATCACCGTGATTACAATTGGAAGCCATTAGGAATTAAAAGATGTGATTTGTCTGTTTGGGACCATGGAGAAACTGAGAGGATATATGTAATTGGCTAATTGGACTTCAGCTGAATAAATATATGCTGCAAATGGGAATATAATGTATGGTAGAACGCTGTTATGGCCCGAAAATCATCTTTTTACAGCGTTGTTACACTATCGATGTGACGTCACGCTCTTGTTATACAATCAATGGCGCATACATCGATAGTGTTACAGATTCAACTACCACGTGATGCTGCTGCCATGGCCCCCATAACAGCTGAACATGCCTATATTTAAAAAAGTTCAGAAATAAAAATGCTCGCTTCGAAAACCCATGAACGGATGTCATCTTTCACCGCATGGTAAGCCTGCAGCCTGTTGTCTAGTAGTAGATTATTGTTTCCATCACTGGTATCATTTTTTTGTTTCGCCGCTGACCATACACTATAAAGACAGCGTGGTCAGCGAGTGTGCAATAACGGGCAGCTTGTTTTTCTCGTGGTTCCTTGGCAACCCTGTAAACCTCTCAAGCTTCACTCTCGGGGTTTAACAAAGATGCCAAGAGAACCACTCGAAGGCAAACATAGCGTTGTTACACACCGCTGCCCATACGTTATCCTCTATGTTATCTTGTAAAAAGTGGGATTTCTAATGTAGTGTAATATAGAAGCAGTACCCATTTCCTCTGTGTATGTAAAAAAAACAAAAAAAACAAAAACAATGGACCCTATTGAAGGACCTTCATGGTGTGTAAAAATATGGGGCCGTACACTGATGGACGTTATGTGTTGTGGAGACATTAGTGGTTGTTAGCGTTTTGGGTCTGTGTTATTATGTCAGACACTGTTGTACTTCTATTAGGTAGTTTACACTTCATGGTATAATTGTAGTTACATTTAAACTGCGGAGAAGGGCAGAGTACTACATATGCTGATTGTTGTAATAGTAGTGTTCTGAGCTTTATGCAGTATGTTAGATTACTGTGATTTACTGCTCTCAATTCTGCTTTAACAGGGCAATCTGGCTACTCTAGACAGGTTTTGCACTAGGGAGGAGTGAGGAACAAATGGTTACACTACAGTGGCAAATGCAGGATGCACTGAATGGAGATGAAGGGTTCTGAGCAACAGGAAGGGTTGGTGGGGGATTGCAGTACATTGCCTGCTTTAATATTTAAACAAGCAAGAAAATATTCTGAAAGTATGTATTGCTTTCTAACATAATAGTAAACAGAACACAGCAGCACAAGGCTTACCAGTTAAAAGATGTTCAAAAGAGTGCATCACTAGCTTCCACAAATATGTGTGGACAAGCAGCAGAACACCCGGCCAGGTTTTGCACGTGGGCTTTATCAACCTTTGATAAAGCCTCCGGTTGAAACCTGGTCAGGTGTTCTGCTGCTTGTCTACATGGACTTGTGGACCTGTGTGATGCACTTTTGTGCACATTAAATCTTTTAACTGGTAAGCCTTGTGCAGGTGTGTTCTGTTTGCTGTTTGTTACATTTTCACCAGGCACAGGCTAGTAAGAGTGGAGCAGGCCATTTGTTCTGTATCGTTTTTGCTTGTTCAAGGTTTAGATTTGATTTAACATCTTATGATAGTATATATTTCTGCTTTAAAGTCTGAATTTACAGCAAGTTCTCTGTGTGGGCAAGCATCATTTCCATGAGGGATGGATAAGGGACAGAGCAAGTTTTAGGGACAAAAATGAGGGATGTCCCTTGTAATCAGGGACAGTAAAACGGTATTAAGTGAAAGTGGCATATAACGTTCAGAATATTTGCTGGGCAGTTGAAGTAGTAATGTAAACATTCAGGAATGGTGTGGTGTGTCTGAAATGCAGTTTAACAAGCAAAGCACCCTTGGAGTATATTCAGAAAAAATACCTCCTCCAGCGATAACGTACACTTTGCCTAACCTAACTGCACCTTCTTGAATTGTGTCAATAAAGGTACAATAAAGTGGGGTTACCACTAGAAGTAATGCTCCTGAAAACACAATTTGTAACTTGGGACTCTACTTCAGCATTGACAGGGAGGTGATTATTACGGGAGGTATTCAGCCTTGTCTCTGGGATTCTTGCTTTATTACCCAGATACAGTAGAATGCTGTTTAAGGAAAGGCAAGCCTTGTGATCATCTCTTGAGCATGGAATGGGTAATACATTTCTGGCTGTCTGTATAAACAGCATCCTCTAATTATAAAAGTGGCCATGTAGTGTATGGACCCCTGAAGTGACCCTGTCGGACCCCAATGGGTGGATTGTGCAAGGACACAAACTGGGGCAAAATATCAAATAATATGATTCCAAAGAATGTCCATTAAATGGAAAATCACAGGACCTATGTAGAGAATAACAGAAAAGGAATCTTCGACCACACACTGCTTCAGCTGGGGGCTTTAAATTTGATTTAATAGCTGAAAGTTTCAATATCTGAGTAATCGCCTACAGCTCCGAGACATTATAAATGTCCGACTATAGTCAGTCTGTGGGTTAAAACCCTGAGCTGAGCAGAAACGGTGTTTCGGGATGTAAATAAACATCAGGGGAGTAGCCAGGCCACAGCCTGAGTGCCTGGACCTTTATTTGGACTCATACATCTTGACCAAATATACCTTAAAGGAAAACTCCATGTTAAAATCAGAAAAAGATATGTAGTAGTCTTTTTTTCTGTGTTCTAACCAGTTCCTAGCATTTTCATTTCCTCTGGCTGTGAGAGATGTTTTTTCTAACTTTCCCTAACTGTTTTATTGCCCTTGGAGGCTGCCATTCTGGTTTCTTTTATGGCCTGTAGTCTTCCCAGAGTGCCCTTTAGTGTGATGTCTAATTGCCCCTGCAGTAAGCCAGTTTCTTGTTACAGGGTCTGTCACAGCTCAGCCACAGAGAAAATACTTCTTCCAGAGAAGAAAAACTGCTAGATTTTGGGTGAGTGTAATCATTATTATTTTTTGATATCAGTACCTTGTCCTGCTATGCTCTGCTCTGTGTGTGTGTGTGTGTGTGTGTGTGTGTGTGTGTGTGTGTGTGTGTGTGAATCATGTCACTGTTTACTCTATTCCTCTCAATCACTTTCAGTTTTTGCACCAGTACTAAGTAGCAAACATTTAACATCACCTTATAGGTTGAAACATAGCAGGACAAGTTACTAATATCAAAAAATAATAATGATTACACTCATCCAGAATGTAGCAATGTGACTTCTTCTGTGAAAGAAGTATTATCTTTGTGGCTGAGCTGTGACAGACCCTGCTAAATCTAGGGGCATAGCTACATCACTGTCACATGAACCAGGGTGCATTGTAGGAGAAAGAAAGCTAATAAACCTATTTGTGATGGTGATCCCCAGAGGTCGTAAAACTACCATACAGCTAGCAGGCTAATTTAGGCAAAACTCCTAATAGCAGGCAGAGGGAAGGACACACTAGGACTTAACATACATATCAAAACACTCTACATAACATATGTTTTTGCACATTCTGGGTGGACTTCTCCTTTAACTCAGCTGGCCATGGATACCAGATAAATAGCATGTACCTATGCTTGGGCGTTTAGCTTTGGAAAGCCTGGTTACTCCCCGAATGTGTGTTCCCTGTAAACATCGATAAACATATAGGCTATATTGTAATATCCTTGAATAACTCACAAATAGAAAGTTAATATAGAAAAAAGTTATCCATCCCCTTATGGCCAGTGATTATTAAATATTGGTTTATAATTAGTTAGTATGACATATCTAATCATGTTATAGTGTATGGTGGAACGCTGTTCCGCATGGAAATCCATGCCTGGAACAGCGTTGTTGTCCTTCACTCGGTGCGTCATGATCTTGTTGTGCTGCACCCAGTGCGCCACCGTGCAGCACAACAAGATCAACACATTCACAGGCATGCGCACAGCAGAGCAGCACGGCAACACGGAAGGCGGCACTTTGGCTGCAGACACAGAAGTGTAGCTCCCCGAGTGTTCACGAGTGGTATTTATGGGTGCCCATACACTATAAAAGATTGTGTATGAGCAACCATACACAAACAAGGCAGTTTTGCTTGCGCATACACAATCCTCTATGTTGGATACTGTAATTAGTTTTTTAGATACACACAAAATACCCCTAAAATGCTAAAAAACTGTATACCCAACCCCCAGTATACAAAGATCCATTGATCTCACTCTGCAGTTCTTGGTTCAGTCACACAGTGACTTTTATTCCATATATTCCATAACCATGCCTGTACCCATGCCTGCATTCACTGCTTTTCTTTTACCGTGCCTGTAAGCCATGCCTGTATCCACTAATTTTCTTTTACCATGCCTGTAACCATGCCTGTATCCACTATTTTTCTTTACTGTAACCACCTCATGATGTAACTCACAATGCCTCAAATGTTTCTTATGTCCTTGTTCATTCTTATAACTTGTATTGTTATCTTGGGTCGCCCCTGAAAAAGGGACCTTCAGGCTCAGTGGGCCTACCCGGTCACCAAAATTTAATAAATAAATAAATATATCCAAATGTCAGTTTCTGTTCCTGTTTCATTCCAAAAGGATGAACGTTTCGATGAGACAGGTCCGCAGTGAATTTTACAGCTTTCTTAGGTTAATACAGTTAACATTGCATATATACTGTAAGTTAAACCAGTAAACCTGCAATGTGACAATACAGAGCCCAGTATTGGAAAAGACAGTACAACTCCCGAAAGCTAAGTACAGCATATGACTTCTATAACACCCACAAAATGTTCAGAAGATGTACTTTTAACCAGGAGAGAGAGACAGAGAGAGAGAGAGAGAGAGAGAGAGAGACTGGTGCCATACATGTAACCAGTGTTACAGAGATACATAGATGCCGTCTGCAGATAAGGATCGCTAGGCCCATCCAGTCTGCCCATTTAAGCTGCTTAATTACACTTGGAATTAAACTTTATGTGCTTTTGGATCTAGGAGGCCCATAAGGGCACTACCTTCAAACTGAGCCCTCATTCCCATTATAAGTCAATGGGAGTGATGTGTGAGCTACTGGGGCTCACTTCAGAGCTAGGGCGGCCACGTCCTGGCAAGCACCCTTGTAATTCTAACTCTGCATATTACCATAGGATGCACACATGAGGATCCTAGAAGTCAAGCAACAGAAACTGGAATATTGGTCTATAGAGTGTGTGTGTGTGTGTGTGTGTGTGTGTGTGTGTGTGTGTGTGTTTGTCAGGGAGGGAGTTAATTTATTGAAGGACATTAGGTGTGTGTATAGTGTTTCTCCTCCAATTACCAAAAGGCTATCAGACGAGTTATGCTACTAAACATAGCATATTCTAAATGTGTGTTGTCTTTTCTTGAGACAATATTCTTGCCTTCCACAGTTCCATTTTTGCCCTTCTCTATACAGCGACTCCTTTGTTTTCTAATAAAATGCAGTTCTCCTCTGAGTAGACCATTTGAGCTTGCATTTTATATCACAACCCCATAACAGATGGTTGGAATTACCTTTTTGTTTTAGTTGGGGGAAGGGGGGCATTTAGAAACCTGAGGGAAAAGTCAAGCTCTTAACAATAGCATTGAATAAACTAAGCAACAACACTGGTAAATGTTAACAAAGTTCAAATGTTTTAACCCTGAAGTGTACATCAAGGGAAGGGGGCTTGTAACATCACCACTAGTATCCAGTTACCAAGTGCATTTTAAATATGTTCTCAGTGAGCTTCATCAATATTTTTACCGGAGTAGTGACTTGTCCTTACATTAATAAAAACACCTCGCTCACACGGTGATTGCTTCCAGCGGCACCATCCAAAGTGTTGGGACAGCACTGCTGTTCAGCAGTAGGTGCACTACATTTTTATTCAATCATTTTCAGGATCGTTCCATTGGGAGGAGTGGGGGAAGATGTGGGAGTCCACGTGGCTGATCAACTTTATTAAAGATTATTGACAACTTTCTAACCTAAAAAATTAGCAGCAGTTAGAGATGGCAAGTCTAAATGTATGTATTTGTCTGTCTGCCTGTTGCTCAGCAGCATTGTAATAATTTACTGAAATTAATCATCTTGTTTACAAGAGGATCCCAGATGGGTGGGGAGAGGGGTGTCACAGCATAATCCTGCAGACCTGCACTTACTAGTCAATTTCATTTCCACCAGAGGTTAGTCTCTGCAGTTTGACATTTGGCGTATTACATCTTCCTTTAGGACTATATTGAAAACAAAATCTAAAAATACACTGTAAAGTTGATGCAGTTACCAGCAGTTCACACAGCTGGGGAAAACACGGACTAAAGAGCGATCCCACTACGCTAGGTAAAAATGGTAAAATGCTTAGGCTCATATGGGAATAGTGGCAAGAACCTGGCTGCTGTAGGCCACCTGAAACAGCTCAGTCCTAACAAATGAAACTTTCCATTGGTTCCAGAGGAGCAATTAAGGAGAAGATAAGCTGTCTAGAGACCACATATGCTAATGTGCTACGGAGACCATGGAGAACATTTGTAGAAAATAATGCTGGTTGCAGAAAGCTGATAGTACAGTATTATTTGAATGTCATTCATGTCCATGCTAATAGTGCAAACACAACCAAAATGTAGATTCTGCGATCCACAAGCTCACACACTGTATAAGCCAGCAACATCTACTCACAGAGTTAGGAGGTGACGCGGTACATTCACAAAACAGCACACTGCTCCAAGTGCCAATTAAATCCCACAGTCATTCCCAACAGATGAATATGTTACCAACTGGCCACCAACTGGGGTCCAGGTCTTACATGCACCACCTTAATGAGCCAGTCACTCTCACCTGTATCTCCTCGGCTGCATTATTTAGTCACAGTACACGAATGGTGCTAACAGTACAAGGAGATCTTGTAGTAGACTGACTGGCTAGCAACGGTTTCTGCAATTGCGACAGCCTTTTTTATGTCAATGTTCACCACATTCTATATCAATTTCCAATAGGTCTGTCTGGTTGGTAAATGTCTACCTCCCTGTACATCGCCTGGAGCCCCATTAGAATGTATGCCATGGTGGGCTACAATCCAGACATGCGGAAAGTGCAAGGGGCATTGCTGTTAAGTTCAGAATTTTGCAAGTATGTCTAATCATTGCCCCTGTATTCGATTACTTTTAAGAGCATTTCCAGTCTTTCATGTCTTGCAGTATTGTGTCCATGTTGCCAACACCAACCTGTGATTGCATGACCTAAGCGGCTCTTTCTTCCTCCCTTATGGCTCTCTCTATATTATGAGACAGTGCAACCAACAATTTTGTAGCTACATATGTAAGAACAGTACTTCTTGGATCCATTAATGCAGAAAGCTGCAGTTACCAGCAACAGCATAAGCAAAAAATATACAGGCACAGTAATGCAATTAATCGTGGAAAAATCACAAACTGCCAGTGGTATCCAAATAATTAGATCCACAAAACAGAAGGGTAGCTGAACTTTAATATCAAGAGGCAGTTGTCGGAGCAAGGAGTCAGTGCACTAGAGATCAAGGAATGCTCTCAATTATAAAGGACACTCCAAGGAATAGCTAGAGAATGCCAGGAAACATAATCAGTATAAAACAGTGTAAGCAGTAAATGGCGAAACGATCAGTTGTGCCAACTTTAGAGAAAAACATGAAGAGCAGGAGCCTGAATGACCATACTCAGAGATTCATGTAGATTTAGATACATCAGGAAAGAGCATCATAAGCTCTGTATAGGCTTGATCTGGATATCAAAGCTCCTCCAAACATCGCCATGCTATGATTGCAATGAACACAATATTGTGTTAAATGGCCGAGAAAGAAACACCTGTATAAGCAAAACATTTATATTTATTGTTTTCTGAGCAGGGGCTCAAAAGTTTAGATTAAACTGCTGCCCTGTATATAATTTGTTAATTGTGAGTCAGGACACCTACATCAGTGTGTCCATGGAGGGAGGGAGGAGGGAGAGGGGGGACATGATAGAAACTTTCAAGTACCTCAAGGGAATCAACAAAGTCCAAGAGGGTAGCATCTTTCAAAAAAAAGAGGTGTGCAAGAACAAGAGGGCACAATTTGAAGATGGGGGGGCGGCTCAGAGGTAATTTAAGGAAGTATTTTTCACAGAGAGGGTTGTGGATGCATGGAATGGCCTTCCGGAGGAGGTTGTCGAAGTCAAAATCAGTGGTGGAATTCAAGCATGCATGGGATAGTCATAAGGCAATTCTGGGGGGGTGGGGGTAGGAAGAAGTAGGCTGCTGGTTAACTAGGATCTGCAGCTTATCCATTAGGTAGGGAAATGGGCAGACTGGGTGGGCCAAGCGGTCCTTATCTGCCGTCACATTCTATGTTTCTATGTTTCATGTATCTGCAGGCACCCAAGAAAGTTTCGGACAAATCAGCTTGCTCAGTGCCTGTTTTTTTTTTTTACAAGTTTGCTTCTGTGAATCCTGGCTACGACAGTTCGAGTGGAGCTGTTGCAGTAGTTTACTGGACACTTTAAAAAAAAGTCCACCGACTATGGCAGCATCTCACGGCTGGGGAATTGGACTGGAGACACTGTCCTGGGTTGGGGCAGGACAGGACAGAAACGTCAGGGATCCCGAATCTGCTTGCTATGCAAGGGGAGGGGGATGCAGAAATGTCTTTAAAAAAATCCACTGTTAAGGGGAGGGGACAGAAATGGCAGGGATCCTGAATCCACTTGCTATGCAAGGGGAGGGGGTGCAGAAATGTGAGAAACCTGGCATTCCACTGCACTTAGGCAATTAATGACATTAATAATGTTTAAGAGCTGTTCAAATGTAAAAAAAAATGCCAGTTCTGGCACAAACTCAAGTTGGGAAAACATTGGTTTCACTAATCAGAAAGCTGAAGTTCATTCAGTTGTTATATTAATGACTGTAGTATTTCACAAGTACTTGACACCTCCGGAGACAGTAAGGCAAGGCATGGGAGCAAGGTGAGGTGGAAACAAATGTTGCATCAGAGATTCTCAGTGACTTTGGGGATCTATTTCTTTTGTAAACTGGGGATCTGCTGCTTAACTTGGGAGATTAGTTCTGCTCCATATTTTGGGAGATTAGTTCTGCTCAGTATTGTAGGGGATTAGTTTAGGAGTTTTTATTTTTTTTATTTTTATAAAGACTCAATTGTCTGAGATGGAAAACGTTCAGGACGGCAGAAAAGTAGTGCCCCAAATAAGACTGAATAGGCACTGATCCCTTGCCAGAGAAAAGTGACTTGTGGCAGGAGGTCACAAAGTGCATGTTTTTTAGAAATGTGAGTCTTTTAGAGTTATTGTAAATATGGTCTCATCTTCTGAATGAGCTTCAGGTTTTCAAACATTATTTATTTAGATTTTGTTTACTGGGTAAGCCCACTGAGACCAAAGGTCCCTTTTTCAGGGGCGACCCGGAGTTAGTTATAGAGAGGACACTAAAACAATAATTACATTAGCTACATCTGTTACATCAATCTGTTACAACAAATAGTACAATGATAACATTTATACAAGGACAGTAATAGGGTTCATACAAGGCTCATATTATAAACAGTATGTTTAGACCACACCCATACAGAATGTTTAGACCACACACATTATATACAGTATACACATCAGTTTCGCCAGTAATCAGAGTCCATATTAACATTTCATGTCAAGGCATAGAGAGAGTTCAGAGCAGTACAAATAGCCAGGAGGACTGTTTTGGAGAGCTAGCGGTTACAGCCACAGAGGCTAAGATTGAGAAGATGTAGTTTGAGTCCATTTTTGAACTGTGTGAGGGTGGGTGAACTTGTCAAGGCAGGTGGTAGAGAGTTCCATAGGTAAGGGGCAGCAAATTTGAAGGAGCGTTTGCCATAGTTTGAGCGTGTTCTATGGATGACTAAAGGGTGACTTGCAGTTGAGCGCAGGGTTCTGGTATGTTTTCTAGGGGAGAGAATTCCTCTGAGATGGGGAGGGGGACCTAGGTAAGAAAACTTGAAAGCTAGGCAGGCAATGGGTTAGGCAAGCTTATGATGGACAGTAGGCCAATTTAGCTCCTTTAGAGCCTCGCAATGGTGTCTCCTAGGAGAGGAGTTAGTGGTGAAACGGGCCACTCGGTTATAAAGTACGGAGAGTTTATTGTATTCCGTCTCACGGAGTAACTGCAGAAGTGGAGCCCCATATAGGATGGATGGAAGGAGATTGCAGCAGGCTATTGCACGACGTGCAGTAGTGGATAAGGAGTTCCCCAGGTGGTAAAGGAGGCCAAGCTTTTGATGGGTGGACCTGGTTATTGAGTTGATATGGGATTGATAGGACATTTCTTGGTCTAGATGGACCCCAAGGTATTTGAAACTAGACATGACCTCAACTCTTTTTCCTTGGCTGGTACAGATCTGGAGGAACTGGCCTCTGTCAGAGCCCAGGCATCTCGAGCCAAACAGTACGGCTTTAGTTTTTTCATCATTGAGTTTAAGGGAGTTTGAGGAGAACCAGGCCTCAAGGGTGGAGAGACTATCCTGCAGCGAAGTTGAGATGACACTAGGTTGGGGGTCACTGCAGTAAATGACAGTGTCATCAGCATACAGAATGAGATTGCTGCAGGGGCTGTTTCCCTCAATATTATTGAGGAAGAGTGAGAAGAGCAGAGGGCCCAGGATTGAGCCCTGAGGTACCCCAGCAGAGACCGATCTAGGTCCAGACTGTGCACCTTCCAGCGGACCTTTGGGAACGGTCCGTCAGGTAGCTTTCAAACCAGGAGTGTGAGTGGTGATCCAGTCCTAAGGTCTGTAGTTTGGAGAGGAGGAGATTATGGTTAACCAAATCAAAGGCCCTGGATAGGTCAATGAAGAGGGTTCCCGTTGGGGAACCTTGGTCCATATAGGTGAGGATGTCCGTAGTGAGTCGGATAAGCACAGTGTCAGTGCCATGACCCTTTCTAAAGCCATGCCGGACATCAGCCATGAGACAGTGCTGCTCAAGGTAGTCTAGTAGTTGGTGTGAGACTAGCCTTTCCTGAATTTTTCCCAGGGGACTGACAAGGGAAATAGGTCTATAATTTCCCACTTTGTCTCGGGGCCCACTTTTGTGTACAGGTACAATGGTCGCTACCTTCCGCATTTTTGGGACCTTTCCTTTCTGAAGTGACCTATTTATAAGTAAGGTGACAGGATGGACAATAGCCATGGCAGCAGCCCTCAGAAGGCGAGGCTCAAGCTGGGCATGCCCTAGAGAGGAAGAAGGGTTAATTTTGCATAGGAGAGGTAGTACCTCTGCCTGTTTGACCAGTTTTAGGTGAAATTGGGGTTGAGGGTGGACCCATGTATCTCCAGAGTATAGGTTAGGCCCATGGGGGGCCAGAGAGGGAGATCATGAAAAAGCAGCTAACATCATTTAGTTATATATTTTTCTGCTCCTGTTGTGACCAAAATGCTCCAATTAATCAAACCAGCATTTTTGAAATCTGAATGTGTAGAAGTATTGACATTTACATTTAAATAGATCTTAAACATGGTCAATTGTGCAAAAGGTATGACATTTTAATAATTGGTGCTGAAAACCAATTATATAGTAAAACAAGTGTACATACTGTATCTTCAAATTGGAGACACTTTTTAGCTCTGTTATATGAAGCATCAGCATAGTAAGGTCATGATGGGTGGATGCAACTCTTATGACAAGTGGCTGTAACTGCAAAGTGCTTAAATAAGAAAATATATTTAAAAGCTAAGACATGCACTTTGCTTGCAACAGCAGCAGCTGTAAAAATAGGTTATGCACAGAACTCAAAATACACTGCACCTTTCAGTATCGCCCAGCCATCCTGATTAGATAGGATCCACTTATGTCAGAGGGCAGCAAATCGCAAGTTTAATCCATGAAATATTTCTAAAGGGCATTGTATTTCAGCAAGGCATGGGAGGGAGCAAGGGAGAGGTGGAAACAAAAGTTGCATCAGAGATTCTCAGTGAGTTTGAGGAAATCGTATTTCTTTTTGTAAACTAGTGATCTGCTCCTTAACTTGGGAGATTAGTTCTGCTCCATATTTTGGGAGATTCATTCTGCTCAGTATTTTAGGGGATTAGTTTTGGAGGTTTTTATTTTGTTTTTTGTTTTTAATAAAAACTCACTGGTCCGAGATGGAAAATGTTCAGGAAGGCAGAAAAATAGTGCCTCAAATAAGACTGAATAGGCACTGATACCTTGCCAGAGAAAAGTCACTTGTGGCAGGAGGTCACAAAGTGCATGTTTCTTACAAATGAATTCAAGAAGTGCTGGGATAGTTATAGGGGGGAGAGTGAGTCCAGGAGTCCTACTGGGAAATGGGGACCCTTGGAAGGAGGGAGGGGGGGCTACAAACTGTGCCCTGAGTAGGCACTGACCATCGAGCAGACTCGATAGACCATAGGGCCTATTCTGCTGGCTTCATAGTATGTTAGCATTTCACAATATTGCAATGGTTACCGGCACTCTTCAGTATCGCTGGTTACATTTATCATTGTGTCCGAGTCGGAGATGGTAAGCACAAGCCTAGAAATATTTCACTATTACAGGAAATAAATAATAAATAACATGTTAGCAAGATTTAAAGTTGCTGCACCTAAAGATAATTCATACTGGGAGAAAAAATAGTGCGAGCCTGTGAGTGAGGAGTGTTTTTATGTCCAGAGGCAAGGAATGCGGGCATGCTTTTATACTAGTCCTCCCAAGAAGACTGCAGGGCTTCACCCATGCAGCCCTAAAAAGCTGTGCTTCAGTATTGCTGACATAATTCTTATTTATTTGTATTTTATATCGTTAGCTGTAGTGACATTGCACTTACCACACTTGTATGCCTGTCAGAAGACAATGATTCAGCCACATAGATCCACTTGATCCTGTATTGATTTCTTCCTAAAAAAAAAAAAGCTGTGCTTCACTATTGTTGAGATAATTCTTTATTTTTATTTTATATCATTTTAAATTTAATTAAAGAAACAAAAAACTTTGAGACGCACAAAAAATTAAAAAGCAAAAAAAAAAAAAAAAAAAATTCCACTATAATGAGTGCTTCCTTCATTTTCAATTGTCTGATCATTTTGCTGGGGAACACCTTTGAGCATTTTACATATAGATGTGATACTGCATCTCCAAAATTAAAATGACCGACACGCTTCACACTCAGTTAAATGTTTTGGTTCATTTTCTATGGTGGCTAATACAAATAGTGGCTATTTAATTATACCCTTATATAAGCCAATTATTCCCCACACATGACTCTAAATGTAATTCTGACACCTTACAAGAATGACAACACCACTTCAACTGACTCCCAGCACAAAAAGTGCAAAATGCTATTATTGCCATAAAATAAACTTTTTGTTTTATTTTAACTATCAACATTTTAAAAGAGGAATGGTACTAAAAGCCTCAACAGTTTTGCACACACACTGCTTTATCAAGAGGATCGCCTTTTTTACCGTTCATCTGTTTTTAAATTTTAACTGTTAAAGTACAATCAAATGCTTTTTGTATGGCAATAAGAGGGACGGGAAGGGAACATTGTTTAACCAGGAGAGGCACACTAAGCCAAAGCTTGTTTCCAGGTGCGACCTGGGAGCACCAGGAAGTTAAGTGAATTGCTCAGGGTCACACAGTATGCAAGTCTCTACCCTGTTCCTTTTCCTCGGTTCCCGTGAGTTCAATCTCTGTCCCATGTCTTACCCACAACAGCCGTACTCATGCCTGCTGTTGCCGTTCTCAGCACAGCTTTTCCTCAGTTCCTGTGAGTCCGATCTCTGTCCCATGTCTTACCCACAACAGCCATACTCACGCCTGCTGTTGCCATTCTCAGCACAGCCCCCTATGTAACCCTACCCCTTCCCTGTCTCCTGAACCTGTGGTCTATACGCATTACTTTTCCTACCCATTGCTGGCCAGCCTCGTACCTCTTCTACCCCAGTCCACCCCCCCTGTGCCTCTCATACCGGGAATTGGTTCCATGAGCCCAGTTATAGACTCTTGCCTCTCGCCGCTAAAGCCATAACCTTTTCGCTGTCCCACCCTACCTTTTCCTCTCCTGCCTGCCCTTTATACTCTCCTAAGATTCTCGGCCAAATCATTTGGCAGAGTTCTCTTAACTTGGTTTCCAGCCCCGCCACCTCCCAACTACCTTGAGCTGTGCACTTACCCTTCCCTGCCCACATCCCCCCAATCAGTTTCCCCAAATCTAGTCCAAAATCTGTCCTTCCTCCAGTACCCTCTGCTTACTTATAAAAATTGTATGCTTGTATCTATGTACCTGTACTTGTACTGTATAACCTGCACTGTTCTACTTATATTGTAATTGTACCTCCCAGGTTGTGCCTGAAAATAGTCACTTGCTGGCTAGTGCACCTACCCGGTTAACAAAAACGAAATAAATAAAGAAGTGGGGACTGTAAGATTAAAAGCCAGATCTCCAGGTTTGCAGTTCAGAGCCTTAAACCACTGTGCTATACTGAGGATGTTGGGGAGCCCAGCAGAGGTGCTGCAGTCCATATGGTGTGAGAGGGTTATAGGGAACCCCTGTCGGTGATCAGGTCTGAAAATCTTTAACTGTGTGGGAACTATGCAAAGCAACACTGTGGTTGCTGCAGCTTCATAGGGTAGTCAGTGACCAGATAGGGTCTTCAGAGATAGAATAGGTAGGAGACATCAGGGAAGACTAGGTGGATTAAGAGTAAGCAGTCCTTTCTGTCATCAAATAAAATTTTGTGACAGTGAAATTCAGCAATCTGACATGTAGATATTATACGTACACAGAAAACCTGTGTAAATAAACAAATGAATAAATAAAAATAAAAATGGAGCACTTTAAACAGTCGGCAGACGAACAGATGTTAATGTTACTGTACAAAGACTAATCTCTGAGAGCAGGTACAGAGTAATGATACTTAGCTGTTTAAAAAACAACAACTTTGTGATCACTATTGGAGGGCATCAATAAAACAACAGCAGATTGCTTCCTTACTTATGACAGGCCAACAAATGCTTCATAAATTCGATATATAAGCAATAAATATATTACAAATAAAAAATTGCTAAACTAGTTTTTTGCATAACCATCAAGGGCCTCCTAGCTCCCTTCATCGGGTAAAGTACTGTAGGGGTGGAGCACTTGAGTAGAAATAATTTGCTTTGTTTTACGAAAGATATTAACCAAACTGTGTACAGAGTCACAAGAAAACAGGGAGGACCACCTCCACAGGCAACTACAGTTGTGCCATGACATGAAACAAGTACAGCAAAAACAAGCATTTGTCAATGCCGAATGTTGCTTGCTTCTATGTGCTGTTTAGGTATTTGGAAGTCATTGGAGTGCAAATATTGAAAATTTGCGAACTTACGAGCGCAAGGAGGAACTGCGCATTCACGTCAGAAACAGTCATTTTAGGAATTTTTTCACCAAATTTTCAACATAGCCATTTTAAGACCTCTGCTCATCAACAGTGTTACTGTGATTTTGTTAATGTGTCCCATACATTGAGCTTGCACACCGACTGCGCCATTGTGCGTTACAGGGGCGGAAACACGTTTTGGGCAGGATGTGAAAAATGACAGCTATACTGCTCATAAGGAGGTGTGGTAAAATGGCAATGTTGAAAATCTGGAGTGGAAATATTGAAAATTCGCAAACCTACGAGCGTGCATGGGAACTGTGCAAGCACACTCATAAAACAGTCATTTTTAGGAATTCTTTCACCAAATGTTAAAAATTCCCATTTTAAGATCTCTGCTCATGAACAGTGACACTGTGATTTTCTTAATGTGTCCCATACACTGAGTTCGCACACCGACTGCGCCATTGTGCGCTACATGGGCGGAAACATGTTTTGGGCAGGATGTGAAAAATGACAGCTGTACTGCTCATGAGGAGGTGTGGTAAAATGGCAATGTTGAAAATCTGGAGTGAAAATATTGAAATTGCAAACTTACGAAAGGCATGAGAACAGTGCAACGCACACTCGTAAAACAGTCATTTTTAGGAATTTTTTCACCAATTTTCAACACAGGCATTTTAAGACCTCTGCTCATGATCAATGTCACTGTGATTTTCTTAATGTGTCCCATACATTGAGTTCGCACACCGACTGCGCCATTGTGCGCTACATGGGCGGAAACATGTTTTGGGCAGGATGTGAAAAATGACAGCTGTACTGCTCATGAGGAGGTGTGATAAAATGCCAATGTTGAAAATCTGGAGTGAAAATATTGAAAATTCGCAAACTTACGAGCGTGCGTAGGAATTGCGCAACGCACACTCGTAAAACAGTCATTTTTAGGAATTTTTTCACCAAATTTTCAACATAGCCATTTTAAGACCTCTGCTCATGAACAGTGTCACTGTTATTTTCTTAATTTGTCCCATACATTGATTTCGCACACCGGCTGCGCCATTCTGCGCTACATGGGCGGAAACACATTTTGGGTGAGATGTGAAAAATGACAGCTATACTACTCATAAGATGGTGTGGTAAAATGGCAATGTTGAAAATCTGGAGTGAAAATATTGAAATTTCGCGAACTTACGAGCCTGCATAGGAACTGCGCAATGCACGCTCGCAAAACAGACATTTTTGGAATTTTGGCACCAAATTTCAACATGGGGTTTTGGGACCCCTTCATGAATGATGTCACTGTCATGGCGGTATTCGGGCCCGAAGGGTGATTTTGCAGTCACTGCGCGAAATCACCCTTCGGGCCTGAATAACACCATGACAGTGACCTCATTCATGAGAAGGGGTCCCAAAAACCCCATGTTGAAAATTTGGTGCAAAAATTTCCAAAAATGCCTGAGATATGCAAAGTTGAAACACCCCTCTAGCCCATTATACAGCTTACCGCATTTTCAGTTCGCAATCGGCTTTGAAGAGTGCAGACGTGTTCCCGGTCCACCGAAGATCATCGACCGGAGTCCGGAGGTAAGTATGGGTGGGGGGTGTGGGGAGGCTGGGTGCGAGGGTGAGTGCGGTTGTGGAAGGGGTTGGGAGACGCTGCCAGGGACCGCTTTCATTTTTCAGGTATTTAAAAAAAAAAGACGACGGAATCTCCTTTGCCATGCTGGGTGGGCTCAGCATGGCACGAGACATTGGGGGGCGTTCAGCCAATGGGATTGGGCACTGGCCGGGCCATGGATGGTTGCCACGCTGGGGTGGGCTCCCAGCGTGGCAAAAGGACGGGGGGCGTTCAGCCGACGGGGGATTGGGCACCCCCATCAGCCATGGAATTTGTTGCCATGCTTGGGTGGGCTCCCAGTGTGGCAAAAGGACGGGGGCATTCAGCCGACGGGGATGGGCACCCCGTCGGCAAGGATCGCTTGCCATGCTGGGGTGGCCCCCAGCATGGCAACTATTACTTGGGGAGGGGATCGAGCTCAGCTAACGGGATTGGGCACCCCGTCAGCTATACAGTGCATGCGGGGAAGCATCATGGGAGCTGCGCATGAGCAACCTCTTATCGGTGCTCACTGAAGTGTAGCTCCCCCTTTCAACTGTATGCCACTGCATTTTGGAGGGTGTCATAGACAGCTCCAAAATGCATTGGCTTACAGGGGCCGCGCCTGCCAGCACACTGACTGAATTGGAGGAGGAGGTGACACACCTCCGAAACCTCCAATGATGGCATTATGTTTCTTGCGTGCAAGCAACATAAAAATGAGGAAGCTCCCACCTACTGCACAAATGACCAAACCTGTTGCTTCTTTGAAGTGTTCTTTTTTATTTAAAATTCTTTCTGTGAACACAATGAATGTCAGATGACGTGATACGTGGATTATGTGATGCACGGTAAACAAACCAATGGCTGAAGAGCTTCTGTCAGAAGTACAGACACTTTGAAGTGAATAAACAGCTAAAACAGCAGCAAACATCAGCTTTGTTGTACAGTGAATGAAACAAGTATTATTTTTATTCAGACAGGCAAAATATTGAATGTTTAATGCCATGAGTTTGTTTACCATGCATCACATCAGATGCACTATCTGTACTTACATTTCATATGTGACAGAGTTAATTCAAACCCTTTACACTGTATGTTCTATATTGTGGCACCTAAAATTGTCTAAAATTCAAGCAATGCAATACATTCATGTAAATCATCCTGATTTTAGTAATACTCTGCAATATGCAAGAAAAAACAATGAATGTGCTGCCACTACCACCACTAAGTGCCGTTTTTCTAGCTCTGCTCAAAAAGAGCCTGCAACTCCATTGCTAGGAGAAAAGTGTTTACCTTCTGTGCTTTCAGTAGTTTAATTTTTATTTTATTTTACAAAATGTTTCACCAGTAAAGAAAACATGAGCTGAGGAACAGCTAGTTTCCAGAAGCGTCCTGGGGCAGGGGAGTACAAAGGCTGGGAAAGCAATTAAGCATAAAAAAAAATGTAGTTAAACTGTAGTTAAACATCGGACATGCTGTCCAGTAAATTATAAATGAAAAATGCATTTAGACTTGCTATTAGTGATTTGCCTTTCATTTGCCTTGCCAAATTAAAAACTACCGTATTTGAAATCCTTGACCCTCTACATTTTAGATTCTGCATCAAATAAAGTGTTTAATCTCCCAGTTTACTTTCAGTGTTAATACTGCAGCACTGAAAATCGTGGCAGCATCATGGTGATTCCAGCTGTAAGGATGCCAGCTTCTCCCGAATCGAGTAGGAGGACTCAGGAGGATTTGGGGGAAGACGACATCCTTACAGTTGGAATCACCATGATGCTGAAATGATTTTTAGTGCTTCAACATTAACACTAAAGGGTCTAATCTTTATACCAAAGAAACCAATTGATGTTAGCCAAGCCTTAGTCAAGAAGAAAAGCACAGTCAGGTGTATGCAATATCATAAAAAAGCAGTACGAGTGCATACAGAAAGAAGGAAAATGTAAATATTGTACTGCTGCAAAAAGTCAGAATGCTAAAACGTTCAACATTACATATTGTGACTGCCACCTATGAGGTGGATACATGCAAGTGATAGCCATTGGTGGTAATATGCGGTAGTGACCAGTGAAGCATTTTAAAGGTTAGTAGCAATACAATACAATACTGTAACAATCACATGAAAGATTCAGACAATGCAGCAATGTAACATTGTGTATCAAGAAGTTATTGCAACATTCTTGTGTCTTTCATGTGTTACATAATTGCAAATGAGCAGCTAGGAGTGTGCCTACTGCACAGATGATTTATTTTTTTTATTTGGTAAATTCCCCTTATTTCTCAGTGACCCACTCGATCGCGCGGTTGTGCAGCTGCTGCAGACGGTGATGCACTGAGTTCCCTTCCCTCTCTACCTTTCTCCGTGTCTGCATGTTATGTTTTGAATGAGATTAAAGATGCACTGGAATATCCAAAGTAAGGAAGGTTGCGTGCTTCGCTGTGTGTGTGTGTGTCTTGATATCTCGCTCTTTCCCTGTCCACCATGCCAATAGTTGCTGACGGGAAGATCAGTCACTCTCTCCCTCTTTCTCCCCTGTCTCTCTCTCTCTCTCTCTCTCTCTTGCACACATATACACAGCACAGGAGCGAACAGAGATACAAGCTGCTGGCAGGGAGAGCAATTGCTTTCTCCCTCTCTTTCCCATGTTTCTCTCTCTCTTGCAGTCACGCGCACACACACACAGCACAGAAGTGAAAAGAGATACATAGATTGCTGCCACTTCTGTCATTCTCCATGGCATTACAGTGCTGGCTCTGTGTACACAACTCGGCATTAGTGGAGATAGTGGTGGGGTAGGAAGGTTGAGTGGGGAAAGTAAAAATGATAAAAAAAATAGCCATGCATGTGCGGTAGTGTGTGTGTGGGAGCGGGAGGGGTGATAACAATAAGGATTCCTACATATTCAATTGCTATGCAAGGAGAAGGGGATGTAGAAATGTCTAAAAAAACACCCGCTGTTAAGGGGAGGGGACAGAAAACACCCACTGTTAAGGGGAGGGGACAGAAACGGCAGATATCTTGAATCTGCTTGCTATGCAAGGGGGAGGGAGGCGGAAATGTCTTTAAAAAATGTCCACTGTGAAATAGTGAAGTGCTGCAGTCCATAGGGACAACGTGGGTGGATTGCGTTTTGGAGGAGGGTCAGGTGGAGGAAAAATAGTTCCACGGATGGAAAATGTGACGTCAGCCCTTTTCTACATGCAAAACGTCTGCCGGGCTCCGGCCATTTAGCCGTAATAAAGGTAATAAATAAATACATAAATGGAAACTACTTACAACACCAACAATTTATTTATATTATAACCATGCACAGTTACTAGTTAAACAGTTCTGCATGAATAGATCCTGCTTAGCAACCACCACAAAAGGCACTTTTATGAGGGAAGTGCTACATGTCCTAGTACAGTACACTTGGGTATGAAAGACTTGAAATACCACAGTTTTTAGGCTACCAAGTTCAGTTTCTGAAGGTTGGGGAGGGTGCTGCAGGACAGGCAGCCTCACTGGCCTTTTCAGAGGTGCTGCCTGTGTGGCAGGAAGGATGAGGCAGGAGGAAACTGCAGTTCAGTGCCTGGTTGAAGAAATAGTGTTGGGAGGAGGGATATGATTTGTGAATGACTAGAGAAGTTCTGGGACAGACGACTATTTAAGGAGGATGGCCTTATCTTATGAGGAAGGGCACTAGTACTGTACATTGGTGCAGACATTCAATGTCTGTGGACAGTCTTTTAAACTGAAGGAGGGGGAGGCAGGTGCTGGAAACCCCCTAGAATTTGGTGGGTGCAGGGTGAACCTGGCAGAGGTACTCCCAAAAATTGAAATAAGACTAAGGGAAGTCAGCATTAACAGGAGTGGGGGAGAGGTAAACAAATATATAATCTGATGGCAGATAAGGATTACTCAGCCCACCAGCCTGTCAGTTTGTTTCCTGTCTATACACCACAGACCCCACGTAATCTCTGGCTACCCCCCCGCTCCCAGTAAGACTTCCTTATGCCTCTCCCACACATTCTTGAATCACCACTGTTTTTGCCCCCACCACCTCTGCTGGAAGACTGTTCCAGTCATCCACCACCCCTTTCAGTGAAGAAATAGCAAGTAGCCATTGGTCTATCTGGACTTCAGTATGGCCTTTGACGCTGTCCTTCACAGAAGGCTGGTAAGCAAGATGGGAAATCTTGGGGTAGGGAAGAAAACATTAAATAGAGGGGAAACTGGCTTGATGATAGGAGCCAAAGGGTGGTTGTAAATGGGGTTCATTCCAGGGAGGAAAAAGTGATAAGTAGGGTACCCCAGGGGTCAGTACTGGGGCTGATACTCTTTAACATTTACATTGGGGATATTGTGGAGGGACTAAATGAGAAGGTGCGTCTGTTTGCAGATGATACAAAGATTTTCAATACAGTAGATACACCATTGGGGGGGAGCATAAGAGAGGACCTGATAAAGCTGGAGGGGGTGCTTGGGGAGTTGGCAGCTGAGCTATAATGCCAAAAAGTGTAGAATAATGCACATAGGGCACAGAAACACAAGGACCACATACACAGTAGGAGGTGAGGATGTTGTGGTAACAAGGCAGGACAAGGATCTGGAGATTATCATTTCAGACAATCTTAAGGTGGCAAACCAGTGCAAGAAAGTGGTTGGAAAGGCAGGTGGTATGCTGCCATGCATAGGGAGGGGTATCACAAGCAGAAGAAGGGAGGTGATAATGCCCTTATACAGGTGAATGGTCCGTCCGCACCAAGAGTATGGGGTACAGTTCTGGAGACCTCACCTACAGAGGGATATTGATAGGGTGGAGAGAGTCCAGAGGACGGTGACTAAAATAGTGCATGGTATGCATCTTAGGACCTAGAGGAGAGGATGGAGGAGCTTGACCTATATTCATTGGAAACCAGGAAGGGTGTGTGGATATGATTGAAACTTTTAAATACCTCAAGAGAATTAACAAGGTAAAGGAAGGGAGTATCTTCAAGATGAAAGACAATCCAAGAACTAGGAGGCCTAGCTTAAAGCTGGAGGGTGGTCAAGTTCAGAGGTAATAAGAGAGGGCACTTCACTGAGAGGGTGGTGGGTCCCTGAAACAAGAGAGGTAGATACTCTGATGGGAAAATGGGTCCAGGAATTTACAAAGGGGAGGGGCAGCCATGAAACTGAGGTATAGGGTGGTAGAGTCAGGGCTACATTTGAGGAGGGAACAAGGGAAGACTAGATGGACTGATGAGGGTCTTTTTCTGCTGACAAAATTCTGTGATTCAATGAGGCACTTACTTCCTTACATCTCTTTTAAATTTACCCCCTTCCAGCTTCATTGCATGTCCCATTGTTCTTGTGCACCTTTTCCTCTGAAAATTCCTCTGTCCTGGACCTTATTTACCCCATGAGGTATTTATAGGTCTCTATAATGTCTCCTCTCTCTCTCCTCTCTTCTAAGGTGTACATACTGGTCTCTTCTTGTAGGTCTTTTGATGCAGCCCCTGCACCATTTTAGTTGCCCTCCTCTGGACAGACTCTACCCTGTCTATGTCCTTCCTGAGATGTAATCTCCAGAACTGGACACAGTACTATGGGTGGGGTCACAACAATGATCTATACAGCTGTAACACCACCTCTCTCCTGCTGGTGATACCCTTCCTCATGCACCCCAGCATCCCACTGGCCCTAACTGCTGCCTTATCGCATTGCCTCACTCACCACGTGTACTCAGGAGATTTACCAGCTTCTTGTTGGCTAGGGCAGAAAGCAGCAAACAGGTGACAGTATTTCTTTCAGATTGAAACTTTAACCCTTAGGGCTAAAATAGGGCAAGGCTGGACTGACTGTAGTCCTGGAAACACAGAGTAAACCCCATACGAACATATGAAATTGGCCAGCAGATAAAGGCCTTATGGTGTATCAAATCTGCTCGATTGTGCAGCTAGCAGCCCTTATACTGCAGCCACCCCTCCCTCCCGCTCCCCCTCCAGTGACTTCCCCCTTACCCTGTCCAATGCCCTTTTGAAGCGGCCCACTGTTCTACAGGATACCACTTCCTCTGACAATGTGTTCCACCCAAACACCACCCTCTCCATAAAAAAGTGTCTCCTCATTTCCCTCCTTCCCCCTTCCATCTCAGATCATGCCATCGAGTGTCCCTCCCCCTCCTTCATTTGAAAAGCGCTTCTGTGCCTCCCTTATTGCTTCCCTTCATGTACTTGAAGGTTTCAATCATGTTCTCCCTATCCCTCCTCTCCTCCAGGGAGTACATGTTCAACTCACTCAGTCTGCTGTCATAGGGTAAGAACTAGCCCCTGGATAACTTTTGTTACCCTGCACTACACCCCCTCCAGTAACCTAATGTCCTTCTTCAGGTACAGTCACCAGAACTGCACGCAGTACTCTAGGTGTGGTCTAACCAGTGATCTGTATAGCAGCAGGATCATCTTCCCCCTCCTGGAAGATATGCCTCTGGCAGTACAACCCAGCATCCTGTTGGCCTTCACAGCTGCCTTGCTACACTGTGCTGAGATGCTCATTGCTCCTGTTATGATCACCCCAGATCCTTCTCCTCTTTCATCTTGGCTAGTTGAATCCCCCCCCCCCCAAGCTGGTAACTCCTCCTTGGATTTATTGCAGAGAAATAGAGCACCTTGTATTTCTTGACATTGAACCCCAGCTGCCAAGTGTTCCACCAGGCCTCCAACTTTGTCAGATCATCTTGCAACCCCAGCCACCCTTCTAAGTCCTCCACTACTGCTCCCATCTTGGTGTCATCTGCAGACAGACTGATCTTGCTCTTGATGCCTATTGAGATGTCTGCTATGAAGATCCCAAATAACACCGGCTCCGGTACAGAGCCCTGTGGCACCCTGCTTGCCTCTGCCCTGGGAGATGAGAGCTTCCCTCCCACCACCATCCTCTGCTGTTTCTCTTGCAGCCGGTTCACTACCCATCCCACCATCTTTGCCCCCACCCCAGTGCCTTCCAGCTTACTTTCTAGCTTCCCATGTAGCACCAAATCTAATGTCTTACTGAAATCCAGGTACAGGACATCCACTGCATGGCCCTTGTCTAATTGCCTGGTTTCCCAGTCATAGTACTCCACCAGGGTGGTCTGACAGGATCTCTCCAAGACAAATCCATGCTGTCTGCTGTCCTGTAGCCCATTAGCCTCTAGGAGGAAACCAGCCTCTCCTTCAGGATTGTCTCCATCAGCTTTCCCATGATGGATATAAGACTTACTGGTCTGTACTTTCCTGGCTCATCCTTGGGGCCAGTCTCTTGTGGAGGGGTACCACATGTGCCATCTCCCAGTCTGAGATACACTCCTCGAGTCCAGGTAAGGCATTGAACAGGTCTGCCATGGATTCTGCCAGGACTTCTGCCAGCTCCTTTAGCACCCTGGGGTGTATACCATCTGGCCCAGGCACCTTGTCCACCCTCAGTGCCCTCAAGCCCTCCAGTACCTTGCCCATGTTTTCCACAGGAGTCTTACACTACATTTATGAACATTATCTCCAGGATTAGTACCACTTCACTTTGCATTTACTAATTCAGTTCAGCAAACCACTTCTGCGTGATCTGTACACTCTGTTGAGCTTCATTTCCTACCATGGATGAACAGGAGGTGCTTGGACCCTTTGGGGCTGTTGCATTGTTGAGTGTTGGTGTCCCAGGAAGATTCATGAACCAGGGCCCACAAGGATTCAACATTGCCCCGACTCAGCTGTGGGCTACCCATCCCACCTGGCATGCACAGCCACATGTGCCCATAAGTTCCACATGGGTGCTCAAGGAAAACCCAGCTATTGTGGAATCTAAAGATTCCAAGGTGGCATGGAAGTTGCCATTGGTTGCCTAAGAGGCCCACCTGACTGTGCTCCTGAGGTGGTCACTCTCCCTGTTCACTCTACTGTAATTGGGTACTGTCTAACTTCCCCCAATCCAGGTGAGTGGCCAGTCATCTATGTACCCCACATTAACAGGCATCCACTTCATGCTGAAATGAGCCCCTTCCTCCCCTTCAATAAAGTGTGGACCCCTCCCAAGGGTGTCAGTCCTTGGATGATAGAAATTGTGACCAGTGCCATTCCAGCATTGGTCTGTTGAACAGTTTCTGCATCATGCCACCACAGAAAATGTTCATGTCCCTCCACATGGGCTGCCACTTCCTGCTCATGCTGAAGTTCTATCACATTATCCTTTAAACCATGCTCACCATGTGACACTTACTTTAGTTCACTGAAAGGGTACACATCCTGTAGGCCACTGCTGTTACTTTTTTCTGTTCTTTTTGCACCACTGTTCATTGTCCTGCTGCCGCCTTCTATTGATCCAAACTCTGTGTTCCACTGTCTTATGTTCATCAGTGTCTGTACCTTGTGCTTTGCCAACTTGCTTTTCCATGTTATTTCTAATTTCGGGGGCCACAGATGCAAAAAGCCTTATGGAGGGTCATCTCCACCTGTAAGCATTTCCTTTATGTTCTAAAACTGAAGCAGATTCCTGGGAAATTGCCTTTCTGCCATGGATGGTAGTATCCTTCTGGCAGCCTCCAGCAATGACTTGTACACCAGGTTCTAGGTCAGAGATGTCCCGCATCCAATTGTCTCCCCCAGCTCTTTCAGGCACTGGATTTCCTCTACAAAGGTTTGGTTCTGCTGTCATGTCTCATGTTCTAGTAGAACAGCTAATATTCTTCAAGTGAAACTACCTCTGGCTGGAAGCTGCAATACTGAATATAGGATTTGCAAGAAAGCGAGTTGTGCTCACAACAGAGGGAGGTGAACCTTACAGTTGTCTTTGGTTTGTAGCAGATATTCTGCAGGTGGAGGCTACTTCTAACTGAAAGGTGAAATAAGGACCTTAGAATTATCAGGAAAAGACAGTCTTTCAAGCAACAGAGGGAGATGGATCTAGCTTTACTTTTGTTCCTATTCTCAAGATTTTCAGTGCAGGAAGAGTTTAAAGCACAGCTGACTTATTTTGGGGCTGACTGCTTTCAGAGTACAAACCACCAGGCTGTTTTGGAGCTGGGGAGGTTTACCTGTGTCTGACCTGGATGTCTGGATTTTTCTCTGTTTGATTAGCAGGGTATCTTATCTGTCAAATTGCTGTGTAGGGCATCTTGCTGACAGGAAGGCACTCATCGCAGCAGTGGGTCAGAGCTTTTAGCTGATTGTTTTGTGATGGCACAGTTTAGGCCCAACCCTTCCCACCCCTCACCCCACCCACCCCTGAAAATAGTTCCTTTATACCTGGGGTTCTGACATCATTTCCTCAAGAGTGCAAGGTGCTTATCACTGTCATATCCTCTCTAGCACACTGCACTGACAATATAAGCATGCACATTGTATAATATATATATTTCTATATAACAAACCAATCACACACACACACAAAAAAAGTAGATAAACATGTGGGGAGTAGTGCAATGTAATGGCTGTGGGGCAGCAGTCTTCCGGGAGTCTTTCTGGAGGCTGAGATGCTGCCCTATTTGCAGACAACTCTCTGCCCTGAGGGAGGAAGTTGCCCATCTTCAGGTCACACTGGACAGTAGTAAGGGAACCTTCCCCCAGGCCACACTGGACAGTAGGAAGGGAACCTCCCCCATCCAGAGGGCACCAGAACCACCACCACTACCTCAGAGATTGCGAAGAAAGCACAGCAGTTGGACCACAGTGGGTTCAGGGAGGGTGAGGATGGTGGAGCAGAGGCACACCCAGTCAGTTGTTCCACTCCACAATCCATACACCATTTTGGGGGAGCATAGCTCCCCATGGATGCACCCGAGAGGAGACTAAGGAGGCTGAGGACAACTGTCACAAGGGAGGCCCACAGGAAGGAGGCAGAGGACACCACAAGGAAAGGAAGCAGCTCCTGGTGGGGGACTCAATTATTAGGGGGATAGAACTGGGGGGAGCAGAGAAAACTGAAGTAAGGTGCCTGCCTGGTGCCATGGCTTGGAGGGACAGGAAGCACATCCTCAGGATCATGAGAACAGCTGCAAGGGAGTCTGAGCTGGACGTCATTGTCCACCTAGGGACAAATAACTTGGCTCTTCATGAGATTAGAGCAGTGCAGAAGGACTTTATAGAACTGGGGAAGGGCCTAAGACAAGTAGCACACACAGTATCCTTCTCAGAGGTGCTGCCTGTCAATGGCATGAGTGAGGCGAGGGTACTTTGCACCATGCAGTTTAATGAATGGTTGAAAAAATGGTGTGGAGCACAGGGGTTTGGCTTCATTGGGGACTGGGGTTCCACCTGGAGGGACACCAGCCTATACTGGCAGGATGGTCTGCTTCTGTCCAGGAAGGGAACAAGTCTTTTGGGCAATCGGTTTAAATGCTTCATTGGCAAGCTTTTAAACTAGTCAAGGGGGAGGCACTGATAAGCAGCAGGAAAATCCCAGCCTCTGCCTACAAAACAAGGTGCTAAATGAGAAAAAGACCGAGGTAGAAAGGTCAGTGGGGGATGCTGCAACTGAAGGTAAAGTCATCAAAAAATGGAGAGCAATGAGTACCAATGCCCGTAGTCTGAGTAACAAGCCTCCTGAATTAGTGGCCTTGATGGAGGAGGAATATCTGGATATCGTGGCAGTCACAGAAACATGGTACACACAGAACCATGACTGGGATGTAAACATACCAGGATACACTATCTACAGGAGGGACAGGGAAGGTAAAAGAGGAGGAGGAGCAGCTCTTTACATAAGGGAAGAAATCAAAGCAACAGAACAAAAGGGTAAACAGGGAGGAGGAGAAGAAGCACTGTGGGTAAATTTGGAGACCGGCAATGGCACCACAATTCACACAGGGGTTGTATACAGACCCCCTTCTCAGGGGGAGGAAATGGACAAGGAAATGATAGAAAGAATACTTAGAATGGCAGAAAAAGGGGAGATATTGCTGATGGGTGATCTGAATATGCCATATGTTAACTGGAGTGCAGTTGCAGCAGCCACTTTGAAGAGTGGGGTTATTCTAGATGCCCTACAGGGGGCATGCCTTAGACAACTCGTATTGGAGCCCACTCGAGAGGGAGCAATCTTAGACCTGGTTCTCTCAAATGGAGATGAAGAGAGGATTGCAGATGTAGAAGTGGGTAGCCATCTGGGAACTAGCGACCATCGAACAGTATGGTTCACAATAAACACAGCAATAGAGTCAAGCCATACAAAGGCAAAAGTACTGGACTTTAGGAGGGCTGACTTGTTAAAATGGGTGAGTGCCTAAGAATGCACTAGCAAATGGGCAGGAAGGAGGGTGGAAGAACAATGGGAATTATAAAACTGCCATCAAGGCAGAGGCAAGCCTTTGTGTGAAGCAAATAAACAAAACGAAACAATGTAAGGAACCACTATGGTTCTCAAAGGAAGTGGCAGTGAAGGTTCAAGAGAAAAAGAAAGCATTCAGGAAGTACAAGGAATCACAGAAGGAGCAGGACAGAGAACTGTATCAGTTAAAGCAAAAGGAAGCTGGGAAGGCAGTCAGAACAGCAAAGGCCCAAACCGAGGAAAAGATAGCCAACTCAGTTAAGAAGGGGGATAAAACCTTTTATAGGTACATCAGGGAGCGAAGGAAGACCAAGGGAGGGATAGTGAGGCTTAATAAAGGGGGGAGGGTGGGCAGAGGGTGACTGTGAAAAGGCAGAGATACTAAACAAATATTTTTGCTCAGTATTTACAAAGGAAGAGGGGGAGGTACCTAAAACAAACAGTAGAAACACTCTGGATACAGAAGTTGATACCAGCCCATTTACAGAAGAAAGGGTTCTGAAAGAACTCTTAAAACTGAAGCTGGACAAAGCAATGGGGCCTGATGGGATTCATCCCAGAATTCTAAAAGAACTAAGGGTAGAACTAGTGACACCACTGACTACCCTCTTTAACAAATCATGGGAGGATGGGGTGGTACCGAGGACTGGAGGAGGGAGATGTGATTCTCCTTCACAAAAGTGGGAGCAAGGCAGAAGCAGGAAACTACAGACCTGTTAGTTTAACCTCAGTGGTAGGGAAAATGATGGAATCACTTCTGAAGGAAAGAATTGTTAAGTATCTAGAGGCCAGAGGGGCACAGGACCCAAGGCAGCATGGATTCACAGCGGGAAGGTCATGCCAGACAAATCTGATAGATTTCTCTGACTGAGTGACCAAAGTAGTAGATCAGGGAGGGGCTGTGGACATGGTCTACCTAGACTTTAGCAAGGCATTTGACACAGTCCCACACAAAAGATTAATATACAAGTTAGCCAGCCTGGGAGTGGGTCCCAAGATGACAGCCTGGGTAAAGAATTGGCTAGAGAATAGGACACAGAGAGTAATAGTAAATGGAGTCCACTCTGAAGAAAGGAGGGTTACTAGTGGGGTACCGCAGGGTTCAGTATTAGGACTGGTCCTCTTCAATGTCTTTATAAGTGTACATTGCAGAGGGATTGGAAGGAAAGTATGTCTCTTTGCAGATGACACAAAGATCTGCAACAGAGTTGATGCACAAGGTGGGGTGGAAAGGATGAGAAGGGACTTGGCAAGGTTAGAGGAATGTTCAAATGTATGGCAGCTTAGATTCAATGCTAAGAAGTGCAAGGTAATGCACCTGGGAAACAAAAACCCAAGGGAAGAGTACACAATGGGGGGTGAGATACTAACAACAGCAAAAATGGAAAGGGACCTGGGGGTAGTCATATCAGATGACCTAAAGGTGGGCAAGCAATGTGAGAGGGCAGTAAGGAGGGCTTGGGGGAAACTGGGATGCATAGGGAGAGGCATCACCAGTAGAAAACAGGAAGTTATTATCCTCTGTACAGACAGCTGGTGAGACCCCATCTGGAGTACTGTGTACAGTTCTGGAGACCCAGTCTCCGGAAAGACATAGACAGGATGGAAGCTGTCCAGAGGAGGGCAACTAAAATGGTGCAGGGTCTGCACCGGAAGACACATAAAGAGAGACTTAAGGAGCTTAATATGTATAGCCTCGAGGAAAGGAGGGAGAGGGGGGACATGATAGAAACTTTCAAGTACCTCAAGGGAATTAACAAAGTCCAAGAGGGTAGCATCTTTCAAAAAAAAGGTGTGCAAGAACAAGGGCACAATTTGAAGATAGTGGGGAAATGACTCAGAGTAGTTTAAGAGTATTTTTCACAGAGGTTGTGGATGCATGGAGCGGCCTTCTGGAGGAGGTTGTGGAGTCAAAAACTGTGGTGGAATTCAAGCATGCATGGAACAGTCATAAGGCAATTCTAGGGGGTGGGGGTAGGAAGAAGTAGGCTGCTGGTTAACTAGGATCTGCAGCTTATCCATTAGGTAGGGAAATGGGCAGACTGGGTGGGCCAAGCGGTCCTTATCTGCCGTCAAATTCTATGTTTCTATGTTTCTAGTTGGGGAGTCCCAGTGAGCCAGACCCTCCCCCGCTCCTGATGAGTCGAGTTTAAAGCCATGCTCCTGCACTGATTTTTTTTTTTTTTGCAAACCAGTCAAGAGCACAACCTACTAGAACAAGCATCTGTCAATGCCGAATGTTCACTTGCAGGTATTTGCAGTGTTGTTTGGTACTGGTACTGGCTTCAGAGGAGAAAGGAGGCAGCAGTGAGAGCAGTGGGTACTGCATGGTGGAAATTGCAACGTACATGGTCCCAGAACTGATCCCTGGGGTACCCAGCTGGTCGCCCCCCTCTCCCCAGATTGGATCCCATTACCACCACCCTCTGCCTCCATTCCATCAGCCAGTTTCTAACCCAGTTTATCAGCTTGTGCCCAACTACCCATCTTGTTAATTAGTCTTCTATATTGGACATTGCCAAAGGCTTTCCTGAAAGCAAGGTGGGCGATGTCAACCGTACCTCCCTGATTTGCTTCCTTAATGAGACATTAAGGTTTCCAATCCTAATGCCCCACCCTCACCCCCACCCTGCAGAGACAGAGAGGCATTGGGGGTGTGGCTTTGGGTCATCAGCCATCATGCTCATGCTGCTCCACCCCCACCCTGCAGACACTGACAGGCATCGTGGTGTCCGCTCACCTCATTCCATAATGAAATAAGCTGAGATGAGTACAGTATAGGAGAATGGGGTGAAAGTTTTAGGGCTGAAGACACTAAAGCACACCCCGATGCCTGTCATTCTCTACAGGGTGGTGGGTGGGGCTTTACGGTTGGAAACCTTAATGCCCAGGGTGTTTATTGATATTTTCACTCCAGATTTTCAATATGGGCTTTTTGTGACCCCACCTCATGAACAGTGGTGCTATAATTTCTTTACTCAATCCTGAAAGGTGATTTCGCACAGCGACAGTGCCATTCTGCGCTACAGGTGCGAAAACACATTTTGGGCAGGATATGAAAAGTGACAGCTATATTGTTCATGAGGTGGTATGAAAAACTGGGAATGTTGAATATTTGGAATAAAAATATAAAAATTTGCCAAAGTTATGTGCATGCATAGTGAAATTTCAACTCGGGCATTTTGGGGTATTTGTGTACCAAATTTTCAGCATGGCATTTTTGGGACCCTGCCTCATGAACAGTGACACTGTGATTTCATTAATCTAGCCTGAAACTTGATTTTACACAGCAACCACTCCATTCTGTGCCACAGGTGCGAAAACATGTTTTGAGCAGCATGTGAAAATGACAGCTATACTGTTCATGAGGAGGTGTGAAAAAATGGCAATGTGGAAAATCTGGAGTAAAAATATAAAAAATTGGCAAAGTTACGAGCATGTGTAGAAACTGCAGTGCACACTGTAATGCAGTCCTTTTGATGCCACCAAATTTCAATAGGGAGTAGATTTCGCCCTCATCAGCCAGGTCATCATTTTGTTACTCGTCCGAAGGTGATTCTGTGCAGTGACCGCAAAATCACCTTCTGAGTCGGAGTAACAAAATGACAGTGCCAGTGTTCATGAGGTGAGGTCCCAAAAAGGCTATGTTGAAAATTTGGGGTAAAAATGTCAAAAAATGGATCAGATATCAACATAAGTTGAAACCCCCATTGACAGCCATTATATAGTGATTACTATACCTTCATTCTTCAGTGTGCAGTTCAGCTTTGAAGAGTGCAGACATGTCCCAGTCCACAGAAGATGACATCTGCCACCCTCTGGAGGTAAGTACAGGGTAAGGGGGGGTGCGGGGAGCTGGGTGTGCAGTAGGAGGACTGTTTTCTTTTTTTCAGGTATAAAAAACAGAAAAAACATCGGAGTAATGCTATCTTTTTTGCAGGGTAAACACAGCACAGACTCTGACAGCAGATAAGGACCGCTTGGCGCACCCAGTCTGGCCATTTCTAAAGGGGGGGTACAGATATGGAGATACTGGGAGTGGGCTCCCCAGTACCCCAGAGTATTGAGGGGATACAGCTATAGGGACACTGGGAGTGGGCTTCCCAGTGTCTCTCAGTGGTGGCACTGTTTTTTTTTTAATTGCAAACACGGGGATTGGGCACCTCAATGTTGGCTTTAACAGAACGCCACACCACGGTTAATGTTGATGTGGGGGGGGGCGCAGAGAAGCAAGTACCGGGAGGAGAGGGGAGAGAAAGCCGCACCGCAGCTACTGTTGAGGCGGTGGGTGGGGTACAGAAGTGAGAACTGGGAGAGAAAGCTGCACTGTGGCTAACATTTAAGCTTTTGGGGTGGGGGTCAGAGGAGTGAAGACAGACCATAACTCTGGCCATGAACATTAGTGTACACTCTAATGTACACGGCTGGAGTTTGGGCTACAGAAAGAAATGAAGCACTCCCATTGGAGCGGTTCATTTCTTAGAAGTCCAGCCATGCCACGTCAGCAAAGCTGAACTTCTGTCATGACCAGAGTGCCTGGTCATTGGGGTGCACTGCCAAACCCATTACAGTTTCAGCTGTAATTAGCTGGGCAGTGACACACCTCTCATTTCCCGTATTGTCCTAAGATATTCCTTGCGCAAGCGCAAGTGACTGCAAAAAGTTCAATGGAAAATTGTTAATAACTGCTGTTCTCTAGGTGTAACTCACTCAAAACACCTGCCTAAATACAGCAATGGGTTCTTATCCAGAATCAAACCTCTGACCATTTGCTTGTAAAGCCAAGACATAGTCCATGCACCACAAGAGTCCTCCAATTTTTTTCATTTTTGTTTTTATAAAAATGATTAAATAATTCCACATTCTCTCTGCAAAAAGAGCCACTTTGTAGCCAGAGCCTGAGAAACACTCATACGTGAATTATGTCAAAGAGCAGCTCTCTCTGAGACTAAAACGTTTAAAAACACTAGATTCACACTAATTATGTTTTAACTTTATTGTTTTCTAGTTATTTGTTTTTTTTATTTTCCCCTGCTGTAGGTCTACTAAATATTGTAAATAATACTGCCATTTTGTTACTGAGTCTTTCAAAATGTACCTGACTCTCCCCTGCTAACCGTACAATTGCTGTTTATGATATCACAGTCAGTTGTCATGGTGAGCACTATATCATTATAAAGAAATGTACTGTGAGAGTAACAGGGGAGAGGCAAATGCTTCCCGTGCAAACTTTTTAGATGGACTGCCAGGATGTGTTGTAAATCTTTGAAAGGAACATTGAGAATGAAAAAAAATGCATTCTCTACATATGCAATAAGACATGCCAGGGTGTGTAATTATGCTGTAATAATTGCATGGCTTGAGGGTGTTGTTGGGCACAAAGCATTTGCACCAAGTGCTATTAAACACCTGAGAGCAAGGTGGCTCAGTGGCGCTGAGGGCTGAGGCGCTAGATGCCTAACCTCGTGCTATGCTGATGACCCATGTTCGGGATTGACCTTGGGTCATCATGGTGCCGGTACAGGGGGGAGGATGGGAGCAGGATTGAACATTGGCTCTCCTCTCCTGGGGTGGGGGGGTCACCTGTCCGTAGTTCCGCTGTCACCAGTGGGGCGTGCCATAGGGAGTGATGTGCACGTGCCTCCACATGCGTGCCTCATGTTACGGATGTGCGGAAAGGGGAGAAGAAAACAAATAAACAATAAAGTACCTACAGAAAAAGCAAAACCAATGAGAGCAAGGTGTAATTATTATAACAGAATTGCAAATACCTGAAGAGTCTTATCGCACTTATAACATGTAGAAAAATTGTTGTAGCTATAATGTTAAAAAAAATCATAATACTGCATGCAAAAACATTTAATTAAGCAATAAGGCACGATAGGGTGTGTGTTATGCAAGCAATAACACATGACGAGGTGTGGGTAACGTGCTGATAAGAGCACGCCCAGTGGTGTACTAAGGCACGAGGCGCTTGCACCGAGTGCCTTATGCCCCTCGTGCAGCTATTATCAGCACGTAACCCACACCTCGGAGTGTATTATACTGCGCTTATGAAATGGGCTGGTAACTAATTGAGAATTTAAAAAGTAAAAAAAAATTAGCAAAATGTGTAAATTGAGGTTTAAGAGGAACTAGTAAAAAATAGTTCCCCATTGGTAATTTCTGATGGCTATAGTGGTACCTCTCCGACACAGAAAGAGAGGTAGTGGTCAAATTATGTCCTGGTACTGTGTTTCTGAGACAGAGTGATTGTAATTTTGTTGTTTACTCCTTACCAAAAACACAGATTTAATTAAAATCAGTTACTCACTCAGCAATACAATGTGAGCAGAGTTGACATTTCTTTTAGAGCTAGCATGCCGTTTAAGTTACAGCGAGCATATTCGTTGTCAGGGGCTTTTACTATTTTTTTTTTTTTTTAAGCAATGTGAGCATTGAGACTGTTGTTAGGGATTGAAGCAGACTGAATTGTTCAGGGACCGAGTAAGTTGCTGAGCGAGTGTGTCCTATAGCGGCTGTCGTATAGAGCTGTTTCCGGGTTGCATTTTTTTTTTCCCAAGTTTATTTATTGTGTCATGCTGTGATAGTGTGGAGAAATATGAGTGTTTTTTTGTAATTGTTTGATCTACAGGCTCAGAGCACAGTTTGTGAAGGGGTCGGGGTAACGAGAGTGGAGGCAGCATGCTGAGAATGGGAAAGGCGTTGGCACTAAGCGGCTCTTGTTTTAATGCTGTTAGTGAGGTATTAACGCTTTCTTTTTATGTGAGGGGAAAACAAGGTCTGGATGGATTTTTAGAGTGTTTTTCTGCGTAAAGCGAGACTGTGTGTGTGCATATAGGGGTCAGGGCAGAGCGAGAGTGTTGAGCAGGTGGTCTACTGCACAGTGCTTCTACATCTGTTTAGCATGGCACGGAGTTGAAGGTAATTTTTTGACCCAGGATGGTGTTGGGGACAGTGATATTTTTGTGTGGTGTGGTCAGCTTGGCATTATTAGTGCCGGTTAGCACAATACATGCTGATAAGGACACAGCTAAAACTAGGTTTTAGCCAATCAGCTTTCTGGATTTTTTTAAGCCCATTTTATAATGTATAATAAAGTCACTCCTGGGGTGGGTTGAAGCATGAGGTGAAGCTTCCACAACCCCAGGAGTGACGTTATTACACAATAACACATTCCCTGGAGTGCCTTATTGCTATTATACAATGGCTCGTTTTCACATAACAATGACACATTTTGAAAAATATATTTTTAATGAGATTTTTATTGTTTCTTTTGTCTGGAAGTGTAGCCCCAGCACCATATGCCAATGGGCTACCCCACCTTTCCCACTGTTTCTGATGTAGGGCAAGGGGCCTGGGTCCTGCTATGGTGACCATTGGGGGTTCGTTCCCAGAAATATTGAAAATAGCACAATGCCTCCACCCAGAGTAAAGTATTAGTGGGCTGGATATCTGCTTGGCACAGGCCCCTGGGATACTGTGCCTACCCACCACCCCAACCAACCACTCTGCACACTGTGTCCCCAAACACCTTGTTCCACCATAAACCACATATTTCAGCAATAAGTGCATGCAATGAAGTTCACCGCCACAGCAGTTGCAACAAACAAATTCACAGCTTTATTCAGTGGGGTAAGGATTAGGGAAGGGGATACCTGGACATAGGGTAGCTGTGAAGGCAAAAAGTAAGGTTAATGCAAATATGCGATCACAACATGTGGGTCCGCAGGCCAAGCCCTCCCCCACTGGTACCAGTGTCCTTTTACCATCCCTAGGGGTACCAACTAGGTGCAGGCCTGCTCACTGCCATGGGTTGGCCAGTTGGGGCCCTGAAATTGTAGAAACTTTGATTTTTTTAACAAACAGAAACAATTCAGGTGCAGGGTCTACAAGAGAAGCCGTACGAGGAGAGACTTAAGGAGCTTAATATGTATACCCTTGAGGAAAGAAGGGAGAGGGGGGACATGATAGAAACTTTCAAGTACCTCAGTGGAATCAACAAAGTCCAAGAGGGTAGCATCTTTCAGAAAAAGAGACGTGCAAGAACAAGGGGACACAATTTAAAAATGGGGTGGGGGGTGGTTTCAGGGGCAATGTGAGGAAGTATTTTTTCACAGAGAGGGTAGTGGATGCAGGGAACAGCTTTCCTGAGGAGGTTGTGGGGTCTAAAACTGTGGGAGAATTCAAGAATGCATGGGACAGACATAAGCCAATTCTTGTAGGGGGTAGGAAGAAATAGGCTGTTGGTTAACTAGGATCTGTGGCCTATCCTGTAGGTAGGGAAATGGGCAGACTAGATGAGCCAAGCGGCCCTTATCTGCCATCAAAGTCTATGTTTCTATGTTTCTAATTCCCCTTTCCCCTCCAGGAACCAGGTCCCGAGTACTCACAGTTTTGTAGATCTCAGCACCAGGGGAATGGAGCTCCTTGAGTTAGTGCAGCAATAAACACAGGCTGGCCAGGATCCCTCCATCTGGATGGAACTTGCTCGAGGATCTTGCAGTTGGATCACCTTGATTATAGTTCTGGCTGCTTGTCACCTTCAGCCACTTCTGGTCCCTTACAGAGCACTGTGGCAGGATAGTACTAGTGCTAGAAGGCCCAGACCCAGGAGTGGCTCCACAGCCCGGCTCCCAACCACGGATCACAGATGTCCTAGCATCCCAGCAAGCACCAGTGACCTCAGACAGTGAGTCCCACTTGGAAGGGATTAGCAAGTTCCCTCCCCGGCTCTGGGTGAGGACTCCCTAATGGTGAGGGTCCTCCTGCAGTCCCTGCACTGAGCTCTCAGCAATTAAAAGTTCTTAAGCAGTTTCTCCACTAAAATCCAGTACCAATTAGCAGGGGTGCTAGCCTTTGTCTCAATAAGGGTGAGTGCAATTCAGCACGGGGGGGACCTTCAGCAACAACAACTCCCTGCACACCAGTCCACAATTTCCAGCTTAACAGTGTCCACATTCTTTCATTTAGCTGCAGCAAGACCTCAGCTCTCAGCCATTTTGACCAGTTCACTCAGGACACACACAGTTTCTGGCCAGCACCCCAATGACCAGAGATGCTCTGCCTCTTCAAAAATTGCAATTACAGTCCACACAAGCAAACGGCTCCTCAGCAGCAATTGTAGCATTCAGATAATTTACTCAGTCCTCTATTCCAGTTTGGCTTCTCAGTGCAGGGTTTCTGCCACATTCAGTATTTCTATTCAACCACAGGCAACTTCTCTGTACCTGGAGAATCACAATCCAGTCTCTTTCTCTCTTTCTCCTTCTCGATCAGTCTAGCAGCAAGTACCTGGAGAACCAGAACCTCAGCACAAACGCTCTTCCTGCTGTCCCCTTTCCAGTCCACTTCTGCTGACAACCATTCTCCAAATGGGGGCCTAAGGAAGCCCCTGAAGCGCAATGTCCATTCTCTCAGCACAGTTCCGACTCATACAGAGCCCAACTACAGACTGACTCAATCCCAGAAAGTCCACACTGTATCACTCGCAAACCCAGCTCCCTGATTGGCTGTTGAAGCCTTTCAATAATCAATATCCATAGTGATCAATATTTCCTGCTCGTTTATTGGGACATGATCTAGGCACCAGAATTAGGCCCCTCCTTTTCCCAGGAGTCCCTCTGTGTCCAGTTTGGGTGCCTAGATAGATGATTGGCTGCAAGAAGGGGGTTAAATGTCACCAACATGTCAGTTCCCATACTGTTCTATGGAGTCCCATTCAGTTTTATGCAGTCTCTCCCCTTCTAACCTCTGGTGCAGCCCAACACAAACCTCTCAGTGCACCAATACCCCACTGGGTTATAGCCCAAAGTGTCCTCTGTTAAATGTACTAACTCTCAGGTAAAGGCTCCCAGCAGTGTTGCTGTCACTACAACTGAAACTATGTCCCCCCAGGTAGCAGGCAGCACTTATCAATTTGTATGGGAGCCGCTCCTCAATTTTCATAAGCCCCGAGTGGCCCCGTTGTTCAAACCACTGTTCCCTTAACTGTACTGGTTTCTGCCCGTCCCTCTTCAGGTCTCCAATCCCCCAGGACATCAGGAGGTGCACTGGGACCATAAACAACCTCCCCATTGGTGAACCGCATCGGCGGTCAGTAACAACAAAGTGCAAGGAGCGCTCATGCGAGTGCCGGCTGAAACACCATGCTGGCAGCTCGTGTTTGAGAAATTACACCCCAAAGACAACACACTGGTGGAGGGGAAAGATGTGGGAACAAGCCAAGAGTGCCAGCAAACGGGGAACTAATGGGCAAATACGGGTAAGCCACCCAGAGGGGGGTTACAGAAGGCATATACTGAAGTATAGAGAAAAAGTAGTCCACTAGGTGGTGATGCTGCTTCATGCTTCCCTCCTCTCCACAATCCTTCTGTGTAAGCTTGTGTTCCGCTCTGTCCCCCGTCCATACCTCCTCCCCCATCTCTGACACACACATACACAGATATAGGATTTTTGGTGGACATGTGCATTGGTTCAGTCATTTTTAGTTCAGCCAGATTTGGCAGTGGTCTCTTTTGAATGAATGAATGAATGAACTAGAGGTGAGGACTGAGAAGTAAGCACCCGCTTACTCAGGCATGAGAGTGAACACACAAAACAGTATGAAGGCAGTGTCAGTGAGTGTCTCTTTACTCTGTGTAGGACAGATTGTGAAGTTATTGTTTCCTTACCATTTTCTGTTGTTTTGGCTCTGATTTGTAACTGTGGGACAGGGTACGGGCGTTTGGAGGTAGCAGCTTCAGTGAAGCACGTGACTAGCAGTTACAGTCTGCGTGGTTCAATGAAGTTGCTAGTTTGGGGTAAGAAAAATAAATGGGCATGAAAGTTTCATTGCTTTCCTAAGATCCACTCTTGTGTTTGGTGTGAACACCTCTGTTGTCCGCAAAATTTGTGTTTGGGGTGCTGAGATCCTGGGGGGGCCATGAGGTTAACACAGTATTGCGTGTGTGGCATGAAGTGGGTAGCGATTTTTCTCATGGTTATGTGTCATTTTGCTGCCTGCCCTAGATACAGTGATGTTATCATGAAATGATATCACTGTGTCTGGGGCTCATTAGCCAATTAGGTTTCTAGATTATTTATTGTCATTGTATAAATTTTATTATTGTAATTGCATTTGGACATAAAATAGTCCGTTTGTGTTAAATCAGCCAACTCTTAGTTTGGTAATGCTTAGAGCAGTCTAGCAGCTAATATGCTGACTTACATACAGCAACAAGGAGTTCTGGGTAGATTACGAAGCTGACTTAAATTTTCCTTACTCAGAGATATGGTCTCCAATTTTGGTAGTGATGACCGCAGCATAGCAAGTAATATGTACATGTGGCTAGCAAGGCATTGTGGGTATAATATGAAACTGTCTTCCATTTTCCTTACTGAAAGGTGTAGTCTCCTATTTTTGTAGTAGTTACAACATTATAAGATCTCAGAGGTTAATTTTCAAAATGAGGCTTAGTGCATACAGTATATAGCTGACAAGATTTCTTTACTGAAAGATGTAGTCTATTTCTGTAGTGAGGACAGAAATGTAACAGCCTGTATACTAATTTACATAGTGAGGCACTGTGAGTACAGTAAATAGCTGATTTTTATCTCCCTAATCAAAGTGCAGTCTCCTATTATAATAATATTTACAGCAGTACAGTCTGTAGAAAAGCCTGTGGAAAAATGATTTTGTGATGCAGGTAGGCCAAAAAGATTATTTGCCATTCTGTGTAGATGTTATTTCACTTTTACTGCCTGCTGGTGAAGTGACAGGTCTGAAGTGACAGCTCATGTCGGAATGTGGGAGTGTAGGGATACATTTCTACGTTTATGTCATAAGGCTTAAATGGCTGTAAGTAGTTTAGGTGTGTAATTATGGGTCAGTAGTTACATGGCTCTGAGCTGCTTTTAACCAATCAAATCACAAAAATTTTTCTACACGTTATAATAAATTGTAACAGCTGAAACCTCTTATTTATGAAAGTGCATACTGAAGTACAGAGTTGCTCCTTAAATATGTAAGAAAATGAAACAGAGTGATGTAAATGGTTCAAATCATGGCAATTTTGATTCGGCAAGCTCATTTCTCTATAACAGTTAGATAAAACAATAGACAGGTAGGCTAGCACTTCTTAAATACACCTGAGGTACACTGAATAGTGTACCATCTCAAAGCTGAATCTTTTGAATGGTCAAGGTCACATTGTATGCCATATGCAAGCAACATTTGTTTGTATTAAACTCAGGTCTCCATGTTCCCAGCTTGAAGCTATAACTCTCAAGGATGTCTTTTTTTTTTTAATAAATAAACTGCGATTCCTCTCTTCATGGTATTCCCACAGGGGAGCAGCTTTATCTCCCTATAGCAAATGTCCTGATAGAGACACAACAAGCACAGGGCCACAAGATAACTGTCATCCATGCCACTCACGCTGCATGCAAAATAGCCATCAGGCTGAGCATATGTATGCACATGTGGGAGTGGGTAGCAGGCATCTGCAGGGGAGAATACGGAACAGGAACGGGGTTGGTAGGTCACCTGGCCCACCAACAAAGAGCAGAGGGACTGTTGGGTAAGGCAGATGCCAGAAGTGACAGAAGGGGAAAAACCAGATGGGGAGTTGAGAACATTGGGGCTTGCAGGCAGCAGCAGGAGAGTGGATGGGAGTCATGAGGGGTAGGCCCAAGAGGTGCCAAAAATGGATCCAAACCCGGCTGTTTCTACAATTCCTATTTTTGTAAGCTCATTGGATGGGTGCAGTGGGCAAAAAAGGGAGAGGACATCAGGTGCAGGGGAAGAGGACTAGCAAGGCATGGTCCAACCGAGTTGTAACATGGAGGACAGGGAGCCTGAAGGCACAGTATGGTGATGGGGAGGTGGAAACAATGCCTGTACCACTGGCAGCAGAAGAGCCAAGAGGAGGAGGTGCTAGACAGCAACATCCGAAAACCACAGCCTGCAGCAACAGCAACTGAAGCCCAGGAGGTGCAAAGGTAAAAACTGGAAAGGAGGTTGAGGATCACAGAATAGGTACCAGCAAACAGGGCTGGAGGGACCACCATGCCCAAGTGGGCAGAGAGATGGCTGGGCAGGGGAGTAATGCAGGGTGCAGGAGGGGGACAGTGGAGAAGATAACCACAAAGTGGGAGAGGGTGGCCAAGGCTGGGCAGCGATGAGTTGCCAACCCTGCAGGAGGGAGGCCAGGTGGCCTAGGAACACAGGGCAATGGGAAGGGGCAGACCACGATTGCCGAATCAAAAGATACTTACCTGAGGAACCAAGGGATTCCAGAAGCAAGAAAAGTTTTCCTGTAGCATTGATTCAAACAGGGAGAACACCTCTTTGGCCCAACTTTTGTAGGGGCAAAGGCACTTCCCCCACAGGAGTGGACCAGGATGGCCCCATCCATGCACTTCAATACTAGATTAGGCCAGCCTGGGGATGCATCTGACCTACAGGCCAGCTGCCCATCAGTTGTGGGGACTGTGTACAAAGCTTTCCCCTGATGAGAGACCGGGGGTCATTACACTCATACCAGTGAGAGCCTCTAAGATATTACCAAGGAGTAATTTCTGTTTAGTGTAGATAATGTACCTGGATCAACCTTAACAAAGTCAATCAATCAATCAGTCAAACTTTATTTAACCAGGCAAAATCACCTTTGAGCAAGCTCATTTACAAAATGGTCCTGGACATTTACAAGATGGTTAATGTCAATTACTGCATATTAAAGGAATGCATGCATTAATCAACTTCATTACACAAGAATCTCCACAGAACCTTGTATAATAGCATGCATTCATGGCCTAATAACACTGTATCGTATTACTGTTTTACCACCACGGTAATTTAATACCAGCGTAGGACTAATAGAATTGAAAGAGTTGCATTTCATCACTTCCATCTTCATCATAAGCTGGTGAACAGGAAATCCCCATGATTTGTACAAAAGAAACTTGTGTTCCAGCATTTTATTGCCAGTGAAAAGTCCCTGTTTCTGGTAACTAATATACACTTCCTAAACTGAAGTAACCATGAAAATCTACATTCTTGTTACTGGTGCAACGACAATAAGTGGGACGATTTAATTTTCTTTGTAAATGCGGGACACTGTCAAGATCCTTCCAGGACCTGCAAATTCATTTATAACCAAAGTATGGATCCGAAACTTCATTAAACATTAATATTTGTATGTTCATGCAAAGGTTAATGATTTAACCTCAGGACCCTTCATCCCACACCACCCCTCACCCCCACTCACCAACACTGCTACAGGGATGAAGATGGTGATGAGCAGTCCACACTCTCCCCACCTCAGCGGGTCACCATCTGAAGGGCAGGGAGCGATCATGAGCCTATAATACACATGTGTTTGCTTCCTGTCATTCAGACGGTGTCCAGCTGTGGTGGGGAATGTTGGGGCAGTGCCAGTCACCATTTCTCATCCCTATAGTAGCATTGGTTAGTGGGGATGAAGAACAGGTGTGCGGTGGAAGGTCCTGGTGAACAGGACAGGAGGGGGAAGGGTCTGTTGGATGTTTAGGGAGCTGCAGTTGGGAGAGGGGTGAGGGATCCAGGGTACCCCAACAGAAATACGCTTATGTATCTAGTCACCAGGAGCGACGATCGGGAGTGGGGGTGGGAGGGGTTCGCTGTACACCAACATCATTTTCATTATGTGATAAGTCACCTGGAACAGTGCTCAGGTAGGACGGGTGACTGTTTGTGGGGATAAGGGTAGGGTTTTTGGTAGTACTGTATTAAACAGCACTGCAACAGTGGCTGTTTAGCGTTGCCAAAAATGTTGAATGTACTGCTGCACCCTATATGCATGAAATAATCTATTTGCATGGGTACAGTGGTATGTTCTGTGTGATCTCACTGTCAGGTTAGCGTCATTCTCTGGGGGCCATTGAATACGGTCCTCGCCGCATCGACTAATGCTATTCTCAGTGCCACACTGACCATTTGAATACTGGGGCCAAAGTTCCTTTGGCATAAGTATCCTGTTTCTGGTGAGTTCTAAGGTCATGCAGGTTTTGCCCAATCTAAGTGCCTAACTATTGAGATGTTGCTGGGCTAGGTCCTGGTCTGTACTCACAACCATTACAGTGCAGCTGCGGCAGTAATCACAAGTGAGATGTGTTCTGTGAGGATTTGGCAGCAGACTCTGTTAAAGGTGTTACTGACTCAACATGCCCCCGGTGGCTAAGGGTGCAAGCCAGGATGAGTCCTGAAGCTGAGCTCCTGGTTCTCTTCACTTTAGAGGTGCCTGAATTCAGGCAGTCACTGAGTCACAACTGTAAAGACAGTGCCTTTTAAAGTACAAGGACAAATGAAAGAGTTTAATTTTTATTTATTTATTTCAAATTTGGATTAATACCTTTGAGCCGGGGGCTTGTTTACAAAGGCTCCGAGTCAACACGGAATACAAGACATTTACAAGTGATGAAACATTGCAGAACAGAAAGACATCAACTAACAAGTGGTATTAGTGTGCAGTTACAACATTAAGCAGAGTACAAGAAGTAAAGAGAAACAGGACCACACTTGCAGAGAAACATATTAATGTAGCACTAATTAAGTGCAGTGCAGTATTCAACAGTCATGTTACAGTTCAGAAGGGGTGCTTTCAGTCTGCAGAAATGCAGTTTTAGCAGCCAAGGTGAGACTTTGTCAAGGGGAGGTAGTAGGTGGTGGGAGTTGGGGGAGAAGTGGGCAGTAGTGAAACAGGAGGGTGGGAGTGACAGAGAGTAGTGTTTGATGGGTGCGAGAACTGCTGTCAGAGGCTGTGGGTTAACAGAAACACTGGCAGTCAGATTTGCTGGCAAGATGAGATCAAAGCCCATTTTTAAAGTGGCCAAGTCTGGAGGAGTCGGCAAGGTCTGCAGGCAGATCATTGAACCATTTAGGTCCACAGTAGGGGAGCGATCTTTGGCCAAGGGTGGTTCATTTGAAGGGAACAGTTAGGACAGCCCTGGAAGCACTCCTTGTGCATTTAGATGGTTGTGCAGGCTCAAAGAGGGCTGAAGTAGCACTAGGCATGGACTCCTATCAGGGACTTTTTGCAAGGAGGCAGGCCTGGGATTGGAGTCTGTGGTGGAGTGGGAGCCAGTCAGTTTCCTTGTATAGGTCAGAAGAGTGAGTCATTTTGTGTACTCCCAGGACCAGGTGGCAGGCCTTGTTGAGGATAGTTTTGACCCTTTTAAGCACTGTGTCTGTGCCTGCCCCATATATGACAAGGCCATAATCCACAGATGAGAGAACTGAACTGCACATAACAAGTTTCAGGGCAGCAGGTGTCTTTGAGGTGCGGTGTCTGTACAGGATGCCAAGCTTCATGTTGGTGGACTTTACCAGTTGCTCAGCATGGGCAGTGAAGGTGAGGGTGTTATCAAGGTGAATCCCTAAGTACTTGAATGTGTTGCTTGGCCTAGTACTTCTCCTTCGCTACTAAGTGTATGCAGTAAGGACCCTCGAATCTTGCTCTGTGGGGTGCTGAAGAGCATGATCTTTGTCTTTTTGTAGTTGAGTAGCAGTTTATTTCAGGTGAACCAGGATTCCAATGCACGAAAATTGAGCTGAAGTTCAGAGCTAATTGAGTCCAGGTCTTTCCCTGGGATGGAGAAAACAGCTTTGTCTGCATAGAATACAGAGTGTGCAGGACAGGTAGAAGGCATGTCATTTATGAAGAGGCTGAATAAGAGAGAACCGAGGAAAGAACCTTGTGGTACCCGTAGGTTTACTTCCCTGGGCTCAGAAATTGTATTGCCGATCCTGACCTGTTGAGATCTATGGGTGAGGTAACTATGGAAGCAGGCCACATATTCCATTGACAATCCTGTAGAGAGGAGACATTTCAGTAGCAGCTGGTGATTGACTGTGTCAAAGGTCTTGGTGAGGTCTCTGAAGATAGACCCCACTGCCATCCCTTTATCCAGGGCCCCATAAAGCTGAGTGGTGTATTCTACTAGCGCGGTGATGGTGGAGTGGTTTTGTCAGAATCCATGTTGTTGCAAGCAGAGAAGGCTATGCTTTTCTAGGTACTCACTTAGTTGTTCTGAGACCACCCTTTCAAGTGCTTTGTAGAAGAGGGGTAAAATCGAGATGGGCTGGAAGTTTGCTAGATTAGCTCTGTCTCCTGATTTAAAAACAGGTGTGACTAGAACCTCTTTCCACCTGTCAGGGAAGATGCCAGATCTCAGAGAGGCATTGAATACCTTGGTGAGCGATGCCACAAGTTTGTTTAATGTGAGTGCTACCATCTTCATATCGATCATGTCACATTCCATCCTGGTCTTACCAAGGACCTGTTTGATATATTTGACAGTCTCACCTGTGGAGATTTGCCCGAAGTAGAATGGTGGGGTAACATTATCCTGTGGTGATGGAGTGTTGAGGTTGTGCTGCTGGCCTGCAAGGGTGTGATTCAGGTATTCAGGTGGCAACACATTCCTGAGGTCCATGAATGCAACATTAAAAGTATCAACGATTTCCTTTGGGTCTTGCAGTGTGCCAGAGGTGGTAACTATAAGGTCTGGTGGGTTTGTAAATTGGGCAGGAACTTGCAGGGACTCGGTTCCACCTGCTGTAAAGAACTGTATGTAAGTTTCTGCTTCTCTGACATCTTTTTCTATTGAACTGTATGGGAGAGTTCCACCTCCTACTGTATGAGAGAGTTCCACCTCCTACAAATCTAGACACCTTCAGATACCTCGGCATCACTCTGGACTCCTCCCTTACATTCCACCAGCACATCCACCTCGTCTCCTCAGCAGTTAACACAGAATTGGATTACTGCACCGGTACAAACACTGCCTTACCCCGATGCCCGTCAGATTGCCATCTCTTCCTCTGTTCTCTCACTCCTCAACTACAGGATACTAATCTATGCGGCAGAAGACACCACCTCCCTCAACAGGCTGAGAGTGTCCCTAATCAAAGCCTGTCACCTTGTCCTTGGATGTGACCATACCACTCACACCTGTACCACTTGACTAATTGGCTTAACTTTGATAATAGACTAAAATTCCAACCCTGACTAATGGGCAAAAGAATTGGCCTCAGCCTAGCTCCCCCTGGTCTGGAGACACTCATCAGGCCTGCCCCGGCCATTAGAAACACTTGCAGCTCAACCAGATCTCTCCTTCAAGTCCTCAGAGGCCGTACCTCCCTCTTCCAGTGCTCCTTCTTGTACCATGCCCCTACTTGGACAAACTCTCTTCCCAGCTCTCTCGTCTCCAGTAAAAGACTTGGAGCGTTTGAGACTGCCACAAAGGATCACCTCAATGCAGCCAGTCCATGCGACTGTTTTTAACCTCCCTCTTTACCCCCCTTTTCCCCCTCCCCTCATTTATGCTTCTGACAAGGGACCTCCTCCCACCTGCTCCCTCCCATCCTCAACTCCCCCCCAATGTATTCTGAGGATGACCTGGATATGCATGTCTGCATAGTCTTATGTTACTGATATCTGTATACCTCAATGAAACATTTTAGCTCTGTTGCCTACCTACTACTGTTGGTATGTTGTTATACTCCATAGACTGTTGTAAACTGTTCTGTTTTATTGTAATTGCTGTCTCTGCAACTGTCTCTGAAGTGGAACCTTTATAAATGAGTCCCTGACTCAAAGGTAATCTCTGATACATAAAAAAAATAAATAGAAATGAGGGTTCTGCCTCATAAACTTTTCCAAGTAAACTACAAAACCCTGTAGCTGGAGTGTGAAACAAATAGGCTGACTTCTCTCTCACAGATTTGGAACCTTTTGCAATGCAAGTACTGCTCTGAAGATTGAAATCCAGGGAAGGCACTTCCGTCAGCGTTGAATCTTTTTGAGTCCTTGACTAGAACCTGATTGCTTGTTCACATTTGAGGGTTAAATGAAGAAATCATGTCTTCCCTCTCCCTTTCAGATGGATCTGAAGATGGCACTGGAGCTGCAAACATCCCATCCACCAAGCTGCAGTGTTTATTGGCTATAACAGTCACATGGGGAAAGGAGCCCTCCTACAGGTCTGTGTTCATGGGCTTTGTCCCAAAGAACTACAATACCCAAAAGTCTACAGGGTCTCGTCTTGCCCACCCTGAACTCTGACTGGCTGTTACAGTCACATAAGGCTTTGAGAGCCTCTTGATTGGCTGGCACCCCCTGACCCATTCGTTCCAGTGTGATCACAGGAAATAAATGTGGTGCTGCATTCCAGGGTTCAGTTTATTTATTAATAAACATACTTAGGCATGGCTTATGGGTGACTCCAGGTGCCCTGGTCCAGCAACAAACTAATGGAAATCCTTTTCCCTGTCTGACCCCCTTTCTCTAGTTCGAGAGGCAGGTGGGTTCAGGGGCTAAGGTGCTATTTCATGACACCTCTTGCATGCTACACACATTTGGCAGTTTTCTCTGGTTCCCTGCTTCCCAGTTTCTTGAAGGCTGCCAAGTTTATTTTTAGAAATATGGGTCTTGTGCTGTTGGCGCAGTAGTCATTGTCACATTGTGTGCTGGCAGTGTGCAGAAACTATACTGTTCTGCCTAGTCCCCTATGCAATTCTGAGGGGACTGATAGCAGGGAAACCTGTATGTGGTTTGTTGTATCATAATGAGGAGATGGTGTGGGCTACTGAGCTGAATTGGGCAAGGCAGAAGACAAGTGGTGGTGAGGGGGCGGTGGGGATTACAAGGAGAAAACAAAAAGCAACTCACCATTTCAGTGTATATCAGATTATTATTCTTTAAATAACTAGCCCTAGTTTGCTAAGTGAAACAAATAGAAGAATATTTTTTCTTTAAAAGAGAATATAAACCTTACTTTTTTACATTGTTTAATGTAATTTGAAATTTGTTTGTTAGTTCCCTCACTAGTCAAGATTTCTGGTAATGGTAAATGGTTCTGAGGGAGGGGTGCAAACCATGAATAGAAAGGAAACAGCATCTACCACTCTTTCATGCATGTGTACTTTAATGAAAGAAGCAAGTGCATCACTTTTGATCCTCCGCTACACAGACATCTCTGTCTCCACAACGGTAGGGTTACTACACGTGTCCACTCCATCAAGCACCGCTTTTAACAAACTGCAGTCTGAACAGTTACCGACACTCGGAAAGTTTTTCCTGCAGTTTGGTGTATCGATATCAATGTAGGAATGTGCTTGCAATACTGTAACTTTAGTGAAACTGCAAAACAACAAACCAGTAAGTGATAGCTGACACTGTAAGCCCAAGCTTGTCTCAGGTTATATAAATGCCCAACATTTCAGGGTCCAGTACAGAACGTCTTCCTCGGAGCCCCTGATACTGTGGTGGATGAGGATTTTAAATGACAGGACCCTTTTACCATTAAACATCTTATGAGAGCCAATTTACAAAGAAAACATATGCACAATGAAAAACAATGATTATTCAACAACTGTGGAACAATTCAGTCATAGTCAGTATCGTTCTTAACTGAGTAATGCATGCAAAATCAGTAAGAGGTGATAAGGACTCCAGTACTGATATGCAGTGGACCTTTCTTTGCAACAATGTTTGAACCAGATCTCCTCCCCTAGGCCCTATTTCAATTTTCTCAATAGCAAAAAACTCCATACTGAAGTGGAGTTGTGGCCAGCTTGTCTGAAGTGTCTAGCTACGGTGTAGTCTTTGTTTCCGGTTTTATGCTCTTCTATCCATATCTTAAAAGGTCTTTCTGTCTTGCCTACATATGTAAGTCTACAGAGACAAATCAATAGGTATACCACACAGGTAATACTGCAGTTGATAAAGTTGTTTATTTTATGTCTTTTCCCCAATCACAAATGAACAAAGGATGCTGTATTTGCTGTATTAGCACAGTGGGCACGTGGTCCCTATATGAAGTTGCCTACAGGTGGACTGCCATGTAGTCTCTGGTTCCATAGGCTTGAGAAGTGAATGAACCAAATGATTAGTAATGCTCTGACCCTGTCTTTAGGCTATTATTAGTGACTGCTGAGAGCTCACCTGCACATCTGACTTTTTGGAATCCCCCAGTTTGTTTTTTTTCACCAATTGTATATGCAGCAGGGTTTTATTCTGTGACAAATGGACAGGTAGGGGCAGTGGTTCCATCTCCCTGTGGTCTACCTTCCAGCAACACAGATTCGTCTGTGTTTCTTGCATTCTGATGTATTCATTTATTTATGTAATTATTTCAAAAGTTTCACTAGAAAATACATACTAAACTGCTAACAGCTTGTTTCCAGATGCATCGCACTAGTGAGGGGAAGTGGAAATAGATCAAGAGGTAGAAAAACTGAATAGTATTAACAATATTACAAAAACACAAGTGAGTTCTTCTCAAAGGTGTTTCTCCTGGTTAAGTAAATATTTGATTGCTTGATATACAGCAATACAGTATATCAGAAGAGCATAATCATAAACACTTTAAGGCAAATCAATACAACAGATATGTGTTGTCGATGAAATTCAGTTTTGATAGGCAGGGGGAACTATTCATACAGGAATAGCCTAGGGATGACAAGCTTCAGCTATCAAATTGTTGGGGCATTTCCTTTCTACAAACCTATCTGCCATATTCACACTCTGTCAAAGGCTTTTTTTTTTGTTGCAAGCATGCCCTTTTTCATCTCAAAAACGGCCCATTTTCAATGTTTATAATCAGGTATGGTGGGTGGCAGCTGTCATTTCTGAGTAATGTATTCCTCCCTATTGAGTTCCGATGCAGTTTTGTTAGTATTGCTCATCCTGTTTATAAATGCATTGCTCTAAGAAAAAGACTTCTTTCAGACAATATTCTGATCTGAATTTGTAATATTTATTAGTTGAATTGGAACTGATGTACTCAGGGAAAGTCTGTAGATCTTCAGCTGAATCCCTCCCAGTTAAAAGTACATTTAATACTCTAAATAAATGAATTTATGGTAGCATCACAAATAAATCTCTCTTCCCACTTGCCTACATAGATATTTGCCAAGTTAGTGGCAAATGCTGTCCCCATAGACATGCACTTATGCTGCATAAAGTGACTACCTTCGAAAATGAAAAACTGGCTTCCAAAACAATTCAGGCTAGGGTCATTATGAACCCCATTCGAGGCATCACATCCGATGGTCATGAATGAAGTGCTTTTTCTAGAGCCTCAAGCCTTCCTTCATGCGGAATATTGGAATATAATCTTTCTACATCAATTGATACATATGGGATACACAAGGGTCCGGCCTGTATACTAACTGTACCATGTGCTTCTCCCTCCTTTCATTTACCCGAGGCCAAAGTAACTGTACCCCTTCCCCTCTTTAATTGCTGTATCTTCTAACACCTTAGTATCTCCCCTCAGACATGATCCTTCCTCTTCCTCCCTCATGGTTTTCCCATCCTTTCTGAAGAGCTTGTACCCTGGAGCATTTAGGTCACAGCTGTTTGGATGGGCTCAAGTTTCAGCAATGGCCACTATGACTATTTTCTTTGCAGTCACATCAAATTTTCCTCCACAGACTTGGAGCTGACTCAGAGGGGGTCAGAGAGAGTCCTCACTTGGCCTTCAGGGGCTCTCCCCCGATCAACGTTTCAGTTGGTGAACTGGAACCAGTAACTTTGGCTGAGAGCCCGCCCAGCTCCTACACAGGAACCAAAACACCAAATTCAAATCCTAGCTACTAAATTTAACAGTTTGGACTCAGAAGACCCACTCCTGTAAATCAGACTGCAGCCAGCTATGGGGAGGTCTGGCTGTCCCTCCCACCCCACCCCACCCCCACCCCGCCCTCCCTAGTATTGAATAGGCTCCAGAGTTGAGTGAAATCTGTGCCTGGAAAATGGCAATGGGAGCATAGGTTGATGTTTGTGAGTAGGTGGGCATTGTGTGCTTGATTGATTGGGTAAGTAGCTTGCCCCATCTGCAAATCACCCTCTGCAACCTGCATTGTTTATGTATTGAGTAACAGAGACCACTATTTCCCTGTGTCAGATGAATATTCCTCTGCAGTTCGATAAATCATCTCTTGTCTAAAACCATTTGCTTGCCTGCAATGAGCATATTTAAAGTGGTATGAATCTGATCGACCACACTTTAAGTACAAGGAGTATCATACCCTGTATCTAATTTTGATAGCCTACAGTGAATATAATTAAAGTGGTAAAAGTATCATACCTTTGTAACCCCTAGATGGCGCTATCCCAGGGGCTACTACCCCTGCCTGATTTGCCACTAACAGGTTGAGGGGCCTGGATCCAATGGCGGGTGCCTCCACCCAGAGGTCAGGGTTTGCAATAGTTAAACTAACTTGGTCACAGCCCTCTGGGACACTGCAACCCCCCTTTCTTCCCACTAGTGGCCCACACAATATATCAGAATTACCTTCACAGTATACACTTACCCCAGGTCTGGTTCCGCACTGGGACCTCCTGAGAAATGAGATACAGTGCAACAATCACAGTACAGTACTTTAACATAGACAAATACCTCAGGCAGTATAACTTTGCTGAAACAAGCAGCTCTGATTTATTTAGGGGATATAACAAGGACAGGGGAAATCAGGTTAATTAGCTTATCACTCTAATAATCTATCTATGGCTCTGTGCACAGGCTATCCCTATCAGTTACTGTCCCTGGGTACCCAAGCCCTAGTGGCTAGTCCAAACCGTGGCAGCTGGTAGGGGCCCTTTCACACAGAGAAAAGGAGAATTAAACAGTCAGCAGTACAGTAATTCCATTTGGATTTAATGTGGCAATTCAACAGGGAGCAACCCTGAATTAGTACTCACGACCTCCAAATAAGATAGGGTCCTTCAATGTCAGCAGGGCTCACTTGAGGTACACAAACCTCTTCACACATCCATATAAAAGAAAGTACTATACCAGGCAGGCTGCATCTGTATCCCGATCGCAATTACTGCACAATACCGGAGAACACAGCAGATTCAGTTCCTGACAGACCGAGTGCAATTTTCAGCAATTCTTCCAGTCTTCTACAGGTGAGCCTGGTTTCTACTCTTCAGAGATCCTTTGATTCTTTTCACAGGACTGATTCAGTCCTAACAAGCTGTTACACAAGCTGCAGACCGAACTCTGGGCTTATACACGCTTTTTGACTAAACTGCACACTGAAAGACACAGGGCTCCTTCCTTCTTCACTGCCAAAGCTCAACTGAAGCTCCAACCGACAAAACTGGGCACTTCCTTTGAGTTCCTCCCAGTTCTTGACTGGATTGGCTGTCACTCACAATAGACTGCTGCTGTTGGTCCAAAAAGGCACTGAAGTCTAAACTACATCTCCCAGAGTCACTGCCCATACAATCCTCTTGTGGCTGGCTCAGATTATGAGTCCAAGTTCTGATTCGTCCAAGGCACCATTTTAGAGCTAGCTTACCCCACACTGATTGGTCCAGTTCAGCAGTTCAAAACTAGAATGGGGAACTAGCAGACACAGTTCTGACTGCAAGAAAGCAGGTTAGACAAACTGTAATTTCATTATTACTCTAAATAATTTCTGGCAAACAGTTACATCTTTCAGATAGGTTCCCTTTGCACTCCTAGTGACTGCAAAATGAAGTGAATTGGCAGCAGCTCAAGTGGTACTCAGAGAAGCACACAGTCCCCCATACAAACTAATTATGTCTGCAAGCAGACAGCTCTTAAAGAGACAGTACCAGAGGCTCTAAAACACTCACTGATAAATGGCTTAAATGCCAAACACCATTCAGGCTTGGAGCATTCAAGCAAGCTCCTGGAAGTCTTTTGGGAACCCCCATTTGCAGGGGTTACACCCTTCCTGGCCTGGGAAAGCTTGACGTCGCGTCAAGCAAGTACCCATAAGTTTCAATTGCAACCATATACATTTGCATTAGGCTCGACATGTAATCATCAGTCAATATATCATTTTACCAAGAACACATTTCTGAAACATTGCAGTACGTCACTCTTTACACAGTATTACATACACATTGTACCATAACTCAAGTTATTACCTCTTGTACATGAAACCTGAAGAGAGGGCCCTTCCTATCAGTTACCTTGGGGCTGGGCGGGCAAGGCACCATATGAGAGGCAACACAAGTAACTTGGAGTTAGCACTGACGCCAGTTTGGGCAATGAGCTGGGGACACATACACTCCTTTATGGACAACATTGAGAGGCAAATCCACAGGCCTCCCAAGGGAATCATAACTGAGGTGCACCACAGGCTTTACAGCTCGACCAGTCTTTCTAGGGGAACTGTTACAGTCTCTGCACTCTGAGCCTCATTTCAGCATTGTCCACACTTGTCAGGGAGTCTCCATGGGGTAGAGAGGCTAGAACTTGGGGCACTTTCAGCTCCAGGAGTTACAGTTTCTGAGTCCACAACATTTGGCTCGCATGGAGAGCTTTGGACACTGGCAGTGGACTGTCAGGGCACTCAAAATACTCTTCTTGTTCGGTGTATCACCAGTCTGCCCCAATCTATCATTTTCCTCCCTGAAAGCTCAAACAGTTCAACCATGCACAATGATTCCATTTCATCTGATCTGATGCTTTGCACTTCACTTTCTGGGAGCATTGGCTCCAGGGATGAAGCTGGGGCTTAAACAGTCCAGAAGGCCCAGCTTTGTCTCCAGTATTGACTAGGGATTGCCCAAACAATTGACTCAGTTCGTAAGAAGGATAGTATTCAAAGTCACTCTCACTTTCTTCCGATATGGACTGACAGTCATGCTCAACTGGGACTTGTGGAGGGAACACTTTAACTTTGCTTCTGTAGGTGCAGACTTTCTTGATCTTTCTTAGCAGCAGCTCTAGTCACTGGTCCAGAGGGGCATCTTCTAGGGGCTCAGACTCAATTAAGATTTGTCCAATGGGCAGTAAATGATTTCTATGCATTGTTTTACATCTTTTGAATTATTCTCAGGCCTTACTTTGTACACTGGCAGATCATCTAGTTTGCCCACTACAATGTGAGGGAGATGGTGCCATCTGTCAGCAATCTTGTGCTTGCCATGCAATCCCAGATTTCTTAGCAATACCCGATCTCCCTCCTGGAGTTCCTGTGCTTTCACCTTTTTATCCATACCTTTCTTTGTTGGCTCAGATTTCTTTTGGCAGCCATGGTTTGAGCCAGTTGGCACGCATGAGTTAGCTGGGCCTTTAACTTTGCACATACTGTAAATAGTTTCAGCCTGAACCCCATCAGGAGACACCCCAAAACACACATCTACTGGTAGTCGAGCTTCTCTTCCAAACATCAGGCGGTAGGGGGAGAATCCAGTGGCATCACTTTTGGTGCAGTTATAAGCATGTACCAGGGTGCTAATTTGTTGGCTCCATCTAGGCTTGTCCTTTGGGTGCAGGGTGCCTAGCATATCTAGCAAAGTGCGGTTGAAACGTTCAGGCTGTGGGTCCCCCTGGGGGTGGTAAGGAGTGGTTCTGGACTTTCGCACTCCCCACAGAGAAAGCATCTCTTTGATCAGACGACTCTCAAAGTCTCTCCCTTGATCAGAATGGATTCTTTGTGGAGCCCCATAGTGAACAAAAAAGTTTTCTACAAGTACTTTGGCCACAGTGGATGCTTTCTGGTCTTTGGTGGGGAAAGCTTGGGCATATCTCGTGAAATGGTCAGTGACCACCAACTTACTGATATTTCTTTGATCTGACTCCAGACTTAGAAAATCAATACAGACCAGCTCCATGGGTGCACTGGTGGTGATGTTAAAGGGGCAGCCCTCTGGGGCAAAGCTTTCCTCTGTAAGCAGCGACTACAAGTTCGAATGTGTTGCTCCACATCAGCCCCCATCTTAGGCCAATAGAATCTGGATCTCACCAAGTCAAGTGTTCTGTCTATACCAAGGTGCCCCATGTGGTTGTGCAAGGACCTCAGTACTGAGTCTCGAAAGGCAGTGGGCAGCACTAGTTGTTGTTGTCTACTTGTCCCCTCTGTCTACTGTTTCTCTGTATAACAGTTTATTGATCAGTTTCAACTTAGGACCTTCTTTGTATAACAGTGCAGTTCTCAAATCAGTGGGCGTAATTTGGACACATCTTTTCCTGCATAGAGGCTTCTAAAGCTGCTTTGATCATGGGATCGCGGGATTGAGCCGCCGAATACTGTCATTGTCCAGCTGAGGCAGTGCACCAATGTCTATTGCAGAAAAGTGGCAATAAGCAGCAGGTATGCAATTCTCAGAGGCTCCCAAGCAATCCACCATGCAGTCCACTGCGTCCGTGGACATTTGTTCCTCCCTGTCAAACTTCGGCAGAGTGCCGAATGTCAGGTTCTGCCAATCGGACCCAATCATTCTGGGAACAGGCCTCCGGGAGAGCATCAGCATCTATGTGGTTCAGACCTGCTCGGTATTCGGAGCATAGTCATATGTAGATAATGCAGAAAGCCACCTATGGCCAGTGGCATCCAACTTAGCTGAGGTCTGCACATAGGTCAAAGGATTATTGTCAGTTTTACTAGTATTTTAGCCCCATACAAGTACTCATGGAATTGGTCAACAATAGCCACTTCAAAGCTAGGAACTCTAACTTATGTACAGGATAGTTCTTTTCGGATGGGGTCAGGCTTCTACTGGCAAAGGCCACTGGTCTCAGGCCATTCTCGTGCTCTTGGTACAACACAGCCCCCAACCCTTGCAAGCTAGCATCAGTGTGCAGGGCGTAGGTTTTCTTGGATCGGCATAGGCCAGCACTGGAGCATGGGTAAGTTGATATATGATCTCATGAAAGCAGTCTCACAATCAGAGTCCAGCGGGCCCCAAATACTTCACTCGGATGAAAATACACTCTTTCAGTCTTGAGGGACGCTGACTTTTGGTATTTTTGTGGGTTGGGGATACCTTGAGTAAGGTTAAGTAAAGGCGGATCACTCTTGAATAGTCCTTGATGAAGCGCCGATAATAACCACAGAATCCCAGGAATCTTTGCAGTTCTTTTAGATTTTGGGCTGTGGCCAGGTGGTCAAGGCCTCAACTTTACTTGGGTCGGTCTCTATTCCTCGGTGGATACTATGTGTCCCACATACTTTACTGATGTTTGAAAGAATTGACACTTATCAATGGACAGTTTAAGGCCAAAGTCCTCAGTCGGTCCAATACCTTAAATAATCTGCTCTCATGTTCCTCCAGTGAGCTGCCAAACACAATAACATCATCTAGGTATACCAGGCACTCTAGTAAGTTCATGTCCCCACTGCACGCTCCATCAATCGTTGAAAAGTGGCTGGGGCACCTGAAATCCTTGAGGCATCCTCATGAATTCATAGAAGCCAAGCGGACAGATAAAGGCTGTCTTTTCACGGTCCTCTGGGGCCATCGGGATCTGATAGTACCCACTGCGGAGATCCAGCACAGAGAACCACTTGCTCCCGTTTAGGCAGTCCAAAGCATCCTGAATGCGGGCATTGTGTACTGATCAGGGATAGTCCCCGGTTTAAGGTGCGATAATCCACACACATCCTTACTGTTCCATTCTTTTCCTCACTACCACAATGGGGAAGCATAAGGGCTTCTGGATTCTTGTATTACACCAGCAGCTAACATCTCTTGCAGATGCCGTCTCACATCATCTATGTCCAGCAGGTGCCAGGCGTCGAGACCTCTCACGAAATGGTCTTTCGTCATGCAGCCGGATATTGTGCTCAGCTCCTTGCACGCATCCTACATCCCATTCCTTTAAAGAAAACACCTGGTCTCTCTGGGCAAGCTTCTCACTGATCTTCACTTTCCATTCAGCTGGCAGCGGAGTCGCAAATCAAACAAGTCAGGCGTTACTCTGTCATTCTTCCTTGAACTCTTGCTGCTGGGTAGCACTGCAGTGTCTGCACAATGCACATTAGCCAGGATGCAACCTCTGTTTACTCGAATGTCTCTTTCAGACACATTATGAACTTGGACCATTACCCTTCTGGCATAAGCATGGGCTCTAAGCGGGCAAAATACTAGGCTTGACCAGCAGTCCCTCTGGCAATTTTCCATCGCCTGGTGCATCCAACATTAATATTTTATTCTTAACATCCTTTCTGATACGGACTCTCCTGTAAGGTACACTGGGCATTTGGCGCCAGGATCAGAGACTCAGGATCCTTCTTCCATACAATTCCGACCGGTTCCTCTGGTTCTGTTTTTCAGCATCTCTCTGTGCCTCATAGGCCTTCTTAATTAAAGCTGGAACTCTTAAAGCTCTACTAGTCTTTGACCCCTGTTTTCATAACACAACTGTGCCTTCCGAACATATGAGCATTTGTTCCAATCAACAAAGGGACACCATCATACAGTCAGTGGGGGACACACTAAGGCTAGGGTCTCTACTTGTTAAGCCACTCCAGCCACGGAGGTGGGGAAAGACAGCCAAGTCCGGATATACCCCGGAATAGGGGTAGGCCTTCTCCACTTAACCCCCATACATGCAGTCCTTCTAATGGTTGTAAGGTGCGTCTGACAAATGCTTCTGATACCAATCTTGGAACATAATTGTCACTTAGGGAGCCACTGTCTAATATAGCTCTTGTAGACACTCCGTTCACCTTTACAGTGGTCTCCATGGAGGGACCCACTATTCTGGACCAGTCTGGAGGCGGTAGTGGGGCCTGGGCAACTGACCTTGCCACAAAGGGCGTGGATTAGCATTTTTGGTGCCCTCCTGGGATCATGTCGTGCACCTCTTAACCACTGATTTCTTCTCCAGCTCTCCTTGTAGCCTATATGCAACTTTGTCAGTGTCTTTTGGGACTGGCATTCCTTTTCATGTGCCCATCTTTCCCACAATTATAGCAAAACATACTTTCTGGAGTTTGAGCTGGCCGAGGCGCCACACTGGGAGCCAGGGCGGGGTATTACTAACTGGAAACCTTGGTGCCATCTCTGTCTGCGGCGTGATAAGCATTTGGAGACATCTCGTCAGTTTCTCCACTTCCATGGTCAAGGAATCGAGTTCGGAGCTGTTATCAGCAGGAGATACATGGGTGGGTACCCCCACCCCCATAGCAGATGCAGTCGGATATAGGTCAGGGCCCGTACTTGCAGGCGTGGCCTTCATAAAGGGACTGTTTTTGAATTCCCGGATCTCTCTCAACAGTTCGCCCCATTGTGACATATCTTTTCCTTGTCAGAGCACTCATTGACTGCCAACCTCTGCCCCTGAACTTCCTTGATGGGTCCCCTCAGTCACTCGGGTCGTAGCCGCAGCTATTGGTGCAGGTCCCTCCGAGGTCGTCTTTTCTCAACTCCTCAAATTTCTCTCATTAACTCATCATAGGAGGTGGGATTCCAGTCGATCTGCCAGGTGTAACTGAAGCAACAGCAGTTCTGAGAAGGGGCAGACTTAAGGATCCTGTCCAGCCTGGTTCGGTCCAGTTCAATCGCTGGCAAACTACCTTTTCTGAGGCATTCTTGCAACAATTTTTCCAGCCGAGATACATACACAGACAACAACTCCCCTTGGTACTGTTGTGCATCTCTTACTCTCCACCATAGGTCCTCATCAGAATCTGGGCTCCCATACACATTCTCCAAGGCCTCAAGATAGGCCTGTGCAGTCGCTTCAGGGTTACTGGCCCGTTTAGCACGGATGGTAGCCAGGGCAGGACCTCGGAGGCTCTCACTAACCCTCTTTCGCTTTTCACCTTCCGAGCATTGCCATTCTAGCACTTGGGGGGCAACATAGTCTATCCAGGTCTCCCAGTCATCCTCCCCTTGGGGGGTGGGGAGGGTGCCAGAGAAGATCCTCAACCTTCGGTAAGAGTCGTGACTAATGGCAGGTGCAGAAATAGGAGTCTGCATTGGTTCAGCCACCATTACGGGCACTGGAGCAGGAGAGGGTGTTGGGGAGGAACACCCCAGGTGGCAAGAATAGTTTCTTCAAGTCCTCCACAGTTTTCCCTCTCCAGCAACCATTCAGCAAATTTCTCCTCAAAAGTTTCAGATAGTGGTGGGGCTGATTCCCCCGGTCTTTACTGTCCTTAGTTATCACTCTCCAAGCAGTGAGGGCTCCCTCTGGGGTAATGGTCTGTGGCACTTTGGAGCTATCTATGGGATCCTTAAACTCTACTAGGGCCAGGAAAGTGTGGGTGAGCAGATTAGCATGCGACCCACCACCACAGGGTTTTGTAAACCTTCCACCTTGGAAAGTACTCCCTGCACAGTGTCCGTATTGATACCCAGGGGATGTCCAGGATAAGCATAGCATTTTGGGGTCGATCTCCTCCCCAGTACACCACTCCACCAGCGGTGCACAGCCACTTCTGTCGGGTACCCATTTTTTCTTAACAGTGGTTCGTAAATATGGCCACTAGAGGACACACAATCCCAGCGGTGAGCCTCCAAGATGTAACCCTAGATGGCGCTATCCCAGGGGCTACTACCCTGCCTGATTTGCCACTAACAGGTTGAGGGGCCTGGATCCAATGGCGGTGCCTCCACCCAGAGGTCAGGGTTTGCAATAGTTAAACTAACTTGGTCACAGCCCTCTGGGACACTGCAACCCCCTTTCTTCCCACTAGTGGCCCACACAATATATCAGAATTACCTTCACAGTATACACTTACCCCCAGGTCTGGTTCCGGCACTGGGACCTCCTGTGAAATGAGATACAGTGCAACAATCACAGTACAGTACTTCAACATAGACAAATACCTCAGGCAGTATAACTTTGCTGAAACAAGCAGCTCTGATTTATTTAGGGGGATATAACAAGGACAGGGAAATCAGGTTAATTAGCTTATCACTCTAATAATCTACCTATGGCTCTGTGCACAGCTATCCCTATCAGTTACTGTCCCTGGGTACCCAAGCCCTAGTGGCTAGTCCAAACCGTGGCAGCTGGTAGGGGCCCTTTCACACAGAGAAAGGAGAATTAAACAGTCAGCAGTACAGTAATTCCATTTGGATTTAATGTGGCAATTCAACAGGGAGCAACCTAAATTAGTACTCACGACCTCCAAATAAGATAGGGTCCTTCAATGTCAGCAGGGCTCACTTGAGGTACACAAACCTCTTCACACATCCATATAAAGAAAGTACTATACCAGGCAGGCTGCATCTGTATCCCGATCGCAATTACTGCACAATACCGGAGAACACACAGCAGATTCAGTTCCTGACAGACCAGTGCAATTTTCAGCAATTCTTCCAGTCTTCTACAGGGTGAGCCTGGTTTCTACTCTTCAGAGATCCTTTGATTCTTTTCACAGGACGGATTCAGTCCTAACAAGCTGTTACACAAGCTGCAGACCGGAACTCTGGGCCTTACACACGTTTTTTGACTAAAACTGCACACTGAAAAAGCACAGGGCTCCTTCCTTCTTCACTGCCAAAGCTCAACTGAAGCTCCAACCGACAAAACTGGGCACTTCCTTTGAGTTCCTCCCAGTTCTTGACTGGATTGGCTGTCACTCACAATAGACTGCTGCTGTTGGTCCAAAAAGGCACTGAAGTCTAAACTACATCTCCCAGAGTCACTGCCCATACAATCCTCTTGTGGCTGGCTCCAGATTATGAGTCCAAGTTCTGATTCGTCCAAGGCACCATTTTAGAGCTAGCTTACCCACACTGATTGGTCCAGTTCAGCAGTTCAAAACTAGAATGGGGAACTAGCAGACACAGTTCTGACTGCAAAGAAAGCAGGTTAGACAAACTGTAATTTCATTATTACTCTAAATAATTTCTGGCAAACAGTTACATCTTTCAGATAGGTTCCCTTTGCACTCCTAGTGACTGCAAAATGAAGTGAATTGGCAGCAGCTCAAGTGGTACTCAGAGAAGCACACAGTCCCCCATACAAACTAATTATGTCTGCAAGCAGACAGCTCTTAAAAGACAGTACCAGAGGCTCTAAAAACACTCACTGATAAATGGCTTAAATGCCAAACACCATTCAGGCTTGGAGCATTCAAGCAAGCTCCTGGAAGTCTTTTGGGAACCCCCATTTGCAGGGGGGTTACACCTTGTTTAAAACCTTTTAATTGCCTACAGTGAATATATTTGAAGTGGTAAAAGTATCATACTGTAACTTGTTTAAAACCTTTTAATTGCCTACAGTGAATATGTTTAAAGTGGTAAAAGTATCATACCTTGTTTAAAACATTTTGCTAACCTTACTGCTCACACATGGCAATAACAAAACATACCCTGCATCACACCACTTAGTATGTCTACTGAGAATATTTAAGTAGTACTTCCCTCATCTGCCTCACTGACTCCACTGCTTCCTGCACTAGCCCACTTCCCAGGCTTGTCTGGCTACACCATGCTAAGGAATGACCAAGCAGGAACAAAGAAGGGAGGTGGGGGTACTCATATACTTTAAAGACCCTCTTAGTGCCACCCCATCCAGCAGCTATACTCGATGGCTCTTCAAGCAAGTGGCTCATTACTGAGACATCCATAGGGTCCACAAAGAAGAAATGCAGCATCTGTTCTATAATCCCCTAAAAGTGGCATAACTGGGCTAATCCATCTACTGAATGGCATAGGGCAACTCTCCATCCCAGGGAGATCATTATGTTGGGTGACCTTAACCTGAACTGGCAGAGCAATGCCCACACAGAGTGCTGCAACCTACTAAAACAACTAAACCTCACCCAACTCATCACTACCCCCCCCCCAAGGAAACAACCAATCCCTTAACCACTCCCTACTTGACTAGATATTGACCTATTTGGGAAGACAGGGTCCCTCATGCTGGTATCCTATTCAACTCTATCAGTGACCACTCCCCTACTTACTGTATCTAGTCCTCTAACCCCCCCCAACCCCAAATAGTTGATCTTCAGGGACTTCTCCAAATATGATACCACCCACCTGTTCTCATATGTCAGAGCAGTAAACTGGTCAGCCCTGGGCACAATGAAGTATGTCACCTTGGCCCTGGGCTTCCTTATGGCCACCCTCATGGGTATCCAAGAAAAATACTTCCCACTAACCACCTGGAGAGTATGTGGGGGCAATACTTGATGGCTCTCCAAGGATCTCATCAAGATGATGAAGGAAAGAGATGCCAAATGGATAACTCACAAAGCCTCTCCCTCCCCTTCACACTGGAATGAATATAGATGCCTGCATAACATCTGCAAAAAAGAAATAAAATCATGTAAGGCAGAGTATCCTCACAACCTCCAGTCCCACAGCCTTGGCAACCCCAAACACTTCTGGTCTGCGAGTAGCTCCCTGACTGCCCCTGGGTACAGGCAGGAAGCCATACAACTTACCACCCTGAAAGGATCCCTAACCAACCCGTCCGAGACTGCCGATGTTCTTAATGCCAAATTCATGGACCTGTCAGACGACCTCGCTAAGCTGTCCTCATACAATCTCAGGCAGCAGCCCACTGGACAGATAACTGAAGACTCAAACATACCGCCTTTCTACTTCAAAGGCATCTCCCCTCATGAAACCTGCAAACTACTCATGAGCCTCCCCAGTTGGGGAAGTGCTGGTAGTAATGGTCTCTCTCCCCTTATTTCCTGAAAATTGGAGCCTACATCACTGCCATACCCCTGACTATGGTCTTTAACCTCTTCCTTACCACATTTTCAGTACCTCCAGTATATAAACAAAGTAATGTTGTCCCCATCTTTAAATCTGGTGATCCCTGACAAATGGATAACTACTGCCCCATATATGACCTCTCCCATCTAAGGAAAGTTGTCGAAATAGTCGAGCACCATCAGATTTCTGACCATGTGACAAAGTACAACCTCCTCTGCCCCTAATAGCATGGTTTCAGGAAGGGCCACAGCATCACCACAGCCCTGGCCTGCTTCACAAACCATGTGTTCCATAATACTGATGAAAGAAAGCTCATGGACGCAGTTTTTATGGACCTTACCAAGGCCTTTGACCTGGTGGACCACAACATCCTTCTAAGAAAACTGAGTAGCATTGTTTTTCCCCCTACATCCTTTGTCTGGTTTCATGACTACCTCTCAGGTTGCACTGAAAAGGTCTGCACTGGGGGAGCAACCTCCACCACCAAGGTGGTTGCTACTGGAGTCCCATAAGGATCAATCCTCTGACCCAGCCTATTTTCCCTCTTTGTGAACTCCCTCCCCAAGGATAGCCTCTCATACAACTCCTTACAGTACGCACATGACCTCATCCTATTCCACAGTAACAAGACCCTGGCAAATCTCTCCTCCACATTTACTACTAACTACACTGCTGCCCACAACTGGTTCCTAACCAACAGGTTACTGGTTAATGCCGAAAAGATCAAGACCATGCTTTTCGAGTCAAAACACAGGCAAACTTGCTGGAGGGAGTAAGGGCAACTAGGGCTGTGTATCAGAGATTCAAGAAGATAGGAGAGGGGAGGACAGGGAGATGTATGTGAGTTGATCCAAGGAGGTAACCAAGCTGGTTAGGGAAGTCAAGGCAGCCATGGAGCTAAGGCTGGCTCAGGGCATTAAGGGAGGGGAGAAGGACTTTTTTAGATATGTGATGGAAAAAAGGAAGTGCAGGGACCAAATAGTGCAGATCAAGGGATGGGGGATGGGTGGAAAAGGGAGATGCACAAGCAGAAGCACTGAATGAATACTTCTGCGCTCTATTCACGCAGGAGAAGGGTGGTCCACTACTTCTGTGGACTGGGAAGGTGGGGTCGGGGGGAGGAGAGGACTGATGGAATGATTGAGGACAGTGGAGTACTAGAGGGTCTGAAGACACTAAGGGTGGACAAGGCTCCAGGTCCTGATTGCATTCACCCCAGGGTGCTGAAGAAGATGTTGGCCAGGCTGCTGGTGGACCTGTTCAGCAGCTCCCTGGACACGGGATGCAAGCCACATGACTGGAGGATGGCCCATGTGGTGCCTATACATAATGTTCCACAGGACAAGCCAGGCAACTACAGACCTGTAAGTCTTACTTCCATTGTAGGTAAACTCATGGAAGCGATACTGAAGGAGAGAGTGGTTTCATTTCTCGAGGTGAATGGCCTCCAGGATGGGCAGCTGCATGGGTTTGTCTCAGGGAAATCTTGTTAGACCAGGCTAAAAGAGTATTATGACTGGGTAACAAGTGAGCTAGAGAAGGGCCACGCAGTGGACGTCCTATATTTGGACTTCAGCAAGGCCTTTGATTCAGTGCCTCACAGGCAGCTAAAGGGGAAACTGAAATCTGTGGGGGTGGGGATGAAGCTGGTTAACTGGATCGTGAACTGGCTGAAGGGGAGGCAGCAATGGGTGGTGGTGGGGGGATCTCTCAGCACCTAGACCAGTGATGAATGGAGTGCTGCAAGGCTCTGTGCTGGGTCCAGTGTTGTTTGGGCTATTCATATTGGATATCTCACACAGAGTTGCTAGCAGGATCAGTCTGTTCACAGATGATACTAAAATGGGGGCGGTGACCAGGAAGCTTTCCTTGGATTCTTGGTATAGCATCTGCCTTGGAATACTGGACATGGAGTGACTTACTGCCAAACTCTGATTGCAGTTGGACAAATTCAAGGGTAGATGACTCCCTTTCTTTCATTACAAGGCATCTAGGGAACATAAGGACATCCTAGAAATCCTGGCAGAGCAATCTTGATCGCCTCCCTATTCACCTGGCCAGGCTCACCCCTCTCACCTTACCAGATGTTAACAATTGCACAACTCAATCAATTAAGACACATTGATTTACCACTTTCAGTGTCGTATGGAAATTTTTAAGTTACCCCCCTCCCCACACTCCTTTGACCGCTCCTGTTTTTGTGGTGATCTCTCCTTTTGTTGTTTCTATTTTTTCTTTTTGCTGAATTCAGCCCTCCACAATTTTCCTTTTTCCTTTCAGTCTCCCTGTTCATAAGTATTCCAAGGCATTGCTGAACTGTCTAGTTTTAATTGTAATATAAGTTTAAATATGCTATATGTACAAGATTTTCATTTTTCTTTGTTTAGTTATGTGATTACTATATGGTATGTGTTTAAAACAAAAAATTCAATAAACTTCAATTTCAAAAAAAAAAAAAATGGGGCAGTAATGGATGAAGTTGACGGGTGGAAACAACTACAGGGGGAACTAACCAAACTGGAGGAGTGGTCGGCAAAGTAGCAGCTGGGCTTCAATGTGAGGAAGTGCAAGGTTATGCACGTGAGGGCCAAAAACCTGAGGAGGGAATATTGGTTGGGAAGTGTGAGGTTGGGGGGTCACTGAGGAAGAGAAGGACTTAGGAGTGATAGTGATGGAGAGCATAAACAACTCTGATCAATGCAGGAATTGCTGCAGCTAAGGCTATCAGGATGCTGGTGTGTATTGCAAGGGGATTCTCGTCCAGGCATAGGGAAGTGAGCCTGCCACTCTACAGGTCCTTGGTCAGGCCGCACTTGGAATACTGTGTGCAGTACTGGTGTCCAAATCTGAAGAAGGATATTAGACTGCTAGAGGGAGTGCAGTGAAGGGCGACAAAAATTATACGTGGAATAGAAGGCAAATACTATGAGGACATGCTGAGGGATCTGAGTTTGTACACCCTGGAGGAGAGGAAGGATAGGGGGATATGATTGAAATGTTCAGGTACTTGAAGGGGATCAACAAATCTGGTGCTGATGGGTTATTTAAGCTAAGGAAGGGAAGGAACACAAGAGGGCACAGGCCAAGATTGGAAGGGGGTATATTTAGGAGAGAGATGAGGAGACATTAATTCATGGAGAGGGTGGTGTTGACATGGAATGCCCTACCAGAGGGGATAACTGCATGTAAGACAGTGGTTAGTTTTAAAAGGGCGTGGGAAAGGGCACAGGGGAGAGTCTGGGTAAGTAGTCCTGAGAATTTCCTGGAGGTGAGGGGGGATGGGGCAGCTGCAATCTAGGAGTGCTACTGCACACTCTAGACTTGATAGATCATGAGGCCTGTTTCTGCTGGCAGATTCATATGTTCATAAACTAGACTAGCCAATGCCATTGCCCATCTCAGTATCCCATCTCCTGATGGCCCACGCCTGGAGACAGTAACCTCCTTGAAGTATCTTGGTGTCACCCTCAGCCCCACACTAACATTTGTCAACCATGTTGGGCTCACTGCCGGCACATAAACCAGAAACTAGGAGTTGGATATAGACTGATAAACTGCCTTACCCCAGAAGCCAGACTCGCCATTGCCAAGGGCAACCTCCAACATGCTTGCTACTGCCACTCCACTACCTCTGCTCTCATCAGCAAGTGTATTAGCCCAATAGTCAGATACCTTCACCTTCATCTGAAGCCGCCACCCTGCGTCTCTATCAGGGCGTACCTCATCACCCTGCTATGGTTACTAACCCTATCTCTTATACTATCCGGCGACATTGAGATCAACCCTGACCCATCTCTGCGTCCCGTCATAACCTTGCCCCCAGCCACCACCCTCCCTAAAACCAATGGACTAACTTTCGCCCACCTGAATGCTAGGAGCCTTATGGCCAACCTCCCTGACCTCCAGGCTTGGGTCTATACTAACGTCCCGGATGTCCTCGCCATCACAGAAACCTGGCTTAAGCCCACAGTGCCTGACTCTCAGTGCCACTTTCCTGGATACAACATGCTTCGTATCGACCGTCCTGGCACTAAAAGGGGGAGGTGGCCTTGCCCTCTACTTCAAAACTCACCTAAACATTACCCTTCTGCAGGACCCCCTCCTACCAAACTGTGAAATCCTACACTCCCTACTGCTTCTTGGGGGTGTAAAGAAACTCCATATTTTTTGTACTTATATCCCCCCAAAAAATGCTACACAAGGCATCACTGAACTCCTAGGGTTTCTGCCTACAATTACAGGCAAAGAATGACATTATCTGCCTTGGTGATTTTAACCTTGACTGGTCCGAGAAAAACTCAGCTAACCTATCCTCCTTAGCTAGCAAGGCAAATCTATCCCAGCTCATACATGAACCCACAAGGGTCGCACATGGGGGCAACTGTGCCACCCTCCTTGACTGGATACTTACTAACAGGACGGAATATGTTGCCTCAGCCGGTGTGCTACCTGACACAGTTAGTGACCACTATCCCATCTACTGTGTCTGGAACACTGTCATTCCTCCCCTCCCTGCTAAAACTGTAACCCTTCCTAATCTCTCCCGCCTAAGTCATGAGGACTTCTTAACTGACCTTAACCAGGTTGACTGGTCCCTCTCTACCAAACAGAGGACATTAACATAGCCACAGAATATTTCAACTCCGTCCTCCTCTCTTCCAAAACCTTCACATCCGGTCACCACAGGATGGCAGGAAAAGTAAACAAGTGGCTAACACTCCCCTGCTTCAACTTCTCAAATCTAGGAACAAACTTTGGTCCAGGTGGAAGATCTCCACCTCAGTGTAGACTTTGAAGACTATCATGCATCACGTAACAACTGCCAAAGACAAATTCGTGTGCCAAAAGCACCTACTATAGGAACCTACTAAAAACATCCTCTTACAAATCCGCGCGGGTACTGGTCCAAAATTAGGACATTCTCGCATTCAGGTGTTCACTGCACCAACCAGACACCATTGCCAACGCCTTCAATGCCCTTTTTCTTCTCCACCAGTCGCTACTCTAACTAGCCCACAACCTGACTGTCCCTCTTCTCCTCCCTTGCCCCTCCACCCTCCCTTTCATTCTGGCTCCAACCACATACCTTGAAGCTCGCAAGCTACTTAACTCCCTACCGGCACTTGGGGGTCAAGGGCCTGAGAGCATCCATCATTGCATACTTAAGCAGTATGCACCTTGGCTGACCTGACCTATCACCTGGCTTTTTAACCTCTCGATTCATACATCTACTGTCCCGTCCACCTGGAAAACTGCCAGAACCATCCCTATACACAAAAAAGGGCGATGTCAAATTCATGTCCAACTACCGCCCTATATCTCTTCTGCCCACTCTCAGTAAGCTGCTTGAAAAAATAGTCCACCGCCAGCTTGCTGCTCACCTTGACATGTTTAATCTTCAAACCCGTGCCAACATGGTTTCCGGCCGGTCACAGTAACACCTCTACACTTACACAACTTACAAATGACATCAGAAATAATATGGACCGTGGCCTACTCACTGGGGCCATCTTTATCGACTGTCCTAGCATATGCGACATGGTACACTATCCTCTCATGCTAAAGAAGCTCCAATCCATTGGAGCATCTGACTAAGCCCTCTCCTGGTTCCATAGCTATCTTGACAATCGGACTCAGGCGGTAGCATTTCACAAGGCCCTTTCCTCCCCCCTAAACATCTCCCGTGGAGTTCCCCAGGGATCCACTCTTGGACCTCTACTTTACTCCCTCTTCCTAAATGATATTCCCACCATGTCCCGGCACAACTGCACTCTTATGTAGGCAGATGACCTTGTTCTCTACTCTGGGTCAAAATCGGTTGCTGCCATCAACTCCACTCTCACTAATGACTTCCAATTCCTGCAGACCTGGCTCTCTAGCAACCACCAAGTCCTGAACCTAGAAAAAACCTGTGCTATGCTATTCGGATCCTCTAAAAACTGTCTGCCCCTGCGAACAGGCTCTGGGTTCAATGCCTTGACGGCTCCCTCATCTCAAACACTGAGTCCTTCAAGTACCTTGGGGTCACTTTGGATCCCACACTTGACCTGTCTCAACATGTCAATATGGTGTGCCGTGCCGTCAATGCTAAAATTGGCGGAGCTTATCGCGTGCGCCACTCCCTCACTCCTTCCGCTAGACTTTCTGTTGCGAGAGGTATTCTCTTACCCCAGCTCCAATATGCTCTGCCCCTCCTCTTTGCTGCAAACTCTGCTACACTCCACAAATGGGACACTGTCTACAACAACATCTGTAGATTCGCCTTAACTGCCCCACATCTTACCCATCATTGTCTCCTTTACGCTGGCTTAAATTGGCTGTCACCTAAGGATATTCGAGCCTACTCCCTGGGCTGCTTTATCGACTCCCTGTCTAGACCTCCCTGCCCTGTCTATCTTGCCAACCTCCTGACTCCTGCCTCACACACCCGTACCCTCAGGTCTTCCTCTGTCCCCATGCTCTCCACTAGACCTTGCATGACAAAAATGGGTGAACAGGCATTTGCCCATTTTGCTCCCAAATTCTGGAACTCACTCCCCCTTATGGTGAAAACTTCAGCCTCCGATCGAGAATTCAAAAATATTCGCTGTTCACCCACCTCCTAGCCTCTGGCCAATGCAAATGCTCTTAATTTGCTTTGTCCCACTGCAGGCTGTTGGGTCTGACCCTGAGTACTACACTAATGTTCTCCCATGCAATACGCTTGTCTAGGTGGCTATGAACCTTGATGTCTTTACTGTCCTCAGCTGTCTTATGGTTACCCTAATTGTTTTATTTTACATCCTTATTATGATCTATGCCTAAAATGTACCCTTATGTAACTATTACTGTGCTACCCAATGTATATCTTGTTTTGCTCCTGTACACCTATATTATGTCTGTGCATTTCTGCATATTGTAACCAGTGTCCTGTGCTCTCCCGGGTCGTGCCTGAAAATAGGCAGGTCTGTTGCCTAGCGCACTTACCCAGTTACCAAAAACTAATAAATAAACCTACTCTCCCTAATAAACTACTACTCTCCCATCTATACACAGACTTCTTCCTCAGGACTCTTCATACTAAATTCAACTTATAATAAGATTTGTACTTTTACCCTTAAGGTGCCTTACTCCACCCATCACTGCTCCCTTTACCAGGCACTAGGCTGGCTCACCCCACAAGCCCACTGTGACTACCTCCTAGGTTGCACTGTTGATAAAGCCATCATGGAAAAAGATGCATCCCCTCTCTCCCACCTGCTCAGACCTAAGACCTACCACAGTGACCTCTGGAACTCCTCTAGCCTCTCATTAGAGTGCCCACAGGTCACTACATGCATAGGCCAAAAAATCTTCTCTTCAGCCACCCAAATCTGTCGAACAGCCTATCCGCTTCATGACGGGCCTAGACTCACACTGTATAGTCAAGTCCCACTATATGTTACATCTAATGGCAACAGTAAACTGTTCCTGTTTCCCTGGATGAATGACATGCCCTTTGGCACCTGTACTGTCCCTATGACTTGGTCCTTATTCTTAATGGACCTATATGATGCTCTGTGTTAAATTATATCGATGCACACTTTATTATTTGTACTGTAATCCCATTATGTTTATCCTTGTACAAAACTGTATTGTAATATTTGAGTGTGTTCCAGTGCTCTGTATTGTAATTGAAACTCCTGTTGTACCGGTCCCCATTGTATTTGTGCCATCTTTATGGCCCAGGTCATGCCTGAAAACTGTCCCTAGGATTAGTGCACTTACCCAGTAAACAAATAAAATAAATAAAATTTGATAAACCAAGCTGATATAATGTAGATTCCAGTTTTTTTAAGCTAAACTCCAGGAGTCAGACATTCTACGTGCTGTATTTGAGGCCCAGCACCAAGTTGCTTTCTTTTCAGAGACAGCACTCAGTGAGAGCTTTGTGAACTGGGAGAAGTGTGCCTGGCAGAAACTTTCAGTATTATACAGACAGGAGTGGTTCCAAAGAATGGAGACTTAGTAATAATAGAACCTTCTACTTAATTCTGAAGGGGCCCTATCATTCTTTAGTTGGAAGCCTGATTACCCAGACACTAACGGACAGTATGAATTCTGCTGACGATCATATTACATGCAACATAGCCACTCTGTCTGGGTACCTGTTCTGAGATAGGTGTGTGTAGTCCCCCCCCAAATTCTGCATTTACCTCCAACAGTGAAAACTCTGATCCTCCTCACGGAAGGTCTGAAAACAGCTGTAATATGAAACCTGCAATAACTTCTTTCCATCCAATTTCCTGCAGGACAAGTTGATAAGCAGAAACTGGATACAATAAAAGACCAGACGACGTTGGGCAAATTTAAGCCTTCACCGCCATGTGATTCAGGTATGTGACAGAGCAGAGTTGTGCCAGCAGCACAGAGAAAACATACCCTCTCCAACAGAAATACTTTCAACTGATTCGCAAGTCTACTCAGGGAGGTCTAATATAATTTACAATACCTATCCTTCCAATTAAGTTCTCCACATTAGTCATTTCATTATTTATTGATTGATCAATTTTTAGTCTTTATTTTTCCCTTCTGGATCTGACACTCTTTCAGTCCATCTACAAGCTTTTGAGTCCATGCCTACTTTGGCATGAGCTACCAGCCCCCAGATACCTACTGACGGTCCCCTCATATAATGTTCTTAACATAACCCTCCTGGTGGGGATGGTCAGACAGGAGTAGATCCAGCTGGAGAGTTCTTGACCAGGAGTGGGGAGGAGTGTGTTTAGGGGACCCAGAGGCATGGGTTGCACAAATGGGAATGTGCGGTGGCATCATCTGTCTAAGCATCACTATTGTTTCCCCCCAATTTTCATCCCCCTATTCCCCAACCCCACCCCAGTGGGGCATGGCCCGACTGTGAGACCTGTCTGGCCAGCCACCCACCACAATCGCCTGACACTGTTGGGCACAGGATGAGACATATGATAACACCACATCATGTGCCAGTGCCCTTTGACACACCCCTGGCAGGTTATCCCCCATACCCTTGTCTGGAACATGTACTGTATTCCTACCCACACAGCCCCCTACACCAGGCTACCATGGAGCAGTTGTGTTGACGCAGTAGCCACTCAACCTTCCTGAAGCAGGAGGAGTCTGAGGCAAATGTCATGCTCTGTCTACGCTATCCAGTGCATTAGAATCCCTGATTGGGACTCAAACCTGTGTCATGAGCACAGTATGTGGTACCATTTATCATCTAGATATCAAGAGGCCTTATTAATTACAAACCTGAGATGAGTATTTCAGTTCACTAGTTGAAAAGTGCTCAGTCTGTCATTTCTTTGTGGAAGCTATGATGTTGCAGTGTGGATTATGGCTTTGGGGGTTCATCTGACCTGGATGGCAGAGTGGCATGCTTGTGTGACAGGAGCTCTAATATCCACTGTTCCTTCTGCTTTTACATAATCAACACCTGACACCTGTCCAGTGTCCAGCCACTGGACCAGGCCATGTATCCTGTCAGAGTAGACCATGTTTTGGTGTTTTATTTAAAAAAAAGTGTCTCTCTGTACCTCCCTTTTTGTTACCAAAAACCCCCATACCCTCCAACACCCACCTTAGTAACTTTCCTGGGCTTCTCCCTGGCTCACCACTCCAGTTCTCCATTATGGTCCTCCACTGTACATGCTGGCTTCCAAATGACAACATTCATAAGCAGAGGGAGACTTGCCAGTGGCTTCTAAAATGAATGCACACCCCAAAATTGTAGTTCAAAAGCACACAACAAAATGTAGGGATGCGTACATTCTAGCATGGGGTGGAGTACTGGAGTGGCATCTGGTGAAGGAGCAAACGGCAGTCACTAAAGGTGGGTTCTGGTGGGAGCAGAATCACTGGCAGCAGGACGTGGGGTCTGGAGAAGCCATTTTATTTTTAAACAAGACCAGGCACTGGGAGCCCAAACCTGACTTGGGGTGTCCATTCACACTATAGTTCAGCATAGCAGACATTGCATGACAGTGTCACTCTTCCTGATGCATCCTAGGAATGGATGTGATGCTAATTCCTGTAGTTGTGACTATAATTTGTTGGCTAGAGGTTATTTCCTTTCCCAAAAACCTCATGTCCAGAAGTGAACTTAACTCTTTACTGCAGTGACTGCTGCATTAGCTAGCTTACATATTACCTTCCAAAATACATACTGTACTAAGTGCTTCACTTGTTTTTTAATGCTATATTAGCCATGCTATGCAGGGAATACTGTATTAGAGGAAGAAGTAGGAAGCAGGAGATGATGGTAAAATACAGGACTTTTCCCTGATTTAATATGTGAATCAGAATTGTCAATATGATCTGGTTTTTAACAATGCACTTTTTATGTAAAGAAATGTATAACAGTATGCACAGAGCCAGCTTCATGGTGCCCAGTATGGTGCAGTGGTTTAAGGCTCTGAGCTGCAAATCTGGAGACCTGGGTTTGAATCCCACAGCCCCCACTTGCATACTGTGTGACCCTGAGCAAGTCACTTAACTTCCTCATGCTCCCAGGTTCCACCTGCAAACAAGCTTTCAGCTTAGTGTGTCTCACCTGGTAAAATAATTGGTAAAAAAAAAAAAGTAGAGAGGCATGAACTCTGCATGTTGGTGAGCGGAACTTGCACCTGGAACCTAGGTTGCTTGAGTGGAGACTGGAGGGGAGGGTAAGCAGTGTTGGCATGGAGGCTCTTCTCCCCTTGGGGAGGTATCACAGTGCAATGCATCTAGAATGGCCCCTGATGGTGACTTGGCAGAGGCACGCTTGGTGGCATGGGTAACCACATACAGTTGCGCACGCCTCTGGGGTGCTGCGATATGTGCATGCATCAAGGAAGGCAAGAGAAGGAACCAAATGCCAAGAAAAGGCCCTTTTGTGGGCAAGATGAATGCTGGCATGCTCAGGCCCTACTCCCCACCTCCAGTCGCACCACTCCACTGAGGATTTCACCCACCGCTGCATGAGGTGGATGATGCTGCTGCCTGTCTAGGCAATTGGGGTAAGCTGGGGACCAAGTCATGGAGGTAAGTGCTGGGGATGCAGAGGGGCAGAAACCCAGCCAGCAGGAAGGGGGCAGCCCTCAAGAAAGGGGGAAAATAATGGCTCCATGTGATAACAGCGATCGCCTATTACGGCGAGTGTATTATCACCGAAAAGCAATTTGGCGATATGCACTTGCAGGCGACCAGGCACACACAGTACTGTAAGTGTGTGTGCGGGCACCCCCATGTGGGGCTTTGCCCACTGCACTCCCTTGTTTATGGATTCTTAACTCCAGGGGGGTGCATGTTGGGGAGGGGCACAGCTCGGTTTAAAAAAATTTCTGCAACCGCAGGTACAAACAACATTTTCCCAGCCCCGAACCTGGGACCTGCCTCCCTACCCACCACACCACATGGTTGACTCGGCAGAGCAGGCACGCAAGAAGGTAATAACCCTCTTCCCTATCCCTCCCCTTCCCCAGCCACATTCCCTTTCCGCTTGCCCAACCCTCCCCTCGCAGTTGCATTCCTGGGTATTCCGGCAGGTCGCTCATGATGATAGCACCCTCATATGGGTTGCCATTTTGACAGTCACCCATATGCTAACGCTATTATCACAGGATACCAAAAGGATAAGTTGTTTAAAAAAACATAAAAGTATGTACTAATTTCTTTTCAGTTGTTGCCTTGAAACAAGTAATTTTGAATGTTATGTGATCTATTCATTACGTTTTTTGCTTGTTTTGCAGCCTCTGGTAATGAAACTGGTGCAGCCTGGTCTGTGAAGTCTCAAGAATTCCTTTTCATGTTGCCGATACTATTAGCACAGTATACCCTGTGTTATATATTGTAGTACGGAAGCTGTTCTGAAATGGCTTTTTATTTAATTTCACATAACATTTACTTCATGAAACAACTTCATTCTCTGTCCTAGCTCAAATGCTGTCCTTGCCATTTCCTATATCTTGCTTTAGACTGCACTATTTGAATGTATCTGTTGTACCTTACCAAACCCCATCCACGTCTGAGGAGCTCCTCAGGGCATGGGGGTGTGTGGCTGGGGCGAGTCCATGCTGCTGACATGCTATCTGGCATCACCCTGTTAAGCCCAGCATGCCAGCAGTGCTGCCCCCCCCCCCACATAGTCAGAAAGGCTATTAAACTAGGCCTAAACACCCTCAGGTTGGATGTAATGATAAAATACATTCATCTAAAACAGCTCAGTGGTCTGAAAAGATAATGACATATTTAAATCTCTTAAAGTGAATTACCCAGTTTCTGAGGGGGGACACCTAAATTAACCCTTAGACTGCCGACAGAATTAGAACGTATTGGAGTTCTGGACGGAAATATCAGTCCACAGCCCTGTAAGGGTGATACACATGAAATATTTAAAATATTACATACTGGAGGGAGGAGTGCCTGACAGTCAGCAGCAAGCAGAAAAAAAACTGTTTTTAATATTTTTTTTATCCTGATGACATTCTGGTGGCTGCCTCTAGAACTGCAACTCCAGAAAATCAGTTCTCATGTCACATTAGGGAGGGGGGACAGAATGGAGCATTCACTTCAGTCATGTGGTAGCTACCGAAAGCTCCAACTTGCTCTGTGGCCCCTGTGCCTCATAACAATTTGCTGCCATTTTACTTGGTGGCTGTGGTATTTAGTGGGATTAAAATAACCCAGCTGCCTCCACTTGGATGTCGTGACATGTCAAATGATCTTTCCTCCACCCCATGGCTCACAGAGCTCTCTGCGATGACACTTGGGATTGGAGAAGAAGAAGCACTTCTGGGTTGTGGCTCTGCAGTAGCTTCCACATTTGTGTGGTATGATTTTCATAACAAAAAAAAAACAACTACAATGTGGGAAAAATTGTAATTAAATTCCTGTGGATGTAAATTGCCCCCGAGGGACCTCTGTGTCTCTTATGGGGCGAAACTTGGCAATTGTCTTTAAGTATGCTATGGACGGAGACTTCTCTGGTGTTGCAGACTACGGTTTCAGTTTGTTCAAAAAATTGTTTTTTTCTCCCTCCAAAATGGTTGGTACTGGCTGGCCCAGTGCCATGGAAGGCTGAGGCACTGGACGCTTTGTCTCCTGCCATTCCAGCAACCCCCAGTTTAGGAATAAGCTTTGGTGGCTAGGGGTTGGCCAAGGTGGAAGAGGATTGAGTGTCTGAAGGACTGCTCTGGTTTCCCAGAGTGGAAAGGCTTATTTGCTTGGCCTTAGACTGCCATCAGGTGGAGGCCTGGTGGCAGTGCAGATTGGGTGTAATGTAGGGGGAGGCAGTCAGTACGTGATGCACTGTGGCAGGGATGGGAACACAGAAAATAGAAAATGATTGTAAGGGCTTCAAGAAGCCCTGCCTGCCTACCTCTGATCCGTGCTGCTGGATCATTAGACTGGGTGGGGACTGTCCTCCCTCTTCCAGACCCACCACAGGGGAAAGTCAACAAACTTGGTGACTAGATGAGTTCTGGGGGAAGCAGTCACTGGTTGGGGGAGGCAGGGAGAGAGGTGAACAGCCACCCTCCACCTTCGCATGCGAAAAATCTCTATGGAAAAAATTGTTGGGACTAAATGTTTTTTCTCACTTTCTCATATGTTAGTTACAGAAATAGGAGTGTCAAGCTCTGTGTTATGCCAACAGTAGCTAATTTTGCCCCCTAGAATCTCTTGGCTTTGGGAACCAATGTTTAAAAGGGCACTCAGTATGTAAGAACTTGGTTTTGAAGCCAAGCTACAAAGGGCAAGGGGATGCATATTATATCCACTGTAAACAGACAATGAAGTGAGACTGTAGCACTGTTGGTATTGATCTGGTTAGTGCTAAGTTCACCTTTGAAAGGAACTATACTCAGGAACAGGAGACCATTGGTACAGCCTGCTTTGTCACAGACCTGCTCCAGATTTCCAAATGGGACAACAGGTTTAAAAAAAATTTGTGAATTGCGAGTAAAGCCTCACTTAAGGTGCATGGCCATTGCCACACTAAAATTCCATTTCCTAATGTGAAAGGAAGATCATCAGTGCTCCCAGATTGATTTGGCGTGTTCCTTGTAACTCCAGGGCAATGCTCCCAAGTTCTCTTGTAGATTACATTATTTCCTTTGAAAGCTAAATTACTCAGTTTTCCCTTATAATCAGTGTGAGTCTATGGGAACAGTTTTCCTGTAGATGGCTCCATTTCCCTGTAAAATACAGGAATCCCTGTAGATCTTGGAGCCCTGATTCACTGATGCAAATCTTTCTTTGCATGCATTAGCATCCTCCTCCATTTTTCTTAGCTCTGTCTGGGAGATAAGTCAATTTGTCCTTCACATCTGGGCACAAAGAAGGTCTCTTTTTGTTAGATACAATCTCCTTAATTACAGGAAGAGAAAGACAGTGAGGGGGAGAGAGAGAGAGGGATGGAGAGGGAGACAGGTGTGTGTGTGTGTGTGTGTGTGTGTGTGTGTGTGTGTGTGTGTGTGTGTGTGCATGCGTGAGCGCATGCATGTTTGTGTGATAATACTCTGCAAGGCAGAAAGAAGAAATTCCTTCATAGTTACCATAATTTTTGTTTCCATTATCTCCAACATTGTCAGTGGAGAGTAGTTAGTTATGATAATGTGCACCCTTACCAGGGAATTCAGTGGTACATTCACAGCCTTTTTGGCCATCATAGCAGCAATTAGGAAACCTAGCTACATGAGCTCTCCATCCATGGCAGGTAATCCACATTTTTGCAACACAGTTCATAGAACATGTAGCACTCATGAGTCAGGGTAAGCCACTGAGAACATGAAATTACAGAATCTAGTTTTGAGTCATACAAGAATAAAATGAAGTCTCCCTCTAACCAGTTCGGCCTGTTCAGCTGAATCAACAGAGCAGTGTCTTGTGCCACATCACATCTTCCATCAGATCTTCAGCGAATAAAATGAGTGCATGACATTATACCTGAACTATATGCACTTTGATCCTAACAAGAGATGAGGGGCTGAAAAATACAAGACCCATCACAACAGCGATAATAAACAGTTGTGTCAAAAAGGTTCCTAAAATCATACCATCAATTTTCTTATGTATATTTTCAGCGATAACATGTAAATCCATTCATAAAACTAGTCACCATGCTGAGTATCTCCATAGATATATCGGACAATATTCTCCAGAGAGACAGTCGCTCAAGGGAGCAGCCCCACTGACAATGTTGGAGCTAACCGAAAAGGACATTATTGAGTTCTGGCCAGTAACATTGCGGAACAAAAGAAAGTGGTCAAAAATAAAGTGGTACAAACAGTGTCACCATCAATATTTTATCTGTCACCTGATTGACCAAGACTATTTGGTCTCGATCATTGAAGGCTGTGAATTTGTTAAAATCTAAATTTGCCTTGTGACTATGAGTAATGGTAAGGGGACAATGAGACCTCCCTAATTTTGGAAATATCTTGATGTGCACTTTAAAGCCATCAGTTACCTGATATCTAGGACAATTGTATATCCTACATCTGTATTTGTATTTGGAATCTAGGAAACACCAACCTAGGTATTTGTGTAATGGTTTTCAGCATAAACATTTTACACAATTTAACATATGAATATAGCCTGGGACTGTTGGTTTTAATAATATTTTTTGACAAGAAAGACTACAGTCAGGATTTATGGTTAAACAAAGCATTTACTTTTTTGGCAAAAACGTTTGTTTACAAATGGCTTTAACCATGGAATGAATAGGCAGTCACAATTCTTATAACCTTGTTTACAATCCTAACTTGTTTTTAATAACAGTTTTTTAAATGCAGATTTTTTTGGCATGTTAATAGGCAAAGACAAGTTTCAGAATTATATAACATCTTAAAAGCCAGTCATAACTTTTTCTGAATAGCAGTGCAAGCAAAAGTTAAAATATTTTTTTGTTTGCAAGTGAAGCACACTGCATTTAAAAGAACATACACATTATAGCCAGGGTGCTAGTTAGAGGGACTTATGCCCAAAATGGTAACACTCACCAAACCTTTAGTCAACCTGATCTCCCTTGAAGTCCTAAGAGTTGTGGACCCGCAGTCTTGTCCCTCAGACTCCTACCTTGCTCTGGAATTTGGGCTGTTTAAATAGTTTTAGCCAGGCAGAGCTGCAACTGGATGTTGTAGCTTTTCCAACAAAACTGGTTGCTGATTTGTTGCTTAATGAAGTCTTTATCTGGGTACTGCTTGAATCAGCCTCATATACCTTAGGCTAACTTGGGGCTAGTTATGTCAACACCTTCACAGAAAAGTTGGGTGCTAAGAATAGTATCATGGTGTTTCATCATAAAAGTATCATTTAATGGTGTTTCATTATAAGAGTAACATTTAATGGGTATGAATTTGATTACAGAAGTATCACCTGCAGTAACTTCCATGCGAGTATTATTTAATGGTGTTTATAGTTACTCCGGGTGGTTATAAATAGCACATGGTGTTTTTATTTACAGGAGTACCACACAATATAATAATAATAACCCCAACCATTTACAGCGCTTTTTTTAAGACAAGGCTGTCTGCATGTTATCATTTATTTTTGCAGACAAGATTGACCTCTGGTTAACCTTTTGTAGTTGGGCTGAGTGGCTGTAAATACACTGTCTGTGGTTACTGGAGGGAAGTACCTAGCAGATGTCATAGACTTTTGTCTCATGTTAACAGTAAAAGAATTAAAAACTAAGAGCTTCTGAGGCCGGCCGGGTGGCGCTGAGGTTGGCGTGACACCACCTGCGTACTCACGCCCGGCCAGATTCGAGGCCAGACCGGGTGGCCGAGGTTGGCGGGGAGAGGGAGGATCGGCGTCCCAATGGATGCTCTCCTCCCTCAAGGGCAGTTACCAAGGCGCATTAGCTCTGCATTCCTCCAGTAGCCAGTGGAAGCACGGCAGTGGGAAGGGATGGGCGGCTTTGCCTGCGGAGCCGGGAGAGAGAGACGTCGCGGGCGCATGAGAGGTTTCGCGTCATAAACACGCTACCACTGGGACGACGTCCCAGCGCAGGCGCCCCTAGAGGAGATAAGGAGAAAACAGAGAAATCCCTCCGCAGCCCTAGATGAAGGCCGCCCTAAGTCCACCCGGACCACCTACAGGACAGACCCCACTATGCGAGGAGAGGAGGATGGGCACTCTAGGGGCAGATCCCTAAGGTAGGTACCGGGGGACATGAGCGGACGGAAGGAGGGGGCACCGGAGGTAGGAAGGAGGAGGATAAAGATGAAAAAAAAACAAAAAAACTAAGAGCTTCTTAAAAATAATTCTATAAACCTACAGGCTATCAGAATATAATTTGTTAGTCAATCAGAATAAAAACCCATGCATCTATTTGTAAATATTAGGTTATAAGTTGTCAATTGATTAATACAAAATAAATCACACTTCTTTTTTATCATTAACTGTTAATTAGTAATATATGATAACAGTGGTTATTACTGGCAAATCAGCGTTTAGCAGGAAAGCAGCAGGCTGGTGCTTCAGCATTTTAATGAGATCACAAACAAGCTTTTAAACTCCAGGGTGTGAAAAGTCTGCAGTATTCTCATCAACTTGGTCTGGGGACATTTCCTCTCCTTCCAAAAGCAATGGTGTGGTCAGAAGCAGTGAATTAATTCAACCTAGATTATCCTCTAACCAGGGGGCATCAAGATCAGGCAATATTAATGGGGTGAGTTAATATAGGTCCTTAGACGGGATTGGTATTGGCCCTTGATCAGCTTGAGGTGAGGAGTCCTGAGATAGGATAAACTCATCTGATGGAGGGGTTGGACAGTGTAGGTCAGGTGTGTCTGATGGCAGATCCTCTAGGGTCTAAAAGATGAGATTGCACACAGAGCACTGCATCTGTGTGAGAGGGGAGCAAGAGTGCTGAGGGGGGTCTATAAGGATACATTGAGAAGGTCTTAGGGAAGGGTTTAAACTGGTAAGGGGGGTTTACAAGGCTAGGCTGGGGGAGGGCTCAGCAGGAGGAAAGAACGAACTAGCAAGCACTCCCTCACAAATGGGTGAAGAGTACAGACCAGTCATGGTAGGAGGGATGGGGAGGAGGGGGCATATGGTGGAAAGGACTTTCCGTAAATTCAAGAAGCCTGGAAACAAGATGGTGGACCTAGAAGCAATAACGAAAGGGGAGGGCCTGGATATTGTAGACATAACAGAGACCTGGTGGTCCAAGCATCAAACCTGGGAAGTAGGGGTCCCAGGGTATAGGTTATTCAGGAGAGATAGGACTGGTAGGAAGAGGGGGCTGTGCTGTATATCAGGGAGGGCATTAAGGTGGCAGAAGTGCAGGAGGAGCAAGCGGAAGCAGAAATATTGTGGGTCACACTAGAGAAATGGGCTGGGGCATCAATAAAGCTGGGAGTGGCGTGCACACCTCTAATGCAGAGCACGGAGATGGACATGCAGATGCTGTGGGTGGTTCAATGGATGGCACTGAAGGGGGAAATGCTGCTGGTGGGTGACCTTAACCTCCCAGATATCGACTGGGATATCTCAGCAGCAAGGTCATCCAAGAGCAGGGGGATCCTCGAGTCTCTCTAAGGGGCCTTCCTGCAGCAGCTGGTCAGGAAGACCACTGGGGGAACACACGACATGATCCCACAAATGGAGATAAAGTGGAGGGAGTGGGGGTGGGGGCCAGCCTAGGAGCAAGCGACCATAACACGGTGGACTTTAGGGTTACAGCAGGGTATGAAGCGAGTCAGACCATCATGAAGGTCCTAGACTCCAGGTGGGCAGATTTTCCCAGGATGAGGGAGTTATTCTGAAATGAAATGGAGGGGAAGGTGGAGATAGGGGGTAATGAGGAACTATGGAATAAGATCAAGGGGGGACTACTAAAAGTCACAGAGAACTGTGTAAGGAAGGTGAAGAAGTGCAGAAGAAGAAGGAGGCCAAAGTTGGCCTGGTAGTGCAGTGGGCTGAGGTGCTGGATACCTTACCTTGCACTATGCTGGCGACCTGGGTTCAGGAATGGCCTCAGGTCATTGGGGTGCCTGCACGGGGGGGGGGAGCAAGATTGAGCAGCCTTACAGCAGCTCTCCTCTCCTGGGGGAGGTGGTAGCTCTCCTGTAGTCCCGCCGCTACTGGGTGTAGGTCTGGTGTCGGCGCAGGCATGGGGGGTGACTTGAAGGGAGGGCATCTCGATTCACGATGTGCACGTGCCTCCACACGTGCATGCATGTCAGAGACAGGGGGAGAAAAAATACATGGGTAAAAGCATACACCCACCTAGAGAAAAAAAAAAAGGAGGAGGCCGATTCGGTTCAACAGGGAAGTGAGGGAGGCAACAGGGGAGAGAAAAAGGGCATTCAGAGAATATAAAAGGGTACAGGGGAAGGAGGCCAGGGAAACTTACAGGGAGAAGCTGAGGGTGGTGGGGCAGAAATTAAGGAAGGTGAAAGCAGAAACAGAGGAGAAAATTGCTAGGCAAGCAAAAAGGGGTGATAAAACTTTTTTCAGTACATAGGGGAGAAGAGGAAGACAAGGCAGGGAATAATAAGTGTAAAGGGAGTGGGGGAAGTACAGGTGGAAGGGGACTTTGAGAAATCAGAGGTGCTGAATAGATACTTCTGCTCAGTCTTCATGGTAGAGGCAGAAAGGAAGGGACCAGTGTTAGGGAAAGGCGGGTGGGGGATGGAGGAGGGTGGATTCTAGTCTAATCAGTGAGGACAGGGTCAGGGAGGAGCTGGGTAAATTGAGGGTAGACAAGGCTATGGGGCTGGATGCCCTGCATCCTAGGGTTCTCAGTGAGCTAAGGGAGGAGCTGGTGGCACCACTAATGAGGTTATTTAACATGTCCTTAGATACAGGGTGGGTGCCAAAGGACTGGAAGAGGACAGACGTGGTGCCACTTCACAAAAGTGGCAGTAAAGAGGAGGTGGGAAATTATTGCCTGGTCAGCCTCACATCAGTGGTGGGTAACATGACAGAAGCGATATTGAAAGAGAGGGTGGTTAGCTACTTGGAGGATAGTGAGCTGTAGGAGGTCCGTCAATATGGCTTCAAATGGGGGAGGTCATGCCAGACAAATCTTATAAGAGTTCTTCGACTGGGTGACAAGGGTGGTTGATCGAGGCGGCAGTGGACATTTCCTATCTGGGTGTCAGAAAGGCCTTCAGCACTGTGCCCCTCAGAAGACTGATAAATAAACTGGAGAGTTTGGGGGGTGGAACAGAAAATATCAAGGTGGGTGAAGAACTGACTGACGGTTAGAAGCCAGAGGGTGGTAGCAAATGGGATGCATTCCAGGAAAGTGGGGGTGATAAGTGGGGTCCCACAGGGGGTCAGTGCTAGGGCCCATCCTATTTAACATCTACATCAGCGACATAGCGGAGGGGCTGAAGGAGAAGGTCTGCCTTTTTATAGATGATACGAAGATCTGCAATAGAGTGGACACCCTAGAGGGGGTGGAGGCTATGAGGGAAGATCTAAGGTTGCTGGATGGGTGGTCAGAAACTTGGCAGCTAAAATTCAACGCCAAAAAATGCACAGTGATGCACATGGGGCAGAATAATCCATAAGTAAACTATATACTGGGGGGAGAGGAAATGAAATCAACTGAGCAGGAGAAGGATCTAGGAATCATAATCAAAAGCAACCTTAAGGTGGGAACCCAATGCAGCAAGGCAGTGGGTAAAGCAAATAGAATGCTGGCATGCATAGGGAGAGGGATAACTAGTAGAAGGCAAGAGGTGCTGATGCCATTCTACAAATCCATGGTGAGGCCACACCTGGAGTACGAGGTTCAGTTCTGGAGTCCTCACCCATGCATGGATATAGATGGCATGGAAATAGTACAGAGAAGGGCCACCAAGAAGGTGCATGGGCTAAGTGGGAAGCCATATGAAGATAGGTTGAAGGTGTTGGATTTGTACCCATTGGAGACCAGGAGGGAGTGGGGGGGGGGACATAACAGAGACATTCAAGTATGTGAAGGGGATTAATAAAGAGCGGGAGCTTATTCACATGGAAAACTAGATGGCATGGACTGAGGGTGGAGAGAGGTAGGTTTAAGGGTAACGTGAAAGGGCATTACTTCACTGAGAGGATGGTAGTGCCCTGGAACAATCTGCCAGAGAAAGTGGTGGAGGTCAGAACTGTGGAGGGATTCAAGAGGGCATGGGAGAAACACAAGGGATTGACTATGGAGCAGAAGACGGAATATCTGGAATCTATGGGCAAGGGGGGCAAGTAAGGAGGTGGGAAATGGGCCAAAAAGGTCCTTTTCTGCCATCACATATCTATGAATCTATCTTGCATGGCTGCACTGTGTGTTGCAACCGAGAACCAACTGGCCAACCATAGCCACCCTCTAAGCAAAACCACACAGCATACGAAGCAAGGAATCTATGTGATGTGGAAAAAAATGTTGCTGAGTAAAACCGTTTCTACTGTGTGGTCCTCATTATCATAGGAATGTATACTGTCAGTATTTTCTAAATAGTTTCTTTCAAGAGGGCTTTTCCCCAGAGACATTTAACATTTTAACAGTATGAGGATGAGGCCTCCCTAGTTGTTGCTGTGGGTAGGAAAAAAGTCACAAAACTTGATTGGTTTAAACACATCACCTGACCATACATGAATTCTAAGTTAATGCACAGTTGCTCTGATGACTTCATGCCAAAGTCCAAACAAATCAAAGTACATGAACATATATCACTGCACTTCATGGAGAAAAATTTAAAAACAAAAAGCAACCATTTATTCTTTTCTTCAGAAAGACACCAAAATGACTACAGCTTACAAATGAGTGATATTGCACCAGTGCGTTTCTCCATAGTTGGACAACTTAGTGCTGAGAAGTAGGTCAATAACACATTTAATATGCATGAACCAGCCAAAAATAAAATAAAAATTGACATAGAAATGCAACTAAATGCAGATATCTGCACCCAAATATTCAAAACGTTGCCCAGTGGGCAAAGTGATTGTGCCCCTGTTTGCTGGGGGTTTGCGTCCATGCCCAATATTCAAGAGGGCTGTGGTGCATGCTAAAAGGGTCAGAACATGCAAAATGAATAATGTTTGCAGTGGTCAAAGGGAGGGGCAGAGATCTGAATACAGGTGTTATGCAATATTCAGTGCATTTGCACTGCACAAAAGGGTTAGTGTAGGCCACTTTGCACAGCATAAATACCATCGAGAAGCCCAACTTACTCCAAGCAACCCAAGTGGCGGGTGGAGCCACTGCAGCCAACAACCATGTTGGTGGTAGAGGAGCACACCTGCTCTCTGGTGGCTAGTGACACCCTCCACCTACTGATCACAATCCCATACATCTTAAATACTTTCCTTGGTGTCTAGTGGTCCCCCCACCCTCCGATCGCTGACTCCTGTTGTATAGAATGATAAGTTCCTAGTGCCCAGTGGTCCCCCACCCTCCAATCACCAGCCACAGTAGTAAATCATAACTCCCTGGTGTTCAGTGGTCCCCCACCCTCCAGTCACCAGCCACAGTAGTAAATCATGACTCTCTGATGTTCAGTGGTCCCCCCACCCTCAGATCGCCAGCCACAGTAGTAAATCATAACTCGGTGTTCAGTGGTCCCCCCACCCTCAGATCACCAGCCACAGTAATAAATCATAACTCCCTGATGTTCAGTGGTCCCCCCACCCTCAGATCACCAGCCACAGTAGTAATCATAACTCCCTGATGTTCAGTGGTCCCCCCCCACTCTCAGATCAGCAGCCACAGTAGTAAATCATAACTCACTGGTGTTCAGTGGTCCCTCCACCCTCAGATTGCCAGCCACAGTAGTAAATCATAACTCCCTGGTGTTCAGTGGTCCCCCCACCCTCAGATCACCAGCCACAGTAGTAAATCATAACTCCCTGGTGTTCAGTGGTCCCCCACCCTCCAATCACCAGCCACAGTAGTAAATCATAACTCTCTGATGTTCAGTGGTCCCTCCACCCTCAGATTGCCAGCCACAGTAGTAAATCATAACTCCCTGGTGTTCAGTGGTCACCCCACCCTCAGATCGCCAGCCACAGCAGTAAATCATAACTCCCTGGTGTTCGGTGGTTCCCCCACCCTTCGATAGCTGGCCCTAGTATAAAATAATAACTCCCTGGCATCTAGTGGCACCCCAACCACCAATCCCTGTCCCCATACACTATCACATATTTCCTGGCATCTAGTGCCTCTCCCCATCATGGGCTTCGACCATCCACCCTGTCAACACCTCCTTACTTGCCGTGCCATTGCCACCGAAACCTGTACAGCGACTGGCATAGCCCTTCTCTCATCACCTCTGCCAGCCACTGTATATGGTGACAGGGAGTGCGAGTCTGCTGTAGAAACTACTCATGTCCCCTTTACAGTACAGGGGACATGCATTCCCTGTCATAGCATATGGCGGCTTGCTGAGGTGGTGAGAGGAGGGCTGTGCCAGCCCTGGTAAAGGCTTCTGTAACTCTGGTACTTCAGGTAAGGTGGGGTTGGCAGGGTGGGTGGCCGGTGCCCATGGTGCAGGAAGGCTGCTAGATGCCAGGGATTTTGTGATAATGTATGGGGATCAGTGTGTGTAGGGTGCCACTAGATGCCAGGGATTTTGTGATAGTGTTTGGGGGTCAGTGTGTGGGGGGTGCTACTAGATGCCAGGGATTTTGCGATAGTGTATGGGGCTCAGTGTGTGTGGGGTGCCACTAGATGCCAGGGATTTTCTGCGATAGTGTATGGGGATCCAGTGTGTGTGGGGTGCCACTAGATGCCAGAGTTTTGTGATAATGTGGGTCGGTGTGTGGGGGTGCCACTAGATGCTGTGATTGTGGATATGTTTGGGGTCAGTGTGTGTAGGTGCCACCTAGATGCCAGGGATTTTGCGATAGTGTATGGGGGCCGGTGTGTGGGTGCCACTAGATGCCAGGGATTTTGTGATAGTGTATGGGGGTCAGTGTGTGTGGGGTGCCACTAGATGCCAGGGATTTTGCGATAGTGTATGGGGGTCAGTGTGTGTGGGGTGCCACTAGATGCCAGGGATTTTGCGATAGTGTGTGGGGGTCAGTGTGTGTGGGGTGCCACTAGATGCCAGGGATTTTGCGATAGTGTATGGGGGTCAGTGTGTGTGGGGTGCCAATAGATGCCAAGGAGTTATATTTTATACCGGGGCCATCAATGGGAGAGCGGTGGGGGTCCACTGGACATCAGGGAGTTATGGTTTACTACTAGGATGGCCATCGGAGGGTGAGTGGGATGACTGGGCACCAAGAAGCTATTATTTTATACAGGGGCCGGTAATCAGTGGGTGGGGGGGGACCACTAAAACAATGGAAAGTCTTACAGATGTATAGGCCAGCAATCAGTGGGTGGGGTGGGAACCACTAGACACCAGGAAGAGTTTTCAACATGTACAGGACAGAGATTGGTGGTGGGGGGTACACTAGACACCAGGGAATACTCACATTTTACCAGAGACAGGGATCAGATGGTGGGGGGGATGCTACTAGACACCAGGGAATACTTAACTTTTATGGGACCAAACCATTGGGATGGGGGTGGAGTCGGTCACAGGGGCACAAACTTGCTGCTGCTTCCCATGCAAATGTGGCCATAATGGGCAAGCAAATGGCCTCTCAACACCTTGTATGCCCAATGGGCTCATTTGCCTGGTGCTGTTTGAATATCATGCTGTGAGCTACCAGTGCTATCACCTCTGAGGGTTCTGTTCCCTGCACTGCCGGGATCCATGTTGGGGCAGTGCCACTCAGCTTAGTACTGCGCTGACATGCACCATATTCAGTTGGATAGCGCTGGTGCACTGTCCAAGTAAATGTAGCATTCTCTGGGTCTTGGGCAATGGGCAAACACAGGGGACGCGCATTCCCTGTCATAGCATACGTGCAAACCTTTGCACTCCGCTTTGCCCATTTTTGAATATCTGGCCCCTTCAGTTAAGTAGTAAGGAACTGAACAGTCTAGAATGAAAGAAAAATGAACAAAATAGTCAACAAAACTACAGTATGGGCTGTAAATGTGTTTAAAGTTGTTTTTTCCTCACAGAACATTCAGCTGAATTTTCAAACTATTTCAGCAGTGAAATTATCATTAATCTTGTGGCAGTTTTGTGGATCTGTCCATAACAGTCAAGAGAAGCAATACCTGAGCAGTTTCAAGGAGCTAAGAGTGAAACTGCATCAGAACTTTAATAGTGTCAAACTGAAAAGAAATACGAATACAGTATGTGATGGAGAGTTTACTTCTGCAAATACTGTTTTAATTCTGATCTTGAAGGAAGTTTGCTGAACCGGACGTGACGCTGCAGCCCATTACCCAGGAACCAACAAGGCTGATTTACAGAAGATCTGTAACTCTGTCGCCCTGTCAACAGACACAACCCATAGGTTAGTTTAACTTGTCTAATTCGACTTACAGCTTGGCTAAGCCTGGCACAGCTACGAAGGAGTCAGAGAATGTAAAAGTTCTTTTGAACTAAAAACAGATGATGCTGGAAATAAGTACATAATACCGTCTTTAAGTGAAAAAACTTGGACCCTTGAACTTTGCACTTCATTAGCTCCTACTGCATTTGTACATGTAATGTCATAATATCTGTTATTTATTGGTTACTATGGACCTGATTAGGTCACAGGCAGGTGATTATGACCTCATTTGTAAACAAATTGGAACAGAGGAAGTCTGAAGAAAAGGATCATGTTTTCATATACTGGATATATATATATCCTTAGTGAAAGAGAATAAGAGACAGAAGAAAAAGAAAATATAGGAAATACAACTAAAATTATGTATAATAAGTTTAATAAAACAAATGATAGATAAGGCCCCAGAGCCAGATAGGATGCACCCAAGGGTACTTAAGGAACTGGCAGCAAAACAGGCTAAACCCCAGGTAGGGCTACTCAGTAGGTCATTACTGATGGGTAATTTCAAAAGATTGTAGAGTAGTAGACATAGTTCAGCTCTATAAAGGGGTCTAGGAGCAAGCAGGGAACCACAGACCTGTAAGTCTTACCTTTATTGGAGGTAAACTAATGGAGTCACTGGTCAAAGAGGACTTCCTCGACTACCCCAGAGCAACAGCCTCTGGGATAGTAAAATGCATGGGTTTGTGGCAGGGAGGTCTTGTCGGACCAACCTGATAGCTGTCTTTTGACTGGGAGATAAGAGTATTGGATAGGGGCCATGCCATGGTTTACTCTACTACAAGTTCAGCAAGGCTTTCAACTCGGTGCCTCGCTGAAGATTGCTGAAGAAGATGGAGGCTCTGGGTGCAGCAAGGGACATGGTAACATGAGAAAGAAATTAGTAGAAGGAGAGGCAGAAGAGGGTTGTGATTAATCAAAGTGAAAAGCTTGGTATACCCATGCCCCCCCAACCTTTCAGCTGTGGTTGGCACCCATGGTTCCAAGCATGGCTGGGAGAGAGTGAAAGATATGGTGGTTCCTCAGTGCAGTAGTAGTAGTAGTAGTAGGGAGAGAAACAGGGGATGGATAGTAAGGGTTAGTACCTAGGGATTAAATCAGTGGGGGGGGGGAGATAGTGGGATTTTTGTTACTTTCCGAGGCTTCTCACAACTTTTGTAACCCCTGGATGGGAGAGTTCCACACAGTACTCTGTCCAGTTGTGCACAGCTCTGTTGTATCAAGCTCAGTGTTCCCACTCACCCACAAATGTGCATGATTCAAGTAAAGCATTACAAACTTCTTGTACATTTATGTGTGGAGCTGGTACACTGCATGCAACATAGCCTCTGTAACTTCTTTCTGTGAATACAGGCATGGAGGCCGCATTACATGCACGCTGCACCCTTTAGTAGACCATACAGCCTTTTTCCCCCCAGATACCTCTACCAGGCTACTGACTGGTCCATTCTCCAGCCCCCCCCCCACTTCAGCAAACGGGGCTGGCACACTGTATTCAGATGGCAGCTGGGATTCACATATGCCATAAGTTTTGGTAGCAGAGAGCAGGCTACCAAATCACAGTTGTGTGATGAGATCAACTCATCACACAACTTTGCAACTGCTATTATTGTTTGTATAACCAGCTATTACTGTACATTCTTGTTTCATCACCTATGTTGAGGTGTGTTTATCCTCTGTTCCTGTATGTACTGTTTTTGACTCATGTTATTGCTGCCTTGTGGCCCGGGTCATGACTGAAAATGGTCCATCAGATCATCTCATTTACCTGGTTACCAAAGACATAAATAAATAAATAAACAAACTCATGGAGGAATGGATGAGAAGAATGGGATCCAACTATCCCTATGACATGCAGCAGAAATGGGCCTTTTTGGTTTATGGGGGGACTCGGGGGAGAGACTATTAGAGTGTGACCAAGTCCTAGTATCCTTCCCGGTAGTCCCAGCTCATGTGTCCCCCACCTGCCAGCCAGAGTCCCTCTCGATCATCACACACTGACACTTTCCTCATTTTGTTTTTGCAGCAGCAGACAAAAAAGTGCAGTTGTTATATGCCAGGCTCAGTCTTATTTACTTTGACTTCATTTTGTCGAAATTGTGAATTTGTCAGTGACTGAGTAACTGTAGTTGTGCATCCAGTCATGAGTCACAGCCCAAGAGTTCCCAGTCCACAAGCATGAGTCCCTCCCCCATCCATCGCACTCAACTCCGCTGCAGCTAACTTCAACGTATGCTTTTGCTGCCAGGCTTATTTAGTTTATCAGCTGCAAGTAATTTTTTTGTTTCGTTTTAATTGTAGCTGAGATGGCTCCATGACCAAGTGGCTTTACATTCCCGAGACTCCAGTCCTAGCTCATGTATTACTCGCTCACCGGGCTGAGCTCCTGACCATCGTCCACTCAACTCACCTCACTTTGTTTACCGATGAATATTTGACAGTTAAACATATGATTTTGCTATCAAGCTCAGCCTTCTTTATTTTAAAGTGTTTTGCTTTGATTTGTGGCTCAAAGACTGTGTGTGGTGTGTGTGTATGTGTGCGTGTGTGCGCACGTGCGTGCCTGTGTGTGTAAGAGATCTGTCCAGCAGCCCAACTCGCAGTCTTGCACCCAGCTTGCCTGCTTATAGATGTACCTAATTTTGTTGCCATAACCTGGGCAACTGAACAAGGTGTGGGGGCAAGTAAGAAAGACCAGCACAAAATAACTTGAAAAAGGAAGCAAACCAAGGCTCTAATAACTTTATTTATGATGACAGTCACAAAAATCTATTTTTTTAGGAATTTCCACCAAGTGTTACTGACCTCCCCATCTGTTAGTGACACCCCCCCCCAATCTGGAAGACCCTGGGAGGGATTCCACCTGGACACAAAACTGAATTTTAAGCCCTGAGTACCCTGAATGGACAACAGATCCCAGGGTTTAATAGCAAACTATAGGCAGACTGAATGGACCATTGGTCTTTGTGTTGCCATTGTCCATGTTTTTCCAGAGGTGTCACAGGCATTTAAAACATCTGATGTCAGCATTAGAGACCATATTTTATTTAGAATTTTTTTATATAAATAGGTATCAAATAAATATATAATAATATTAAACTTAACATAATGAATTAGTTATTTAGGAATGATGCCAGGATGCAGCTCTGAACTAGAACCCTGGTTGTGCTGCCTCCTTCCTGCTGTACTTAGCACTGTTATTTGGAATCTTGACACTGCTGGTTCAGGTCAGGATTCCAATAAAGACACAGCAGTGGGTTCTGGGTTTAACTCAAAGGGACTAACCAAGTCTTGGACAAAAGGACATCTGTAAGAGTACAACTGAGCAGACTTCTGATATTAGCATCGCTGCGAGTCTAAAAAGAACAGTGCTGAGAGGAACTCGCGGTAGGATCACAATGCTGTTGCAACTGATGTGTGTTGCCTTAAGTTCTGGTAAAAGCTGATTAGATACAGTAAGGTGTGGGGGAATTAAAGAGAAAATGAAAAGAAAACTAGCTTGTGTTGTCTAATGAATGTTGTATGTACATTATGAAAAGGTATGCAGTAAATCAGGGCACACCTGTTACACACATTACAAGTAGTGAAATTCATCTCAGAAGTTTCTCTAGATGACTCATAACTTGTTTGCTTTAGCTGTTACAGTACATGTTGCTATTATCTTCAGTTTGAGAGTGTCTTAATTCCTCCCTCTTGAAAATACACCTGGGAATCCAGAGTTACAACTGACAAGGGCTCCAATGTGCCATGTGAGGATTCTGCAGGCAGGTGGCACTGAGTTGCTACTGTAAATCAAGCAATAAAGGCTGTGAATACTTTTTTTTATGCTTTACTCCTTACATTTTGGTTTCACTAAAAAGGTGACAAAATCTATTATATATTGGTGGGCATGTGTAATAGACTGTGTAATGGACTGAAGTTGGATAAGTACATTTAAAACATGTATGTCTGAGGCTCTGAGCTGCAAATCTGGTGATATCCAGCAGACCGGACCTGGGTTTGAATCCCACAGCTTCCACCTGCATACTGTGTGACCCTGAGCAAGTCACTTAACTTCCATGTGCTCCCAGATCACTCCTGCAAAAAAGCTTTCAGCTTAGTGTGCTACTCCTGGTTAAACAACTAAATAAAAAAAAAAAATGTCTATATCTCTCTATACATATATATATATATATATATATATATAGACACACACAGAGTACAGTTCACACAGTTCACATTAAAGTTAATGTACAGCCAATTTGCAATCCGTTCTTTTCATGTCAGTGCAATGACGAGTTGCCAACTAGTAGGCTAGTCGTCCCCTTCAGCTGCAGACTGTGGCTGTCAATCAAAAGTATAATCAAGCAGCTCATTCAGAGCTCAGCAGAACCAGCGAAACCAGATATCAGTGCAAGGTGAGAGGAAATTATTTTATACCTAGTTAACTGCCCTCCATCTTCCTTTCCATGCCAGTTATATATTCTGATATGCTTTGATGATTTTTGATAAATAAATAATCTAGGTTTGGGGTGCCGTCAGATCTACATAGAGTTCCAATCTCCTCACCAGCTACTACTCTTCATTGTCATATTTCTTTATTTTTATATAGATTTTTATAGACTATTTTTGTAGGTTTTCTCCCACATCCTCCCTGGGGTTCTGGCACACAGCTGTACGTGTGCATGGAGACATGCAAGCGCACTGGAAGCCAGCTCAGCCCCTTCTGCCCACCTGTACTGCCGTCCCCACCCACCTACATTACCACAACAGACACTGGACCTCCACACAGTGGGGATGGAACTACAGGAGGGCCAATAACCCATCACCCCGGGGAGAGGACAGCAGCCTGAAGGCTCACTCAATCCCACTCCTTCCTCTCCCGCCAGGCCAGCACCCCGATGACCCAAGGTCTCTCCCAAACCTGGGTCAATGGCATAGTGCAAAGTAAGGCATCCAATGCCTCAACCCACAGCGCTACCACGCCAGCACCGATTATCATATTTCTAAGACATTCTGTGACATCGATAACTCCCATTCCATGTTATTTGTCTGAATAGCCTGGAATGGTGTTATTGATTTCATAGAATGTCCAGGTAGTATGAAAGGAGACAGCAGCAACTACTGAGGAGAGTGAGGAATTCAGGGCAGTTAACAAGGCAGCAAAATTAGGTTATTAATTTAACAAAAAAAGGTAAAAATATCCGAATACTGGGTAGTCAATAAAAGAATAACTGAAGGGCATCTAGAGGTGTAAAGACTGTTTCCTATCTCCTTTAAAAGGATATTTCCTGTGCAGAGCCTTAACAGCTCAAATGCTAACTGACTGTTAACTAATAATGAATGGGTTGGGCAAATTCCCACTGTGACTGGTAGAACATATCACATGACCACAATATAACCCATGAGTTATCCATATTTCAAAACTCGATTCTATTTTGTTGTTTATTTTCGCATTTGTCTTGACACAACTCCATTTTTAAGTGTGATAACAGTTCAATGATGTGTGAGCATACTCTATGTAATATATTGGTGGCCTGTGCAGGGAGACTCAGTTATAGTACATCTGTTTGGTAGCCAACTTTATTCCAGCTCAGAGATAGTGGTCACACACCTCTGGACCTAGACAAAGGAAAGCTCACTGGGCATGACAGGAACTATACATTAGATAGGACTACAATTATCCATATGCATCAACTACAGCCCTAATGGCGTTCCTTATATGTCATACCATATATATCCATTTATAAAAAGGGTTTGAAAAAAGAAGCTAATCAGTCGGTGAAAGACCATCAGGTGACTATGCGTATATCAGAGCACGACTGCACACCTGCACTTTTAACCCCCTCAAAAATAATTCTGACATTTTATTAGATAGATAAACCACTCTGAGGTGCGCAGTCGCACTCTGATATACACACACCTTGGACGGTTGACACACTTGGCCGATACTAAGGTGTGCATATTTCAGGCATTGACCCACCTCAGAGTGGTTTATCTATTACGTATATACTACCATACATATCTATGTATATACTACATTCTACTATACATATACCTCAGGGAGTGTTAAAGCAAAGTGCTATTTAATGCAATAACCCCACCATTTGACAGATCAGCCCTACTGTCTTGCAGCAGCTTGATATTAGTATGTAAAATCCTCAGTATGTTAACAATGGCCACACTGTACAATGCCATTGCAAGTATCAGCATGGCTTGGCCCAGCTCAATTGTATGCTTTCAGTACAAGGGAGTTGGGACAAGCTGCTCAAAATGGCTCTGTGCAGTCTGCTCCTGACCCTTCCCTTGTTCTCCTCTTCTTATTATTTTAACTCCTGGAACAGACTGGTCTCTCATTCCATTGTCCTGGTGGGTGTCCAGGTGGAAGTAAAAGAACCCAGGGCACTCTTCGCAAAGAGTAGAGAACATTCCCGGTGTCCTGGCCAACATTCCCTTTTCTATAAACCGGTTCATGCAATTATCCAGGCTGTGTGTGAGTGATGATGTGCGATATGGCCGCCACCACACGTTCAGTCACTTCACTACCAGTCTAGCATTGCTTGTAAAGCACTTTGGATGTATGAAAAGCGCTATATAAATGCTTCTTCTTCTTCTTCTTCTTCTTCTTCTTCTCCTTCTTCTTCTTTCTCCTTATGGGGTGGCCACCATCCAAGAATCAGGTTTTCCCTTCTTCAGCTATCCACTGTACGAGGTGGGGGAACCAATCTCCCAAACCTTCTTAATTATTCTGAAGCTTCTCATTTACATAAAGTTTTTATATATGGCTTCATCTCCAACTAAACTCTCCATGAAAGTAACTGAGTTTGTTCTCAGTGACCTATATGACACTAGATGCCGACAATTCTTATGAACTTCTGATCGTCCCTGCCTCTCCAAATTTCATTATCTTTACGGCAAACACACTCTCAATGTTATACAAACTCCAAGCCACTCTGTAGCGTTCCTTAGTTTTTCATTTCTGCAGGTTACTTGCTTCAGGCACTGAATTTCTCCCAGCACAAATTGACCCAACCTTTTCCATTGGAGGAGGTTGGACCTGGCATACATATTTCAATTCTTGGACTCTAGAGGTATGGTGAAATTTGAATCTCTTCAAAGTCAGTATGGTTTAACAGAGAGAGTGAGAACACTTTTCGTTACCTGTAGATTCTAATTTATTTACTTCATAAAACTCCCAAGCGAACTAAACTACCAGATCCCTCTCCTTTACTTTTGACCCTCCTTATGGGGGTCATCAGGGTACTGATTGGAGCCACTTGATAGGTCATTTCTACTGGGTGTAACAGGACTTACTTGGGACTCTACAAGGAGTGTACTAGATAAATGGAATGAAGAACTGGATATGGTGGAAACCTAGAATTCCTGGCTTTGCTATGCCCTCCCTGCACTGAAAACACCTCTTCAGTGAGATGGAGGAAATTCACGTGGAAATGTAAGTATAGATTTTTTTTTAGGATTCCAAAGGTTTGGGCGCATTTTCTTCCCAGTACATGTGAAGCATGGTGGCAGCAGTACAGACAGACTCTTGCCAATCACTTGCATGTCTTATGGTCTTGTTCATCACTGCAGGCCTTTTGGCAAGATCTGGCCTTGCAATTCATGCAGTTAGCCCTCCCTGGTGACCTCATATGTATTTCTGTGGTTCTTTTGTCTATCCCCCCTCTAGAGTGTCACCCGAGCAGCAGAGCCTTAGCCTATATCTATATTCCGGCAGCTAAAAAGACAATCACTTGCTGCTGGATGTAAACAGTGCCCCCCCCCCAGTATAGCAGACTGAGAAATGTAGTTTCGGAGATTTATTTCCTGGAGCGTCTCACTGCCTCCATTCATGACCAGTTGGAACAATTTTGTATATGATGGCAGGGTTGTACACAATATTTTCTTGATTTTGATCCGGAATTTGTGTCCTAACTTCTGTCCACTAGACAGTTGTGGGGCCATTTGTGTTTCTGGGATTAACAGACAAATCCTTAGTCTTTCAGCATGATGGTTGGATTTTCAGTTCTAGGTACTGCTACTCTGTCCTTGTCATCTAGACTTCTACTGAGATGTCATGTATAAGTGTTGTACTTTTCTGTCTCAGTAAACTGTTCATTAAAAAAAAATGGCACCACGTAGTATGGCCATTGTTTACATACTGGGGGGAAGGGGAGCTATGAACTAATATAAAGCTGCGGCAAGGTAATCATTTTTTTTTCCCCGAGTGAAACCTCTAATCAGGGGTTTATCAGTCTGGTGGTTGGGTTGCTACATTAAACAGTGTTTTCCTTTAAGCCATGAAGAAGTAATCCCTTATGCTGTGTGTGTATATCAGTGTATAACCACATGCCTTTTGTGTTACACACACACCACACACACACTGTACAATTCATCTTTATGAATGATGGGGAAGGGCCACTACTTATGAATAAATAATGACAGTCCTGCTCCTTTAATATGTGCTATATAATTGTACAAAATGCAACTGTTGACTTGGCTCTTTATGTTAATATAAATAATTATATCATTCTTAGCCAATCAGGATTGTTTATTTCCAAACATTCCAGGTACTCTTGCAACCACAAATGAGTGTCTAGTTCCAAAATTCTGAAGTTCTATGTTCACTTGGCATAGTCCATTGCCTGTACAGGAGTTTCTCTAATCTTCTGCAAAGTTAAAACATTTTCATTTTAAATTCAAGCTCGTTTTTACAAAAAAAAAAAAAAAAAATCTTCACTATGATTTAGACTATGTTTATACGTACAGTTTCGGTGTCTCTTATGCTTATAAGCAATATTGCCTGGGGCACCTTTTATCTGACCTGCACTCCAACTGGGTTGCCTACAGATGCCCACCAAACAAATGTAAATGTGAGCTTAATTTGGCCAAGGTGCAGCAAACTGATAATCTGTATGATCCCCCAAAAATCTGGAATCGCATTAACTTCCTGCTCAATCCCAGAATTGTCACTTCCACTCTGACCCTCAAAGCTAATGGCCACAAGCACATAGACCCTAAAACTGCTGCTGACTTAACAGCCATTTTTGCAACCTAGAGAAATACAGACATCCCTTAATAGACCAGGTTTGAACGACAGTTCAGCTATGCCTATTTCAATGCCACATCGTCCCCTTTTTACTTTACAGAAGTCACCGTCAAAGAAGTCTGCAATCTGCTGCACATCTAAAATCTGACAAATCAGTGGCAGTGACAGTTTAATCCCCAAATTTCTTAAAATAGCTGCTCCACAAATTGAGCTCCCCATCACCAAAATTTTCAACCTGTCTTTTGAGTCTAAGAAAATCCCTGCTATCTGGAAAGTGGCCTCCACAGTACCAGTACACAAAAAAAAATAAGTAAACTGTCCTGGATAATTACAGACCTGTCTCCCAACTTCTTGATCTTGGCCAAAGTACAGGAAAGGACACTCCATAATCAGCTTATGTCTTGTCTGGAACAACACAGTTTACTTTGTGAGGAGCAACACAGTTTCAGAAATTACCACAGAATTTGAACAGCATTGGTCAGATTCATGGATACAATCCACCAAGTCATGGACAAGGGCCTGTTGACCAGTACTGAGTTCATGAGCCTGACCAAAGCCTTCGATCTGGTGGACCATGACCTGCTCATTCAGAAGTTGTCTGATTTGGGGATGGGGACTCAGTTACTTTGTGGTTTTCTTGCTTTCTCCACAACAGGTCACGAATAGTTAAAATCTGCAGTCACATCCAGGGCAACACTATCTCTTGAGGTGTTCTGCAGAGATCCATTCTAGCTCTTCCTTTATTCACTATTTTTATAAACAGATTACCAAAGATCTGCAATACAGCCAAAACTCTGTCCTACACCAATGAGGCAGTCATCTACATGCATGGGAAAGACATCATTTTAACAATGTCCTTGGTCACAATTTCCACTCCCTGCAAAAATGGTTCATGAATGAAAAACATGTCCTAAATCTCATCAATACAAACTTATGCTACTTGGCTGTACCCTAAAGGTCAAAAGATACTCACAGGACTTCAGTATCTCAACCCTAGATGGTGTCCAACTTGAATTAGTTAAGGAATTCAAATAATTTGGTGTTACCATCGATCCCTGTCTTACCTTCGACAATTATATCACCAGTACCATTAGAACAGTACATCAAAAACTGGGATTACTCTTCTGCACCTCAAAGTTTTTAGTACCTGACACAAGAATCAGAACTGCCCAAAACTGTGTCTCCATCTAACTGAATATAGCTCTGTTGTGATGGATGCCACACCCCTTACAGTATGGGCAAAAAAGGACCTTAACCTACAAAGTTGCTAAATGTGTATTCTCCCAGGGCCCATACGCCCACCACTGTACCAACTTCGAATGTCTAGGATGGGTACAACCTGAACACAGAACTCAGTTAACCCTAGCGAATTTATGTTTTCAGTTCAACATGGAAGTGTACCTCAATGACTCATCAAATGTTTCATGTTTGTGGACAACCCCTCCTCTCATCCTTCCACAAACAACTTATTAAAGGTTCTGTTCAAGCCAAAATGCATTCAGCTATAGAGCAGCGTCTTTCTGGAATATCATCCCATCCTCAGTCTGAGCTGTTACCATCCCCTAAAGCTTTTGTTGCTAAACTGAAGGAACATCTCAATGAGTCAACTGTATGTACATGCTTTTCATAATTTACCAGTCTTGTAGCTCTGCTGTGTGTCTGAATGTTTACACCGCCACCACATCACTTTATTGTGTATCTCGTATTTATGCATTTTATATACTTGTATCTTGCACCTCTGTCTTATACTCTACAGTGCCCGGATCATGCCTGAAAAGGGCACATGGAGCCAATGCACCTACCCATTTATCAACATACATAAATAAAACAAAAATAAGAGTGTCTTCTTAAGCCCTTTTTGTGCTAGAACTGCTCCACTTTGCTTTGCTGTTCTCTCACCCAAAGAACTTGAGAATGCACTTTTATAACCATAAGAGACACAGTAACTGCATATATACATAGATCAAGCTTCTTCTGTTTGAGTTTGGCTTTGGGTCTGAGTGCAGCAAAATCTTGATGATGTCATCAATCACTGCAATGTTTTGACTCTAAATTGTTCTCTGGGATTTGAGACTATTCTCTAAAGGACTGGGACAGTGTTACTATTTTGGTTCTACATGGTGGTGAGAGCCCCTGAAAAAAACTGAACAGTGACACTGTGGTTCCTAGGAGGTGTGAGCTGCTGGGTGCATTGGTTTAATTTATCTTAATTTTAATTCTTTCATCCTCAGAAGTGGGATTCGAAGGCTTGGAGAGGGTCAACTTCTGGTCCTAGGTAGTGACAGCCCTATGGACTAATTTGCTACACAAACTTTTTGGACTGGACTTTCTATTTGAAATTCAGTTACATGTATTGATTTATTTTATGTGATTCTAATCTCTTAATCTTTTGATTAGTGTATAGCCGATTATTTGTGCATGTTTTGTGTGGTGTGTATGACTTGTATAATTGAATAGTGAGTGGTTGTAGAAATGGGTTTTGTAATTTTTTTGTCTTAATATAGTGTTTGGGACATGTTTTTCATGATTTTGTTTTAGCATTATTGGGTGGTATAAGTGATGTGAGTGTGTATGCATTGTGTGTGTTTGTTGTCTTGTTGGTATTTATTCATTGCTGTTTGCTGTTAGCTAGCTCAGGGTTACTGTGAGTCGGCAGGGGCTGCCGACTGTCAGGCACTACTCTCCTACCAGGCTCAGGGACCTCCACCTTTTTGACTGTCCCCCTCTGCCTGCAGAGGTGTATAGGCATTGTTGGGCATTGAGGATAGCCAGGAGGGGGAGGAAATGGTGAGAAACTGGGCCTGGTGGGATAGTGGAGCGGAATGGGTGGACTGGGGTGGTGTGGACTAGGAGATGCTCTGGGGTGAAATGGATCCAGGAAAGGAGACATCCCTGTCTGGTTCCCATACTCAAGGGCTCCACATTAAGTGGGCAAGTTGCTCGGTCTACCTCAGTGATCTGTCCTACTCAGGTGGTGTTGTGCAATGCCAGGTCAATTAAAAACAAGACAGTGATTATTGCTAATCTTGTCGATTCAGCATGGCTGGAAGAAAATGCTGGCCCAATTTTGGAATGAGCAATTCCAGCTGGGTACTCAGTGATACTGCTTGAGAGAGGATCATGGGGCAGGGGTGGGGGTAGCCATTTATTTTAAATCAGATCTGGGCCTTTCAGACATCCCTGCGGGAACAGCTAGATCCTTTGAGTGTATCATGGGTGCAGGTGCAGGTTGCAGGACACTTTGCATCTATTGTCCACCCAGTGGTGAGAAGGAATTCATGCAGGAAGTAGAAGACCTCATTGTCAACCGGGTATTGGAATCCCCTAGATGGATAATTCTGTGGGGATTTCAATGCCTGGGTCGATGATGAACTCTCGCACTTTGTACAAGACTTCCTCCAACTGATGAGTTCATTGGGCCTGACACAGGTAGTTACCTCTGCTATCCATAGTCACGGACACTCATTGGATCTGGACTTCCTTCTAGAGTTGGAGATCACCAATTTGGTGGTGGAACCAGTTGGGTGGTTGGACCAACACACTGTAAGGTTCAGATTCGAGGCCCCCCCCTCCAACAGACCTGCTCCTATGGAGATGGTCCAGTACTGCTCTTTAAGGGGTCTGACTTCAGATGGTCTTATGGCGGTGCTGGACCTATCAGGTAGGCTGAGTGTAAGCTGGGAGCCAGGGAAACTGGCATGAGCCTATAATGCAGCAGTGACAGATGCCCTTGACTCCCTAGCTCCTGTCCGTGTTTGACCCCTCACTCTTCGCCCGAAGTCCTGATGGGACTTTGAAGGAGTTGAGGCATAGGGGTCGAGGGTTGGAGCGACACTGGCAGAAATCCAGCCTGGTTGCTAATAAATGTAAACTGATAGTTCATTATCAGGACTATCAATCAGCAATTTCTTGTAAGAAGGCAGAATTCCTGTCCAAAGAGATTGCTGCGGTGAGGAATCAACCTGTTCAGCTCTTTCGGACTGATGATGGGCTGTGCCACCCAGCCTGCCTTCAGCCGTGGTGAGCATTTTTTGCAAGCTAAGTGCAATGAGTTTGTTCAATCCTTCGCTGATAAGATTGTCACTATCAGGTCGAGATCCGCTCAGCATCCTCAAATGGGTGTTACGGTGATCGTTAACAGGTTGCAGGCCTTTGGTCTGTCTGGTCCAGCTTCTGACGGCTGGCGATCATGGACATTGTGCAGGTCATCCAGGGTATGCACCCAACCTACTGTAGTTTAGATCCGGGCGCAACACACCACTTAGTGGGGTGTGTGGAAGTCATTGGCCCCCCCAGTCCTTGCTGAGATTGTCCGGTGCTCATTGGATTCAGGGGTGTTTCTGGATCCCTCGAAGGAGGCGGTAGTAACACCTCTTCTGAAGAAAGCTTCCCTCAACCCAGACTGCTTAGCCATCTACAAATCAGTCTCTAACCTGCCCTTCATGGGTAAGGTTATTGAGAAGGTGGTTGCAGTGCAGCTGGACAACCATCTAACATCTCATGATGTCTATGATCCTCTCCAATCTGGGTTTAGGAAGAGGCATAGCACTCAGACTGCCCTAGGTCAGCTACTTAATGATCTCCTGATAGTAAGGGATTAGGGGAGCAGTTCCATTTGGTTCTCCTTGACCTCACTGCAGCATCTGACACTATTGACCATGGGATGCTGTTGAAGCACCTGCAGACACTCTGTGGACTGTCTGGTACTGCTCTCAGATGCTTTTGATCATTCCTCACTGGAAGAACTCAGACAATGGCATCTGGAATTTATTCCTCTGCCCCTCTTCCCCTGTCATGTGGGGTTCCACTGGGCTCAGTGCTGTCCCCCATGTTGTTTGCAGTGTATATGCTACTGTTGGGAGATATTATAAGGTGGTATGAGCTGAGTTTTCAGTGCTATGTAGATGATACTCAGCTCTACATGTCCATTGTGCCCAAAAAGGGTGGTGTGGTTTCGATTTTTAACAGTTGCCTCTCTGAGATCCAGGGTTGGATGAGTGCCAACTGGCTGAAGTTGAATTCAGGCAAAACTAAGGTGCTGGTGGTGGACTCAGGCCACCATGGTGTGGGGGGGTTGTCGGCAGCCCTACCTTCTGGGCTCTGGCTCAGGAGTGACCAGTTGCTTACCTCCAACTGGGCACAAAATCTGGGCGTTGTGTTCAACAGTGGCCTGACATTAAAATCTCAGGTGTCTGCTGTTGTTAAAACCTCTTTTTACCATCTGAGGAACATCACTCGGATAAAGTGCCTGGTCCCACCTGGTGACCTTCCAACACTGGTCCATTCCTTAGTAAAATCGCACATTGATTACTGCAATGCACTATACCTGGGGCTACCAGAGGCTGATATCTGCCAATTGCAGCTTGTGCAGAACATGGCAGCCAGATTGTTGACTGGTTTATTGAGATCTAGCCATGTCACTCCTGTGCTCTGCGACCTGCACTGGCTGCCTGTGCATTGGCAGGTCACCTTCAAGGTCGGTTTAGTGACCTATGAAGCCCTACATGGGTAGGGACCGCATTACTTACAAGATCTTCTCCATCCCTACTGCCTCTTCTGCTCTCTCCGTTCCTCCAACGGCTTGCTAGAGGTTCCCAGGGTTCGTTTGAAGAGCTCTAGGGCTCGCTCTTTTGCTTTTGCTGCCCGACCCTGTGGAATTCTCTACCTCGTCAGATCAGGGAGTGCCTGACCATCAAGTGTTTTAAATCTGCCCTAAAAACCTAATTATTTTCATTAGCATTCCCTGATGCAAACATTGGTTAGCCTACTGCCATCTTTTACTCTCATTTTAGAACTGCTGTTTTAAAATTTTATATTTGTTGACTTTATTTTGTCGTTTGACTTTTGTACAGCACTATGATCTTTTGGAATAGCGCTCAAGAAATAAAGAGTTGATTGCTTGTACTAGCTGCTGTCTCATAGGTTTAAACACTCCATTCTGACATGCAACTGTAACAAGTATGCTTTTTTTGATGCTGCAGATGTCATAAACAAAATGTTTTCTCTTAGATACTTACAGTGGAGCCTGCCAGGTTGCAGTGCAATACTGCAGAATTCTGCAGTAGAGTTATGGAGGAAACAAGGCAGTTTCAATGGCAGTGGATCCCTTTTGTCATGCAGGGATCTGGGACACTGTGCTGAATCCTGGTGGACTCCACTGTGTGGTATCTGTCTGTCTGTTTATCTATCTGTCTGTCAGACAGGGCATGGCCATATTAAAGATATACCTGTTATTTTATGAGAGATGAGATCTGTGACCCCAGGTTATCACTAGTGATGACGTGTCAGATTACTAGCTCATTTATAAGGCCCATGTCATATTTTAAATTGTGCAATAGCATGGGTGTGCGTTATAAAATGGTTGAATGTACTGCTGTCTCAAGAATGTTGCGGTTTAAGTGGTGTACAATTTTCTAAGTATGTTCAAGTTCTGGAATGAATGGACATCAGGCTTCTATTCTGAATAGAACATAGAAACATAGACTTTGACAGCAGATAAGGACCACTTGGCCCACCCAGTCTGCCCATTTCCCTACCTACTGGATAAGCTGCAGATTCTAGTTAACCAACAGCCTACTTCCTGCAACCCCCCACTATAATTGTCTTATGTCTGTCCCATGCATGTTTGAATTCCCCCACTGTTTTAGACCCAACGACCTCCTCAGAAAGGTGGTTCCATGTATCCACCACTCTCTCCATGAAAAAAAATGTCCTTACATTACCCCTGAGCCGTCCCCCCTCTATCTTTAAATTGTACCCCTTTGTTCTTACAAATCTCTTTTTCTGAAAGATACTACCCTCCTGGACTTTGTTGATCCCCTTGAGGTACTTGAAAGTTTCTATCATGTCCCCCCTGTCCCTCCTTTCATCAAGAGTATACATATTAAGCTCTCTCAATCTCTCTTCATATGGTTTCTGCTGCAGACCCTGCACCATTTTAGTTGCCCTCCTCTGGACTGCTTCCATCCTGTCTATGAATCACCTCCATTGAGAGTATTGCTTTATCACCCATGTAGAATGAGACTCTCATTATATTCTCACTGTGGGTACCTGTCAAGCAAAAGCAACCATGATATTTGTGACCTTTTATTTACACTGCATATATAATGTGTGTGCATTACATGGGATATACAATGGCCTGTCACAAACTATGCAATTTATCTTTATGTGTCAAGGGGCAGGACGATAAATCACAAGTGGTAGAGGTACAAGTGAGTTCTAAAAGTCCTGGCCACTCCCAAGTGATGATACTGTGCATACTGTGAGTCAGGCCATTGTATTCTGGGTTTGTACCGCATCAGTTCACTAGTTATAATGTTTTTAAATTTGCTGTGTGTGTGGAGATTTATCTGTTTCTCTTTGATTCAAACCACTGGCATCAGTGCTGCACAAGGCTACTGTGCAGTCATTCACATGCTGAAAGCTTTTCCTTGATTAGCTTAGCAATCCATTGTGATATACCCAACCTTCACGTTGCTGATTATGGTGTACCCAGCTTGCAAAATAACACTCATCTTGCAAGCTGGGTGCCAAGATACCCACATTTATACAATCTAAGTGAGAGTCAAACCTTACAGATAAACGTTTTATTTTAGCCAGTGAAGCTTTTTAAAAGAAAATAAATGATTTATCGTCATCTTAGCCATTTAGCTTAACTTTAGAGATCTGTTGTATAAATATATTTCAGATTGTCTTACATTGTAAATGTAGGCATTGAACACATATCACTATGCATTAATGAGTACATATAGGCATGGCAGGATTGTTTGTGGTGGTCGTCATGACATATAAACTGCATTTATGCACACACATGTGAGCGTTACAAATCTAAGTTAAACAGGGACATCAGCTAGCAGCAGGACGTCTCAGCTGGTATCAGTAGAACTGTTATCCTCACAGAAATTCTCAAGCTTTAATTTCAAGTCATGTCAATCTTTATTACTAAGGACATGAAAATAAAATCTGTCCCATAGCGTTCATCTGCTCCAGATGCTTATTTTCTTGCTGAGATCATAATACACAGCAAAAGACGTCATCATCATAACTTCCACCTCAATGGATTGTGATGTTGCAGAGAACTATGACCTCGGTCAGACAATAAGCAACAGGAGCAGATGAACTGTGAAGCAGTAGCATCCCACTTTTATGAAAATCTTAGCAATAAAACAGGAATGGCTTAAAATTCAAATTTTCTCTGCAATGTTGTGTACTTGTGACCTGCGCATACCAACTGTGATTTGAAGCCCCTCTTAACTCACGTCTGGTCAGTGAGTACTAGGTTTCACATCAGTCCAGTTCGATTGACTTAGGTAAAGACAATACACACACCAAAAATATTCCTCTTCTAGCTTTGCATACATTCATGTTTTCTTCATGGAAACACATATGTAACTCTAACACAACAGCTACTGGAGAGGACCAATTGTACATGCTTCAAATGGGTTAAAAGCATACATTCCCATGTGTACTATGAAATTAGACTTTGCAAGAAAGTACTAATTTTTTTGCATACTTAGGAGAGCATTAAAACTTAGTGTAGTTTGATAAATGTTACTTTTGCCAAAAGACCATCTCAAGTGAATGAATGAAATGACTGCTAAATGTTCTATGATTTATCTTGTCAGATTATACTTTATTTCTAAAACCAATTAACTTGTACAGCCTACTGTATATTTAATAAAAATGTAGATGTACTGTATAAACAGATTTATAAACTGGTGTCTCACTATTAGGTTGTGTAAATTCAGTAGCTTGGGTTCTGTTCTTGAATCTCTACCCTTCAGATGCAAATAGCAAGCTGAACTGTAACACACTCTATGCCCTTTTAAGGTGTGAAATTTTCCTATTTTTGTTTGAATAAAACCTGAAATGTAACAAGCTCTGTGCCCTTTCAATGTGTGAAATTGTCCTATTTTTGTTTGAATAAAACCCAAATTAAATTAACTTCTGTTTGTTTTGTGTCTTTTTGCTTAAGTTTCTAATTCATTACATTCACATTGGGAAGAAACTAGACAAAGGGTATGGTTCCGCTTTACAGAAAACCATCAGTATCTTCCAAAAACATTTTGTTGCATTTATGAAATGTTTAGCAATTGGTTGGTATTAGAAACACCTTTTACTAACATACTTTGATTAATTATGGATTATCACATTATACACGTCAATGTGTTTAAAATTAGTCCATGCTGTTAAAATGTTTTGTTTGTTTTCATTTATTGAAATCTTGGATAACACCAGTGAGCGGATGCTCATTTATAGGTTCCACATCAGTTTACAGAGACAATAAAGTACAGATAACAGGATTGCACATGGTACAGGTGAGTTACAATAAAGTACAGATAACAGGATTGCGCATGGTACAAGTGAGTTACAATAAAGGTACAACAAAATTAAGCAGCTTAGGCAGTATAGCAGTTTGCCATCGTCTGAGGTTAGAACATCCTACTGGTTGTAAACATAAGTGGAAAGTAGGAGGAATAGGGTTGGGGGGATGCACAGAGGGGGAAAGGGAGTGGGAAGGGTGACATATTTGGGAGAGGAGGAGGTAACAGGTGGGAGGTACCCTATAGTGCTGAGGTTGGGATGCTTTGACAATATCCTTGCAAATAAGAAGGAAATGTAGAAATATATATGTGTGTTGTGAGGATGTAATCGGTATTACCTAATTTCTTTACTGTAATGCTGGTTTATAAAAATTATATTGTAAAGTAGTGTATTTGTACTCATGCAGCTGATGTTATTGTAGACTTAGAAAGTCATTGGAAATTAGCTTCCACTCAGTTGCCCATACCTCAAAAGTTTTAAATAAAGATTGAAATGTAATTGATTATTTGGAACTGTGCAGGCCAGTAGCTCAAGCTATACAGTGTTGTAAAGTAGAAACCCATCCAATGGAGTATATATTACATTACTAGAATTTATAGTTCCAAAGATATTGCCCTCCCAAGGTGCACAGGCATTGTCAAAGTGTTTAAAATATAACAAGGTATTTTAAATATGTTGAAATTACTGTCAGTGTTTTAGATGCCTATGGATTTCAAACTCTTTAATAATATCAGTGCAACTTAGAAGGATAATATCTCTTAAATGGGCATGGGCAAAGCCTTTCTGCTACACTCTTTGTAGTTTTTGTGGTGAAATAAAAAAATTAATTTAAATAGTTTCAGTATTTGTTTACTTAATATTTTAAACTTTTTTTTTTTTTTACTACTACTGCTTTATATTTTATTCATTTGTGCTGAGTCTGGCAACTGCTTGTGAGTGGCCGCTGGCTACCATATCTGTCATTTTGGAAGCGAGCTTATTTTTTGCAAGTATGAAATATAGAAAACAAATATTTTTGTGCGGGGTGAGTCAACAGTCAGTTGTTTGAATAGGGCAGTCAAACAACAGTCCTGTTTTACATCTCAGTGCTCAGGCAGTTCACTAATTTTTCAAGTAAAAGATATTAACGAAATGGACAGCCCGGTGGCATGAAAGGCTGAGGCATTGGATGCCTTACCTCCACCCATGCTGGTGACCTAGGTTCAGGAACAGACCAAGATCACTTGGGGGCTGGCATGGGGAGGGAGGATTGAGCATCCCAAGGACAGCTCTTGCCACACAGTGGAGGCTGGGTGGCAGCACAGGGGGACCAGTGGACAGGAGCAGGAGGCATGATGATGCCTGGTGGGTGAAAATGGAGGAAACCAATCCAGCTCACTCAGCATCTGCTGCAGGCCCACATGACCCTATGTGGCAGGCCACCCACCAAACATGGCTGTGAGTAAGTGGTGGCTAACCTGTAAGTTCTTGAGGCAGTTTGGTGGTGGTGAGGTTGGGGGGAATCCACTAGGACCAGAGATGCCAGGAGATAAACAGGAATAAAAAGAAATATATATTTTTTGGCTGTGCGAGACAACAGTCAGTTATATGGTCCTTTTATTCCTGTACTTGACCCATTAATCCTTTCTTATTACCTGCAGGTCATGGCTTCTGGGGTCCGCAGATTGACCAGGTCATGAGGGCTTGTTCACATCCCCCCCCCACAGCTTCCTTTGCCCACAGCACCGGAGACTCCAGGAGAAGTTACAGGTACTAAGGAGCTCCCTCCTGTTGGCACTAGTGGGGCACCGCGTCCCACTTCCCACTCACCCTCCCTCCCTCCCAAGCCAACCTCCGACCCTAAGCTAGTTCTCCTCATATAATGTCCTGGCTGGGCTACTAAACCAATCAGCCAACTTTCCCACCCCTCAGTCTTAAACTGGTTGGTCTGCCCCTCCAGTGACTCCCCCCCCCTCCCAGTCTTGGTTTCTTCCAAGCACTATACTTTTTGGTCTCTCCTCCAACTACCCTGGATACCACCTTAAATATCCTGCCTTGATTTTATTCTTCTAGGCACAGTCCAGTGTTCTCTTCAATATCTTTCCCTAAAATCTCTAACTTAGCTGCAGTCAGTTTGGTCAGTTTCTGCTACTCTGTTGTCTTCATACTGTCCCAGCTGCAAGTTAATTCTGTTGCTGTTCTACTACTTGGCAGCCCATTAATGGTAGCTCTTAACTACTACCAGCTTTCTTTTTTATCTCTCACTTAGATTTGCACAGAAGGTATATGTTCTCTATGGTTAGGATTTAAATTATATCTGCCTGTCACATAACCGCTACTTCCTCAGCTCCTCAGCTTCCCCAGCTCCTCTCTATCTTACCCCTCTATTGCATCACTTCTTCCTATCTTTTCCTTATACACAAACCTCCAGTATCCTGTGATGATAGCGAGTGAATATGAGCGACCGACAAAATTGCGACTCATATTCAGCACTATCATCATGGGCTAAACATAAGGGTAACAATGCAGTGTTACTGCAAGGACAGGGGAGGGTGACTGGAAAGGGAGCATAGCGAGGGGAAGGGGTGGGATACGGAAGAGGGTTTTTAGTAGGTAGTGTGCCTGCTGAGCCAAGCCAAGCGTGTGGTGGTGAGGGTGACTAGCTCCAGCGGAGCAGGTACTGGGTTTGTGGCTTTTTTTTTTTTACTCTGGAGTGTGGCCCCTTCCTTGACATGCACCCCCCTGGAGTTAGGAATCTTTTAGTAGGGGGTGTGCAGAGGGGGCACAGCCCTCCCACACATAGACAGTAAGTCTAGTTGGTGGATGTTTAGTCACCAGCATGTGTATATTGCCATTTTGCTTTTCGGTGATACACTAACCATAACAGTGATCACTGTTTTGCGTTCGCTATCATGACACAGAACCGAAATCCCCTCCCGTGCCTGCCTCTGTTCACAATTTCCTGCTCTGCCTCTCAGAGTCCACTAGGCACTGTCTGTGCCTCATCTGGTACATATGCTCCATGTCTTTGTTCACTAAATCCATCTCTTCCGTCACACCTTTTTCCTCATTTTGCTATGCTTCTCCTACTGTCAGCCCTGTTCCTATCTCTTTCACTTTCCCTTCTCTCACCTCTGTCATTTCCGTCCTCCTCTACCAACTACTTTACTATTGACTCACCCCCTTCTCAGTACCTTCCATCCTGCACCTGCCTGTATCCCCCTCATCCACCCCTCCCTAATCACCCCCCACTCCCTCTCCCCCATCACCCCGATGTTGGCCGTTCACCTCCCACATCCAGACATCCTTGCTTCCTGCTCTTTCAACCTTGAACTCCTCTATTGCCTATTCTCCCTTCCCCCAGCATTCATCCTTCTCTTCCCCTACCCCTAAGCTGAAGTCTCCTAAATTTAGGTGTTACCTCCTCCTCCCTTTCATTCTCCTTATCCTCTCTGGTGATATCCACCCCAACCCTGGCCCTCTCCCTCCTCTCTCTCTTTGATTTTCCCAAAGCCTTAAAGTCTGCTGCTTCAGTGCCAGAAGCCTTCTCCCCAAGACTGATTCTCTTTGAGTCTGGGTCACCCAATACTCCCCAGACCTCCTAGGTGTTACCAAGACCTGGCTCTCGTCATGTACTCCTGACTCCCAAGTATCCCTCCCAAACTACTGACTATTTCATTGAGACCATGGTAAACGTTGATGTGGTGTGGCAGTCTATGCTCGGTTGAACCTGCCTTGTCATGCAACCTTCACTGTGTCTAGCCCTTCCTCCCACGAAGGTCTGGCAGTCACCCCAAACTTCCCATCCTCTCTCCTTCTGTCCATTGTCATGCTATACATCTCACCCCAACCTCACTCACTGATGTAATCACCTCCTTTGTCGCTAACACATTGTCCACAGAGCTACTCATCCTAGGTGACTTCAGCTTTAAACTGGACCTCAACCTCGCTTAAGTCCCTCACTGAGCAAACTGAGTCCCTACACCTAACTCAGCTAATTCAGGAGCCTACCCGTCCAAACCCCAGTACACAGAACCACTGCCTCCTTGACTATATTCTTTCCACCCACACCCATCAGATAATGGCTCAGCAGGTAGCACACTCACTTCTGAGGTTGGGAGGTCAGAAGGCTGTGGGTTCTATCCCCACACAAGGCACTTGGGTTAATATCCCAATACTGACACTGTAGTGCAGCATGAGGGATGTGCTGCACTCCTGAGGTGCCGTCTTTCCGGTGAGACATTAAACCAAGGTCCCATCTGCCTATTCTGGTGGTAGTTCAGGTGGATGTTAAAGATCCCATGGCATGTCTCGAAAAGAGTGGGGGAATTTTCCCAGTGCTCTGGCCAAATTTCCCCATTCACTAAAAATACCACCAACATCTTAATTTGGTTCCGTGCCAGTTGGCTTTTATCTGTATCCCCCTTCCCCAGGTTGTGCCTGAAAATAGGCAGAATTTGTCTAGTGCACTTACCCGGTCAACAAACACTAAAAAAAATGCCTACCGGCACCCTTCCTGACAGATAGATAGATACTTTATTCATAAAGCACCCCTTTCCAGGGACTCTGAGCACTGTAAATTTAAAAACAATCATATACACACATTATAACAACAGCTAGGAGTCAAGTCATTAATTTAAAACTATCTGTCTAATCATGTTAGTACAGCATAACACCAATTTAATTATTAAAAGCCTGCTGAAACAAAAAAGTCTTGAGGCCCTTTTATAAGGTTTCTACCGAGGGAGCCTCCCTTAAATATCTAGGTAGTGAGTTCCACAGGGTAGATGTGGCCACTGAAAATGCCCAGTCTCCCGAATGTCACAACCTAACCCTGGGAACTCCAAGGAGTCCACCTTGGCAGAACAGAGAGCCCAGGATGGGTGATGAGGAACAAGGAGATCTTGCAAATAAACTGGCCCTCCCTTCATGTAGGGTCTTGTAGGTCAGGAGCCCTACCGTGAAAACAGTCCTCCATCTGACTGGCAGCCAGTGTAGTTCACGGAGGACTGGGGAGATATGATCACTTATTTTCACTCCCGTCAACAGTCTTGCCACCTCATTCTGCACCAGCTGCAGCTGGCAGTGGTTGCCTCCAGATAACCCTAGGTACAGGGCATTGCAGTAGTCCAGTCTGGATGTAATGAAAACATGCACCAGTGTGGTCAGGTCCTCAAGTGGAATCAGGGCTCAGATCTGGGCAATGTTCCTGAGATGGCAAAATCCACTTTTAACAACGGCCAACACCTGCGCCTCAAGCGTCAGACCATCGTCGAGGATCACGCCCAGATCCTTCACCTGTCTGGATAAGGCAAGGGGGGAACCCTCCAGCACTAAGCCGGGGGGGATTCCACTGCCCCTCCCCCACTGTGACGATCCGGATACACCATTAGTACCTCAGTCTTGTCTGGGTTAAGTCTAAGCCAGTTATGAGTCATCCAAGTCTGAATTTCCTCTAGGCAGTTGTTAAATACAGAGGGCACCATCTGGGTTTCAGGTGCACAGGACAGATATAACTGGGTATCATCTGCATAGCAGTGAAAACCCAGTCCATACTGCCTGATAATGTCTCCCAATGGCAGCATGTACACCGCGAACAACAAGGGGGCAACAAGACTGAACCCTGTGGAACCCCACAGAACAGAGGCTTTGAGTTAGATGTAGCCAATCCCATCATCACCCTCTGCACTCTGCCTGTCAGGTATAACCTGAACCATTTGATGACATTACCGGACAGGCCACACCAGTACTGCAGACGGTCAAGTAGCACCTTGTGATCCACAGTGTCAAATGCTGCCTAGAGGTCCAGGAGGATTAAGATGGCATGCTCTCTCCTGTCATTCACCATCAGGAGATCATTTAGCACCCTTACCAGGGCAGTCTCTGTACTATGTTCAGCTCAGAACCTAGACTGAAAAGACTCATCAATGGAGGAGGAGGAGGCAAGGTGCTCCTTGAGCTGGATGGCCACTTTCACTATAACCTTTCCTAAAAATGGGAGGTTAGTGACTGGCCTGTAGTTGCTGCGACACTCTGGGTCCAATGAGGGTTTCTTCAATAGGGGTCTGACCAAGGCCTCTTTCAAGGCAAATGGAAAGATCTCATTCCTCAAAGAACTCCAGACTATCCCAGCAACCACAGGTCTAATCGGGTCCAAACATCCAACCAAAAAGCATGTCGGACCTAGGTCCACATCACACTGTGTTGGTCACAGCCTCAAGACCATTTTTACCACCTCCTCCAACCCAACTAGCTCAAACTCACCCCAGGCAGGAGGAGTGTTTCGACACAACTCAAAATGGACCCCGTACCCCCTTCAAGTGATGCTGGAGGAAAGCTCGGCCCTGATAGAGGATACTTTGTCAGCAAAGAACAGAGCAAACTCTTCGCACCTAGTGCTTGAACTTGCCCCACCAACACGGAGACAGGCAGGATGTAATAACCCGCCCACCGTGTGGAAGAGCTGAGCTAGTCTGTTCTTTGCCGCAGCAATCTCCCTGGACAAAAAATCTGCCTTTTTTTGGGAGATTGCCCTCTGATAGTCGGCATAATGCGACCTCAGAGCCAATTTGTTCTCCATCAGACTAGATCTCCTCCAACATCTCTCTAACCTCTGACTCCTAGTCTTTAACTTCCTGAGTTCCTCATCATATCAAGGAGGTCTCCGACGAGTAGACAGGGGTCAGACATCTTCAGCGATCACCTTATTACCTTTTGCTTCCACAAACTTCACACTACCCACTCACCCCCTATCTACAGATGAGTTCACTCCCACAGGTCCATAGATCCCGAAGTCCTCCTACATGATCTTCACTCAACTGACTGGTCCCTAATGTTCTCAGCACCTGACATTGACTCTGCCCTGTCAGTCTTCACACATCTCTTCTAGTCAACTGGAACCAACATGCCCCCGCTAAGGAGGTACAGAGTTAAACATCACCACCAGCCCTGGATCTCTGCTGACATCATACACCTGTGTAGAATTTGTAACCTAGCCTGGGCCTGTTTCAAAGCTTCAAGTGTCCCTTCCAACCTCCAGCACTACAGGACCCTAAGAAATACCTGTACAAAAACTATAAGGTATGCCGAAGCTATATACGTCTGCTCTCAGCTTCACCAAAATTATAACTCCCCTGCAAATTTCTGGCACACAATCCATTCTCTCCTTGACCCTCCCACCCTATAAGACACCCTTACATTCATTATTGATGGCACACTAGTCTCTGATTCAGCCACTATAGCCTCTGAACTTAACTCCTTTTTTGCTACCTGCACACTCCCCTCCAACCCCTCCCTCCCCCCACCTGCACCTCTAATAGCTACACTTTCCCTCCAGTCTCCTGCCTCAAAGTCTAGAATGCCCTCTTAGCCCTCAATCCCAATAAGTCCAGCCCTGACAATCTAGTCCCATTTCTCCTATGCATCTCTGCACCTGCCATCTGTCTTCCACTTACTCATCTACTGAACCAATCTTTCTACCTTAATGAGGTCCCCCTGGCTTGGAAGACTGCAAATGTAATACCCCTCCACAAGGGTGGGGATGCATGCAGACCAGGTAACTATCGCCCTATATCCCTTCTTCCTTCTCTGGCTAAACTACAGGAATGCCTGGTTCAGGTTGCCCTAAACATGCTAAAGGAGCTAATTTGGGTTATCCTACAGGGGTAGTCAAGTCAAACAACACACTTTTCTAGGATGAACTCCACTACACACAAGCTGTATTAGTCAAGCACACAAATGCTTTTAATTGTTAGTAAGTCAACACTAAAGCCTTGGGCAACAGTTTCATAGCTGACGCCATTTCATCAGGCCCCATAAAGCAGTGTTATATCATAAATTAGAATACAATGCTGCTTTATGAGGCCTAATGAAGTAGCGTCAGCTATGAAACTGTCTCCCAAGGCTTTAGTGTGGAATTACTGACACATAAACGCGTTTGTGTGCTTGACTAATACAGCTTGTGTGTAGTGGAGTTCATTCTATAGTACTGTGTTGTTAAACTACAGGAATCCCTAGTCTTCTCTCGACTTACTGACTTTCTCAGCTCCACAGACTTTCTCTCTCCTTTCCAGTCTGGATTTCATGCCAATCACTAAACTGTTACCTCTCTCTGTCATGTCACTAACTCTATCCTCACTGGTACTGACAAAGGCCACCTAACAGCTGTCATTTTCATTGACCTTGCCAAGGCCTTTGACTCAGTCTTCCACCCCCTCATGCTAAATAAACTTAGCTCTGCCAGAGTCTCCATCTCAGTGTTTAATTGGTTTCAATACCACCTCACCTGTCATTCCCAATGTGTCTGAGTTGGTGGTGCCCTCTTCCCCCCCATCCTAGCTGGTGTCCCCCATGGCTCAGTCCTGGAGCCAATACTCTTTTCTATTTTTCTAAACGATCACCCATCAGCCTGCTCCACTGCAAACATACAAATGTATGTGGACGATACTGTTCTCTATGTCTCTGTTCCTTCCACACCTGTGTTGAATCTCAGCTCCAAGCTGAGTTTCATTCGGTTCTATATTGGTTTCAAGACAACCACCTCAAAGTTAATGTCAAAAAAACTGTTTCAATATCTTTCAGTTCTCCTCACAAACTAGTCAACTTCTCCTCCCTACTCAAATTCTCAACTTTGGATGGGGCACAACTGGAAGATGTCTCGTGCTATACCTACTTGGGTGTCTGGCTCGATCGTCACCTGGATTTCTCCAAACACTTCAAGAACATCCACTCCACGCCTCGGCCCAGGCTAGGTGCTCTGTATTGCAATAAGGACTCCCTCCATCAGAACGCTCACTTTGCACTCCTTACAAAAATGATTTTACCCACCTTTGACTATGCTGTCGTTATCTATGGTACTGCCCCAGCCTCTGCTCTGGCTAGGCTTGACTCCCTCTGCAATGACTTCCATTGCTTTGCTTTAAATGCCCCTCCCCGCACCCACCACTGCATTCTGTATTCTTCCTTCTCCCTCTTCTCACTTCACTGCTGTTGCATGCTGCATTCCTCTCTCTTCATCTCCAAATACTGGTTCAGTTCTCTCCCCTCCCATCTCTCCTCTCTCCTCTCCCCTGGGACTGAACTGTGCTATCTGCTCTGGTCTAGGGACACCTGTAGTTTCTCCCTTCCATGCCACTTGTCTTGCGCTGGCTCTGCTGCCTTCAACTGTAGATTCCCCTCTCTCTGGAACCCTCTTCCTCTCTCCATTCATCTCCTCTCTTCCTCACCAGTCCTCAAAAGAGGACTGGTGAGGAAGAAGACCCGCTATGTGCATCTTTTGGGAAGAGGATTAAATGAATGATTTAAACCACAGTTTGTGAAGAATTGTTTGTTGTGAAAGTTACAGGCAGTGGTGAGTGCTCTCTACTAACTTTGAGCACTGTTAATATGTCCAATAGAGAGGCACCACCCCTGAGTGATCATCTCTACTGAAGTTTGACAATTCATTGGTGGTTTATTCATTTTACTTATTTATTAACATCTGGTAAGACCATAAGCAAAACAAATTGGCCTGTTTTCATGGGCAACCAGACAAGGTAGACACATAGAGAGCATTCAAACAGAAAAATACAATTTGACAGTAGAAGTACATTTACAGAGAAAACACAAAGCTGTTAGACATTTACATGAATCTGAGTTCAATAACCAGTTACCTACATTAGGTTTGAAGGTTGAGATGGTCAGTATGCCCTTTTGTCTTGCAGTATTTTTTTAAATGTAATTTACTGCAAAGTACTGCATTGCATCTTGTCTGGCACAGCTGTGGTGTAGGTACCAGCACTGGATGTTCAGCATATGACACAGCAGGGGCAGGATGATGACAGCAGCTGCCAGCTCTGATGCTAGACAAGAAAGGCAGGAAGAGTGAGTCTCATCTTTCTCCCACAGTAGTTCCAAGAGGGAAAAGCAGTCAAAAATAAGATTGGTGAGGGTGATTCTGAGGAGGGAAGTAAAGAAGAAGTAGAGGAGATTGAGGGTGATGATGATGTGATGATGATGTAACAGACGCTTCCTGGGTATCCCTGGGATTGGGAGGATAGACAGCTGGGGCTAGGATACTGAGGGTTCACAGCTGGAAGTAGGGCCAATGATACTGGGGTCAGGAGGACTGACAGCTGGGATGCTGGCTGTGATACTGGGGTTTGGGGAGTTGACAGACTTTTATTTCTGTGTGTCTTATGTCAGAGTCTGGATGCAACATCTTGGCTTCCCTTTCAACTTCTAGGGGGTTGGGGTAGGAAGAAGTAGGCTGCTGGTTAACTAGGATCTGCAACTTATCCATCAGGTTGGGAAATGGGCAGACTGGGTGGGCCAAGCGGTCCTTATCTGCCGACAAATTCTATGTTTCTATGTTTCTATGTAAATCTGCATGTCAACAGTGGTGAATAACTTTTGCTTATCTTAAGTGCTCATTTATCTTACAAGGCTGTCAAGTCTGCAAGACATGAAGAAGGCACTTCAAACTGAAAGGGGTCAGAGCTGTAATAGTGGGGTGTTGCGAGGGTCTAACAACTCAGTGGATGAAGGGGCTGTTATATTTGGGATTGGCAGAATGACTGATATCGGAGGTTGGATTATAACAGCGGGCATCGACAGCTTTGTTTACAACTCGGTGACGGGTTCAGACTGTCATACTGCCAGTCACTTTGGGATATTGAAAAGGCTGTCAGTTAGATGAGAGGTCTGATTGAGGAATTGGGAGGATTGTTAACAGTGAAATGTTAGGTTTCTGTGATACTTGAGGGTTGGAGGGTTGATAGCAGGGGTTGTGTTTTATTACTGAGGTCAGGAAGCCTGTCATCTTGTTATTTCTGAGTATTACAACAAAATCAGTCTCCGTGCTGCAGTCCACCCAGCTGCAGAAATGGGTAAAAAGAGGACACTACTGGACATGAGATGCTGCATATTCATAAGTAAATACATTGAAAAAAAAAAACCTCCACCACCCAAGACTTTTCTTAGCCGAGTACCAGTTCACCCGATGAGGTCACCATTCCTGCTGCCTTAAACATGAAAGGTGATGCTAATGGCCAGGCAGAGCTGCTGGGTCTATGTCCATCACACAGACTGACCAAAGGAGAAAGAGTGAACATGGCATTAGAAAACAACAGTTATGGCACGCAAAGGACCCATGTACCTCCACCCACCTTTGGCAGGGGTACTATATATTCTGTGACTCTTTCAAGATAGCAGGCATTTTGTGATGCTACATCACAATTGTATGTTGGTTTTTATTTATTTTTGTTCAGTTTTGAAAAACAGGGGTTGTGGGGATAAAGCCATCTGATTTCATCATACAAAAACATTTTTTGAATAAGAACTTAATTTAAATCCTGTCCACCATATTGCTGAGGGGTGTGATATGTACTTGATCCCTTGGCGGCCTTGCAAGGTGAGTTATAGCACTAAAAAATTATTTAAACTACCTTAACATACCTCCATTCCTAACACTGCTGCCTTCTCCATATGGTTGTCAGCAGAGCCACATTGGGGTTCAGACTGTCACAAGACGGTGGCATGCTTCATGTTTCATTTGATGATTCACTGCCACTCTATATGGTGGTTGCTTTATTCTTTTAACAGGGTGGCCAGTGATATCAGATGGACAGACTGAATGAGCAGTGCACATAAACAGAAGGAAAGATCAGAAAAAATATTTGCTCACCGTAGTAACATTGTTTCTTCTTAAGGGATCCCTCACTATGTTTACACTTTACGCAGCCATCTCAGCTGAAAGTGATGCAAAACCTATGGAAATGTTCAAATTTGGAATATAGGTTTAAACTCTTCAAATACGCTTCACTCTGGCCATTGTTCAGATCTGTTTCCAAGCCAGAGTGGAGTGGCAGCTAGTGAAACTAGCTAACAAGCTATCATAATTGTTTTTTTGTTTTTTTTTTACACAATTTAAAGAACACTAAACAAATTGAAAGCAGACCTGAGAAGAAATTTGTTGTATAAACATTAACAATAAACTCACAATTGTATGAACTGCAATAGTAATGCTCAAGCAACCTCAATGAAAAAAAACTAATTCTTGTGTAAACCTATTTCAGGTTCTGGACGGGGAGGCAGGGTAGGGAATGTAAACATAGTGAGGGATCCCTTAAGAAGAAACATTACTACCGCATTTTTTTCTTCTAATCCCAGGAATCCCTCACGCAGGTGTGTTCATATTATACCAACTCTGTAGCAGTACCTTGGGAGGCTGGGATCAGAACCTAGTTATGAAAAAGGTTCTGCATAGCAGCAGTTTCAAAGCTGGTACCCCTTCTGGACTGTATGTCCAGACAGTAGTGCTTTTTAAAGGTGTATACTGTTTTCAAGGTAGCTGCTTTGCAACTATCTAACATTGGGATGCCCCTTCAGGATGCCACTAAGGCAGAGGTAGCCCTAGTGGAGTGGGCCCTTAAGCCTCTTGGTGGCATTTTTCCAGCTTTTTCATAGCAGAACTAAATGCAAGAGACTATCCGGTGTGAGGTAGAGCTCTTTGTAGCTAGTTTGCCACTGCTTACCTCACCATAGGTACCAAAAAGCTGTGTACTCTTGGATCTGACAACTTTTGTGTGGTCCATGTGGATAGTCAGGACTCACTTTAGGTCCAGACTGTACAACTTTTCCTCATCTGGACTAGAATGCTCTGGATAGAGTGCAGGTAGGGTCATTGACTGATTCAGGTGAAATTCGTATACCATTTTTGGAAGGAATTTTCTGTTGGTGCTAAGAACTACTTTATCCCTGTGGAGTATTATGTAATTTGGCCCTGTGCAGAGGGCTTATAATTCACCTATCCTGCTAGCAGAGGTTACTACAACCAGGAATATGGTTTTCCATGTGACATACTTCGGGTCAACAGTTCCCATAGGCTCAAAAGGAGAAAAACCTACCTGGGGTACCAAAAAAAAAAAAACGGTCCCAAAAAGGGGATTGATAGAAACATAGATATTGTCATCAAAAAGACCAACAATCCATCTAGACAGAAAAGATATGAAAGAATCTCAAGGAGAGAGGCAACTGGTGGCCTGTAGGGCTATGTGTACTAACATCAGCAGCCTGGAGAATAAAACCAGTGGCCTGCAGGCAATGGTGGCAGAAGCCCAGCTGGACTTGGTGGCAGTCACAAATACACGGACAACAGAGCACCATGAGTAGGACTTGACCATTCCAGGCAATGCAGTGTTTTGGAGGACTGGGGAACAAGCAAGGAGGAGGGATGGCACTATAGTAAGGGGAGCAACATCAGGATTGGAGTGGTATATAGACCACTATCTCAGAAAGAGGTGACGGATAGGGAAGTGGGGAAGGAGAACAGAAGGGCAGCAGAGCAGGGAGAGTGACTGCTAGTGGCAGATTTCAACAAGCCAGACATGGACTAGAGCATCCCAGTAGCAGCATGTGCAAGGAATGAGTTGCTAGCAGAGGTATTTCTGGAGGCATTTCCATAACAGAGGGTTGAGAACCCCTACGAGGGAGAAGCCATATTTGAATTGGTCCTCACAAATAGGGACAGTACTGAGGAGGTCACGGTTCAGGTCCCATTGGGATCCAGAAATCACCAGACTGTATTACCCAACATCAAATTAGAGGTGATAGCTAGCAGTCACAGACATAGATTCTGAAGCTTGTAGGGATGGATTTTTGTCAGATGCAGGAGCGGTTACGGAAGAAACTGGAGGGGCAGCAGAGGGGGTGAAGCATAAGTGGGAACTGATCAAGAATGGGTATTAGATGCCACAAGACTCTATGTAAGGGTGGTAGGGAAGAACAAGAGAGGAAAAAAATCACTGTGGCATGCAAGAGAGGTGGGGAGGTTGTAAGGCAAAAAAGAAGGGCACCAAAAAGTACAAGACAAGTCAGGCAAAGGAGGAGAGGGTGGGGTATCTTAATAGAAAGGAAGAGGCCAGCAAGGCAGTGAAGAAGGCAAAGTCAGATGATGAGTTGAGAATATCAGAAGTAATAAAGAAGGGGGAAAAATCTTTCTTGTGTTACATATGGGAAAAATACAAAGAAGGGCATAGTCTGAGGAAGGAAGAGGGGTGGGAGGAGCAGGAGGACAAAAGGAAGACAGACATATGGTACTGAACCACTATTTCTGTTCAGTGTTCACAGTCGGGAAGAAGGAGCCACTGCCTGTATCTGCAAGACCAGAGTGGGAGGGATGAAGACAATCAATATAAAAGCAACTTTAGAAACATGGGTATGGAAAGGATTAAATAATTTTTTTTTTACCTCCTCCAGCATTCATCCACGCCGACCTCTCCTTTGGGTGGCCAGTCTCCACTGCCACCCCAATCCTCCATTCTGCCATCCGCTGCCCCCTCATCATGCCACTCTGGTTGTGCCACCATATCCCTTCGACGGGGGGCCCCCCTACCCATGGGGCCACCCAGGAGGAGAGACTTCAGTGCCTGAAGGCACCTCTCACCATCTGGGCTGGAGCAGCGAGGGGTGCAGCATCAGGGGCTACTCAGCTACCACAGCATCAGAGGATAGGGGCCACTGTCATCTAGCAATGTAGTGGCCATTTTCTTGTTTTTGAGCCCTTCCCCTATTGGGCGCACGCTGCAGCATCCTGGATGTCTGTGCATGTGCCATGCGGTCACCCATGACGCACTGCGTTGTGCCAAACTCAGCCACCAGGAGCCACCCAAGAGCAGTGCATCCCTGTCCCTCCACTCTACATAGAAACATAGAAGTTGACAGCAGATAAGGACCGCAAGGCCCATCCAGTCTGCCCATTTCTTTTTATACCTTATGAATGTGCCATCGGCCTTTGCTCTGTCAATGGCCTATATATTCATACTCATCTGTATTGCTCCCTTATGCCTATCCCATGCCTGTTTGAAGTCCTGCACTGTATTCATATCCATCACTTCCTGAGGTAGGCTGTTCCATGCATCCACCACCCTTTCTGTGAAAAAGAACTTCCTCACATGACCCCTTAATCGGACTCCCTCTAATCTCCTGCTGTGTCCTCTCGTCCTGCTATTTTTCTTATATTGAAACATGTTAGACTCTTTCACCTTGTTAATGCCCTTAAGGTGTTTGAATGTTTTGATCATATCACCTCTCTCCCTCCTTTGCTCTAAGGTATACATATTGAGCTCCATTAATCTGTCCTCATATGTTTTCTGATGCACCATTTTGGTTGCCCTTCTCGGGACTGCCTCAATTTGGTTAATGTCCTTGTGAAGGTGTGGCCTCCAGTGCTGCACACAGTACTCAAATGGGGCCTAACCAGTGTCTTGTAAAGAGGGATTATTACCTCCCTCTTCTGACTTGTGATACCCCTACTAATACACCCCAACATCCCCCTAGCCTTACCTACTGCTTTAGTGGTCTGCTTGGATGATTTCAGGTCATCGGTGATGATGATGCCCAAGTCTCTTTCTTCCCTTGTGCCTGCCAGCACTCTTCTCCCAGCCAATAGGTGGCTTCCAGGTTTTCTTCCCTATGTGCATGTTCTTGCACTTCTTTGCATTAAACCCCAGTTGCCACTCTTTCAACCATTTTGCTAGTTTATCCAGATCTCTTCTCATTCTGCCCACCCCATCTGGATCATCTACTCTGTTGCAGATCTTGGTGTCATCTGCAAAGAGGCAAACCTTACACTCCAGTCCATCTGCAATGTCACTGATGAATATATTGAAGAGGACTGGCAACAGGACTGATCCCTGAGGTACCCCACTTGTGACTTACATCTCTTTTGACTGTGTGCCATTTACCACCATCTCTGTTTTATGCCCATCAACCAGTTTGCCACCCAGTTGACCAACCTCTGACCCACCCTGAGCCTACCCAGCTTATTAATCAATCTTCTATGTGGAACAGTATCGAAAGCTTTGCTGAAGTCAAGGTAGGCGACATCAACTGCTCCCCCTTGGCCCACCAATCTGGTTACCCAGTCAAAGAAATCTATGAGATTAGTTAGACAGGACCTTCCTTTTGTAAACCCATGCTGTCTTGGATCCTATGCCCATACGGATTTCAGGTGTTGCACTATCCTTTCCTTGAGGAGTGCCTCCATAATCTTGCCCACTACTGAGGTAAGACTGACTGGTCTGTAGCTCCCTGCCTCCTCCCTGCTACCACTCTTGTGGAATGGGATCACATGAGCCCTTCTCCAGTCTTCTGGGACCTCTCCTGTGCTCAGAGACTCAATAAAAAGTTCTGATAATGGCTCTGCTAGTTCCACCCTTAGCTCCTTTAGTACTCTGGTATGTATGCCATCAGATCCCATTGCCTTGTCCACCTTGAGCTTATCTAGCTCTTGTAGGACCCTTTCTTTTTGTGAATGGACTAGTGCACACCTCCATCGTCCCCTGTGTCCATGGTGCTGAGCTGTGGGCCCTGCCCTACCTTCTCTTCAGTAAACACTGAGCAGAAGTATCTATTTAGGAAAGATGCTTTTACATGGTCCTCCTCCTCCTCACAGGCCCCCTTATCCCCCTTTGATCTTAGCAAAACCCCGTGTAACCCCACTGCAAATGGGGGTTCCCAAAAGACTTCCAGGAGCTTGCTTGAATGCTCCAAGCCTGAATGGTGTTTGGCATTTAAGCCATCTATCAGTGAGTGTTTTTAGAGCCTCTGGTACTGTCTCTTTAAGAGCTGTCTACTTGCAGACATAATTAGTTTGTATGGGGGGGACTGTGTGCTTCTCTGTTTGAGTACCACTCGAGCTGCTGCCAATTCACTCCATTTTTGCAGTCACTAGGAGTGCAAAGGGAACCTATCTGAAAGATGTAACTGTTTGCCAGAAATCATTTAGAGTAATAATGAAATTACAGTTTGTCTAACCTGCTTTCTTTGCAGTCAGAACTGTGTCTGCCTAGTTCTCCATTCTGGTTTTGAACTGCTGAACTGGACCAATCAGTGTGGGGTAAGCTAGCTCTAAAATGGTGCCTTGGACGAATCAGAACTTGGACTCATAATCTGAGCCAGCCACAAGAGGATTGTATGGGCAGTGACTCTGGGAGATGTAGTTTAGACTTCGGCGCCTTTTTGGACCAACAGGAGCAGTCTATTGTGAGTGACAGCCAATCCAGTCAAGAACTGGGAGGAACTCAAAGGAAGTGCCTGGTTTTGTCTGTTGGAGTTTCAGTTGAGCTCTGGCAGTGAAGAAGGAAGGAGCCCTGTGCTTTTTCAGTGTGCAGTTTTAGTCGGGAAACGTGTGTAAGGCCCAGAGTTCCGGTCTGCAGCTTGTGTAACTGCTTGTTAGGACTGAATCCGTCCTGTGAAGAGAATCAAAGGATATCTGAAGAGTAGAAACCAGGCTCACCCTGTAGAAGACTGGAGAAATTGCTGAATTGCACTCGGTCTGTCAGGAACTGAATCTGCTGTGTGTTCTCCTGGGTATTGTGCAGTAATTGCGATCGGGATAGAGAAGCAGCCTGCCTGGTATAGTACTTTCTGTTTTACCATATAAATGTGTGAAGAGCTGCCATTAAAGGACTTTTGCCTGTTACTGTTCACCATATAAATGTGTGAGGAGGCTTGGTTAGCTCAAGTGAATCCTGCTGCCATTAAAGGACTTTTGCCTGTTGCAGTTTGCCATATAAATGTGTGAGGAGTCTCGTGGAGCTCAAGAGTAGCCCTGCTGACATTGAAGGACCCTATCTTGTTTGGAGGTCGTGAGTACTAATTCAGGGTCGCTCCCTGTTGAATTGCCACATTGAATCCAAATGGACTCACTGTACTGCTGACTGTTTAAACTAATTTTTCTTTTCTCTGTGGGAAAGGGCCCCTACCAGCTGCCACGGTTTGGACTAGCCACTAGGGCTTGGGTACCCAGGGACAGTAACTGGTAGGGATAGGCCTGTGCACAGAGCCATAGGTAGATGAGTAAAGTGATAAGCTAATTAACCTGATTTCCCCTGTCCTTGTTATATTCCCCTAAATAAATCCGAGCTGCTTGTTTCAGCAAAGTTATACTGCCTGAGGTATTTGTCTATGTTAAAGTATTGTACTGTGATTGTTGCACTGTATCTTATTTTACAGGAGGTCCCAGTGCCTGAACCAGCCCCTGGGGTAAGTGTATACAGTGAAGGTAATTCTGATATATTGTGTGGGCCACTAATGGGAAGAAAGGTTGCAGTGTCCCAGAGGGCTGTGACCAAGTAAGTTTAACTATTGCAAACCCTGACCTCTGGGTGGAGGCACCCGCCATTGGATCCAGGCCCCTCAACCTGTTAGTGCAAATCAGGCAGAGGTAGTAGCCCTGGGATAGCGCCATCTAGGGTTACATCTTGAGGCTCACCGCTGGATTGTGTGTCCTGTGGTAGCCATATTTACAAACCACTGTTAAGGAAAAAAAATAAATAAATGGGTACCCGACAGAAGTGGCTGTGCACCGGCTGGTGGAGTGTGTACTGGGAGGAGATCGACCCCAAAATGCTATGCTTATCCTGACATCCCCTGGGTATCACACACGGACACTGTGCAGGGAGTACTTTCCAGGTGGAAGGTTTACAAAACCCTGTGGTGGTGGGTCGGCATGCTAATCTGTTCACCCACACTTTCCTGGCCCTAGTACAGTTTAAGGATCCCATAGATAGCTCCAAAGTGCCACAGACCATTACCCTAGAGGGAGCCCTCACTGCTTGGAAAGTGATAACTAAGGACAGTAAAGACCCGGGGGGGGAATGAGCCCCCACCACTATCTGAAACTTTTGAGGAGAAATTTGCTAAATGGTTGCTGGGGGAAGGGAAAACTGTGGAGGACTTGAAGAAACTATTCTTGCCACCTGGGGGTGTTCCTCCCCCAACACCCTCTCCCGCTCCAGTACCCGTAATGGTGGCTGAACCAATGCAGACTCCTATTTCTGCACCTGCCATTAGTCACGACTCTTACCGAAGGTTGAGGATCTTCTCTGGCACCCTCCCCACCCCCCAAGGGGAGGATGACTGGGAGACCTGGATAGACTATGTTGCCCCCCAAGTGCTAGAATGGCAATGCTCGGAAGCCGAAAAGCGAAGGAGGGTTAGTGAGAGCCTCCGAGGTCCTGCCCTGGCTACCATCCATGCTAAATGGGCCAGTAACCCTGAAGTGACTGCACAGGCCTATCTTGAGGCCCTGGAGAATGTGTATGGGAGCCCAGATTCTGACGAAGACCTATGGTGGAGAGTAAGAGATGCACAACAGTACCAAGGGAGTTGTTGTCTGTGTATGTATCTCGGTTGAAAATTGTTGCAAGAATGCCTCAGAAAGGGTAGTTTGCCAGCGATTGAACTGGACTGAACCAGGCTGGACAGGATCCTTAAGTCTGCCCCTCTCAGAACTGCTGTTGCTTCAGTTACGCCTGGCAAATCGACTGGAACCCCACCCTCCTATGATGAGTTAATGAGAGAAATTCGAGGAGTTGAGAAAAGGTGACCTCGGAGGGACCTGCACCAACAGCTCGCGACGCACGACCCGAGTGACTGAGGTGACCCATCAAGTGAAGTTCAGGGCAGAGGTTGGCAGTAAATGAGTGCTCTGACAAGGAAAAGATATGCCACAATGGGGCTAACTGTTGAGAGATCCGGAATTCAAAAACAGTCCTTTATGAAGGCCACGCCTGCAAGTATGGGCCCTGACCTATATCTGACTGCATCTGCATGGGGTGGGGGTACCCACCCATGTATCTCCTGCTGATAACAGCTCCGAACTCGATTCCTTGACCATGGAAGTGGAGAAACTGACGAGATGTCTCCAAATGCTTATCACGCCAGAGACAGAGATGGCACCAAGGTTTCCAGTTAGTAATATCCCCGCCCTGGCTCCCAGTGTGGTGCCTCGCCAGCTCAAACTCCAGAAAGTATGTTTTGCTATAATTGGGAAAGATGGGCACATGAAAAAGGGAATGCCGGTCCCCAAAAGACACTGACAAAGTTGCATATAGGCTACAAGGAGAGCTTGGAGAACAAATCAGTGGTTAAGAGGTGCACGAAATGATCCCAGTGAGGGCACCAAAATGCTAACTCACGTCCTTTGTGGCAAGGTCAGTTGCCCAGGCCCCCACTACCGCCTCCAGACTGGTCCAGAATAGTGGGTCCTCCATGGAGACCACTGTAAAGGTGAATGGAGTGTCTACAAGAGCTGTATTAGACAGTGGCTCCCAAGTGACAATTATGTTCCAGGATTGGTATCAGAAGCATTTGTCAGACGTACCCTTACAACCATTAGAAGGACTGCATGTATGGGGGTTAAGTGAGAAGGCCTACCCCTATTCCGGGTATATCCGATTGGTGTCTTTCCCCACCTCCGTGGCTGGAGTGGCTGAACAAGTAGAGACCCTAGCCTTAGTGTCTCCCCACTGGACTGTATGATGGTGTCCCTTTGTTGATTGGAACAAATGCTCATATGTTCGGAAGGCTGGCACAGTTGTGTTATGAAAAACAGGGGTCAAAGACTAGTAGAGCTTTAAGAGTTCTGGCTTTAATTAAGAAGGCCTATGAGGCACAGAGAGATGCTGGAAAATAGAACCAGAGGAACCAGTCGGAATTGTATGGAAGAAGGATCCTGAGTCTCTGATCCTGGCGCCAAATGCCCAGTGTACCTTACAGGAGAGGTCCGTATCAGAAAGGATGTTAAGAATAAAATATTAATGTTGGATGCACCAGGCATGGAAAATTGCCAGAGGGACTGCTGGTCAAGCTAGTATTTTGCCCGCTAGAGCCCATGCTTATGCCAGAAGGGTAATGGTCCAGGTTCATAATGTGTCTGAAAGAGACATTCGAGTAAATAGAGGTTGCATCCTGGCTAATGTGCATTGTGCAGACACTGCAGTGCTACCCAGCAGCAAGAGTTCAAGGAAGAATGACAGAGTAACGCCTGACTTGTTTGATTTCGCGACTTCCGCTGCCAGCTGAATGGAAAGTGAGGATCAGTGAGAAGCTTGCCCAGAGAGACCAGGTGTTTTCTTTAAAGGAATGGGATGTGGGATGCGTGCAAGGAGCTGAGCACAATATCCGCTGCATGACGAAAGACCATTTAGTGAGAGGTCTCGACGCCTGGCACCTGCTGACATAGATGATGTGAGACGGCATCTGCAAGAGATGTTAGCTGCTGGTGTAATACAAGAATCCAGAAGCCCTTATGTTTCCCCATTGTGGTAGTGAGGAAAAGAATGGAACAGTAAGGATGTGTGTGGATTATCGCACCTTAAACCGCGGATATCCCTGATCAGTACACAATGCCCCATTCAGGATGCTTTGACTGCCTAAACGGGAGCAAGTGGTTCTCTCAGTGCTGGATCTCCGCAGTGGGTACCACTAGATCCCGATGGCCCCAGAGGACCGTGAGAAGACAGCCTTTATCTGTCCGCTTGGCTTTATGAATTCATGAGGATGCCTCAAGGGATTTCAGGTGCCCCAGCCACTTTTCAACGATTGATGGAGCGGCAGTGGGGACATGAACTACTAGAGTGCCTGGTATACCTAGATGATGTTATTGTGCTTGGCAGCTCACTGGAGGAACATGAGAGCAGATTATTTAAGGTATTGGACCGACTGGAGGACTTTGGCCTTAAACTGTCCATTGATAAGTGTCAATTCTTTCAAACATCAGTAAAGTATGTGGGACACATAGTATCCACCTAAGGAATAGAGACCGACCCAAGTAAAGTTGAGGCCTTGACCACCTGGCCACAGCCCAAAATCTAAAAGAACTGCAAAGATTCCTGGGATTCTGTGGTTATTATCGGCGCTTCATCAAGGACTATTCAAGAGTGATCCGCCTTTACTTAACCTTACTCAAGGGTATCCCCAACCCACAAAAATACCAAAAGTCAGCCCTCAAGACTGAAAGAGTGTATTTTCATCCGAGTGAAGTATTTGGGGCCCACTGGACTCCTGATTGTGAGACTGCTTTTCATGAGATCATATATCAACTTACCCATGCTCCAGTGCTGGCCTATGCCGATCCAAGAAAACCTTACGTCCTGCACACTGATGCTAGCTTGCAAGGGTTAGGCTGTGTTGTACCAAAGAGCACGAGAATGGCCTGAGACCAGTGGCCTTTGCCAGTAGAAGCCTGACCCCATCCGAAAAGAACTATCCTGTACATAAGTTAGAATTCCTAGCTTTGAAGTGGGCTATTGAATTCCATGAGTACTTGTATGGGGCTAAAATACTAGTAAAACTGACAATAATCCTTTGACCTATGTGCAGACCTCAGCTAAGTTGGATGCCACTGGCCATAGGTGGCTTCTGCATTATCTACATATGACTATGCTCTCGAATACCGAGCAGGTCTGAACCACATAGATGCTGATGCTCTCTCCCGGAGGCCTGTTCCCAGAATGATTGGGTCCGATTAGCAGAACCTGACATTCGGGCACTCTGCCGGAAGTTTGACAGGGAGGAACAAATGTCCACGGACGCAGTGGACTGCATGGTGATTGCTTGGGACCCTCTGAGAATTGCATACACTGCGCTTATTGCCACTTTTCTGCAATAGACATTGGTGCACTGCCTCAGCTGGACAATGACAGTATTCAGCGGCTCAATCCCGCATCCCATGATCAAAGCAGCTTTAGAAGCCCTCTATGCAGGAAAAGATGTGTCCAAATTACGCCCACTGGATTTGAGAACTGCACTATTATACAAAGAAGGTCCTAAGTTGAAACTGATCAATAAACTGTTATACAGAGAAACAGTAGACAGAGGGGACAAGTAGACAAACAACAACTAGTGCTGCCCACTGCCTTTCGAGACTCAGTACTGATGTCCTTGCACAACCACATGGGGCACCTTGGTATAGACAGAACACTTGACTTGGTGAGATCCAGATTCTATTGGCTAAGATGGGGGCTGATGTGGAGCAACACATTCAAACTTAGTCGCTGCTTACAGAGGAAAGCTTTTGCCCAGAGGCTGCCCCTTGTTAACATCACCACCAGTGCACCCATGGAGCTGGTCTGTATTGATTTTCTGAGTTTGGAGTCAGATCAAAGAAATATCAGTAATGTGCCGGTGGTCACTGACCATTTCACGAGATATGCCCAAGCTTTCCCCACCAAAGACCAGAAAGCATCCACTGCAGCCAAAGTACTTGTAGAAAACTTTTTTGTTCACTATGGGGCTCCACAAAGAATCCATTCTGATCAAGGGAGAGACTTTGAGAGCCATCTGATCAAAGAGATGCTTTCTGTGGGGGCGGAAATCCAGAACCACTCCTTACCACCCCTGAGGGGACCCACAGCCTGAACGCTTTCAACCGCACTTTGCTAGATATGCTAGGCACCTGCACCCAAAGGACAAGCCTAGATGGAGCCAACAAATTAGCACCCTGGTACATGCTTATAACTGCACCAAAAGTGATGCCACTGGGTTCTCCCCTACCGCCTGATGTTTGGAAGAGAAGCTCACTACCGGTAGATGTGTGTTTTGGGTCTCTCCTGATGGGGTTCAAGCTGACAACTATTTACAGTATGTGCAAGTTAAAGGCCCAGCTAACTCATGTGCACTAACTGGCTCAAACCATGGCTGCCAAAAGAAATCTGGCCAACAAAGAAAGGTATGATAAAAGGTGAAAGCACAGGAACTCCAGGAGGAGATCGGTATTGCTAAGAAATCTGGGACTGCATGGCAAGCACAAGATTGCTGACAGATGGCACCATCTCCCTCACATTGTAGTGGGCAAACTAGATGATCTGCCAGTGTACAAAGTAAGGCCTGAGAATAATTCAAAAGATGTAAAACAATGCATAGAAATCATTTACTGCCCATTGGACAAATCTTAATTGAGTCTGAGCCCCAGAAGATGCCCTCTGGACCAGTGACTAGAGCTGCTGCTAAGAAAAGATCAAGAAAGTCTGCACCTACAGAAGCAAGTTAAAGTGTTCCCTCCACAAGTCCCAGTTGAGCATGACTGTCCATATCGGAAGAAAGTGAGAGTGACTTTGAATACTATCCTTCTTCGAACTGAGTCAATTGTTTCGGGCAATCCCTAGTCAATACTGGAGATGAAGCTGGGCCTTCTGGACTGTCCAAGCCCCCAGCTTCGTCCCTGGAGCCAATGCTCCCAGAAAGTGAAGTGCAAAGCATCAGATCAGATGAAATGGAATCATTGTGCATGGTTGAACTGTTTGAGCTTTCAGGGAAGGAAAATGATGGATTGGGTCAGACTGGTGATACACCAGAGCAAGAAGAGTATTTTGAGTGCCCTGACAGTCCACTGCCAGTGTCCGAAAGCTCTCCATGCGAGCCAAATGTTGTGGACTCAGAAACTGTAACTCCTGGAGCTGAAAGTGCCCCAAGTTCTAGCCTCTCTACCCCCATGGAGACTCCCCTGACAAGTGAGGACAATGCTGAAAATGAGGCTCAGAGTGCAGAGACTGTAACAGTTCCCCCTAGAAAGACTGGTCGAGCTGTAAAGCCTGTGGTGCACCTCAGTTATGATTCCCTGGGCCAGCCAGTGGATCTGCCTCTTAATGTTGTCCATAAAGGAGTATATGTGTCCCCGAGCTCATTGCCCAAACTGAGCGTCAGTGCTAACTCCAAGTTACTTGTGTTGCCCTCTAAGTATGGTGCCCTTGCCCCATCCAGCCCCAAGGTAACTGATAGGGAAGGGCCCCCTCTCTTCAGGTTTCATGTACAAGAGGTAATAACTTGAGTTATGGTACAATGTGTATGTAATACTGTGTAAAGAGTGACGTACTGCAATGTTTCAGAAATGTGTTCTTGGTAAAATGATATATTGACTGATGATTACATGTGCGAGCCTAATGCAAATGTATATGGTTGCAGTTGAAACTTATGGGGGTACTTGCTTGACACGGACGTCAAGCTTTCCCAGGCCAGGAAGGGTGTAACCCCCCTGCAAATGGGGGTTCCCAAAAGTCTTCCAGGAGCTTGCTTGAATGCTCCAAGCCTGAATGGTGTTTGGCATTTAAGCCATCTATCAGTGAGTGTTTTTAGAGCCTCTGGTACTGTCTCTTTAAGAGCTGTCTACTTGCAGACATAATTAGTTTGTATGGGGGGACTGTGTGCTTCTCTGTTTGAGTACCACTCGAGCTGCTGCCAATTCACTCCATTTTGCAGTCACTAGGAGTGCAAAGGAACCTATCTGAAAGATGTAACTGTTTGCCAGAAATCATTTAGAGTAATAATGAAATTACAGTTTGTCTAACCTGCTTTCTTTGCAGTCAGAACTGTGTCTGCCTAGTTCCCATTCTGGTTTTGAACTGCTGAACTGGACCAATCAGTGTGGGTAAGCTAGCTCCAAAATGGTGCCTTGACGAATCAGAACTTGGACTCATAATCTGAGCCAGCCACAAGAGGATTGTATGGGCAGTGACTCTGGGAGATGTAGTTTAGACTTCGCACCTTTTTGGACCAACAGGAGCAGTCTATTGTGAGTGACAGCCAATCCAGTCAAGAACTGGGAGGAACTCAAAGGAAGTGCCGGTTTTGTCTGTTGGAGTTTCAGTTGAGCTCTGGCAGTGAAGAAGGAAGGAGCCTTGTGCTTTTTCAGTGTGCAGTTTTAGTCGGGAAACGTGTGTAAGGCCCAGAGTTCCGGTCTGCAGCTTGTGTAACTGCTTGTTAGGACTGAATCCATCCTGTGAAGAGAATCAAAGGATATCTGAAGAGTAGAAACCAGGCTCACCCCTGTAGAAGACTGGAGAAATTGCTGAATTGTACTCGGTCTGTCAGGAACTGAATCTACTGTGTGTTCTCCCGGTATTGTGCAGTAATTGATGATCGGGATAGAGAAGCAGCCTGCCTGGTATAGTACTTTCTGTTTTACCATATAATGTGTGAAGAGGCTTGTGCTCTCAAGTGAATCCTGCTGCCATTAAAGGACTTTTGCCTGTTACTGTTCACCATATAAATGTGTGAGGAGGCTTGGTTAGCTCAAGTGAATCCTGCTGCCATTAAAGGACTTTTGCCTGTTGCAGTTTGCCATATAAATGTGGAGGAGTCTCGTGGAGCTCAAGAGTAGCCCTGCTGACATTGAAGGACCCTATCTTGTTTGGAGGTCGTGAGTACTAATTCAGGGTCGCTCCTTGTTGAATTGCCACATTGAATCCAAATGGAATCACTGTACTGCTGACTGTTTAAACTAATTTTTCTTTTCTCTGTGGGAAAGGGCCCCTACCAGCTGCCATGGTTTGGACTAGCCACTGGGGCTTGAGTACCCAGGGACAGTAACTGGTAGGGATAGGCCTGTGCACAGAGCCATAGGTAGATGAATAAAGTGATAAGCTAATTAACCTGATTTCCCCCTGTCCTTGTTATATTCCCCCTAAATAAATCTGAGCTGCTTGTTTCAGCAAAGTTATACTGCCTGAGGTATTTGTCTATGTTAAAGTATTGTACTGTGATTGTTGCACTGTATCTTATTTTACAGAGGTCCCAGTGCCTGAACCAGCCCTGGGGTAAGTGTATATGTGAAGGTAATTCTGATATATTGTGTGGGCCACTAGTGGGAAGAAAGGGGGGTTGCAGTGTCCCAGAGGGCTGTGACCAAGTAAGTTTAACTATTGCAAACCCTGACCTCTGGGTGGAGGCACCCGCCATTGGATCCAGGCCCCTCAACCTGTTAGTGGCAAATCAGGCAGGGGTAGTAGCCCCTTGGATAGCGCCATCTAGGGGTTATACCCGGCTGGACTTTCTCCTTTCACTAATGTATCTATAGAAAGTCACATCACTTTCCTGGGAGGAGAGCATCCAAAGAATGCTCTGAGTTCTCCCTGCTGGCCTCTGCTGCTGCCGCCCCAGGCTCAGGACGCAAACCCGGGTCGCCACCATGCTAGGTGAACTCCTATCACCTGATGAGACAGAGTTGGCCTTAAATGCATTTAAGGTGGGCAAAATCAGTGGGCCCATGCAGGCCACATTCACATGCACTGAAAGAGTTCGACAGATCCTAGCTATACCATTGACAGAGCACTTTAATAGGTCACTGAAAATAGAGGTGGTACCAAGGGACTGGAGGAAAGCAGATGGAGTTCCCCTGCATAAAAGTGACAATAATGACAGACCAGGAAATTATACACCTGTCAGCCTTGTCACACTTGGACAACTGGTTCTGATCCCTGTATGATTTTTTTGTAAATATAAAAAAAATGTGTGATGGACTGCGTCAAGAGAAACCACTGTCTTGCTGAAGTTGACACAACCCCCCAGGGATAAGTTCAAAGGACAGGAGGTATTTTAAACTACAGAGATCTGAAATGCAATTACCTTGTCAATTTGCTTTGATCTCAGGAAATAAAATTAGCCATTCATGACGTCCTCAGGGAAATCCTTTGATCTGCCCTAGCTGTCATAAAGGAAAGAGCATGCATGTGTTTTGGGTGTCTCCCAAAGATAGCCAGTAATTACATCAAAGGGTCTTTGATGACTGGGCCAAGTAGGACCCAGACTAATTTGGAAGGTCCAATAACCATTCCAAGGAAGCCCTTGAATTACACCAAAGAGACTTGATGTGTTTGCATGAAGAAGCGCACACACCGGTTTTGGCCAGTCAACACGAGAAGAGGAAATTCATTTTGTCACATATTTTTTAAATATCTTAGAAGGACATCCTGTGTTATAAAATATAGATTTTGTTACACCAAGGCGGAGCTAGGTAACCTCAGAGAGAAGGCTGGATCAAGACTGTTTTTTAAACCTACTGAGCAGACCTTACATATATTCATTTTCATTATCTGACTGAGAGAAGATTTGATCCGGGAGGACTGGGAAGGCAAGCACGCTACCCAGGGAACTCCCATTGTGGATTACATCCTTAGGTTTAGAGAAAGGCTGAAGGAGCTTATGGGGACAGCCCAGAGCAACCTGGCAGATGCACAACAGAAACAAAAAGTGTGGTACGACCGCAGAGCCAGAGCTCGCTAGTACATGGTGGGTCAGGAAGTCATGGTCCTTATTCCGGTCTGGAAAGACAAGCTGCAGGCTGAGTGGGTAGGACCATACAAAGTGGTTAGGAAGGTAATTGATGTGAACTACATTGTGGAGTTACCTGACCATAGACAGACAGAAAGGATGTACCATGTCAACATGATGAAGCCATATGCCAATAGAGCTGACATGGTGTTTGCAGTGTGTAGTCATGGGGAGGGGAAGGGGCAGATGAAGGAGTCTCCCTTCTGGACTTGCTGGAAGAGAGTAAGTGGGAGTCCACTATGGAGGCAGTAAAATTGTCTCCCCAGCTGACCCTGGGCCAGATCCAGAAAGTAAGGGAGGGTTTTAGCAGACCTTGCCCCCTTGTTTAGCGCCAAGCCTGGACTAACCCCCTTAGCGACACACGATGTGGAGACAGGGACACAGACGCCCATAGGGCGGACAGCATATTGGGTGTCAGAGTCTGTCCAAAAGGACATTAGGAGGGAAGTGGAGGAGATGCTGGATTTAGGGGTAATCCAGAGATCCCACAGTCCCTGGGCCTCACCCGTAGTCCTTGTATCCAAGCCAGATGGCTCGACTTGTTTCTGTGTAGACTATCATGGACTGAATGCAGTCACAAATTCAGACACCTACCTAATGCCCCGGACGAACGAACTCCTGGACAAGTTGAGAGGGGCGACCCATCTTACGACCACTGACCTGACAAAGGGGTATTGGCAGGTAGAGTTGACGGACAGAACTAGGGAGAGGTCGGCCTTCATCACTCCGATAGGCTTATTTGAGTTCAAAGTAGTGCCTTTCGGAATGAAGAACACCCCGGCTACTTTCCAAAGGTTGGTGAACCAGGTATTAAATGGTGCTGAGGAGTACACCGTGGCATACCTGGATGATATTGCCATCTTTAACACCAGCTGGGAGGAACACCTATCCCACCTTAGGGAAGTGCTGGGCAGGATACAGAGGGCCAGGCTCACTGCCAAAGCCCAGAAGTGCCAGGTGGCCATGGGACAGGTGGCATACCTTGGGCATGTGGTAGGCCAGGGACAGCTCCATCTTTACTAAATAAAGATAGAGATAATCCAGGCATGGCCCAGACCAGAAACTCAGAAATAGGTCAGGAGTTCTCGGGACAGCAGGGTACTATAGAAAATTTGTACCCAACTACAGTGCCCTGGCTGCTCCCCTATCTGATCTGACAAAGAAAAGGATGCCCAAGAAAATTACCTGAGGCCCAGCCTGTGAGGAAGCCTTTACCAGACTGAAGGAGGCACTGTGCAGTGTTCCTGTTTTGACAAGTCCTGACTACAGTAAAACCTTTATAGTTCAGACTGCTGCCTCAGACGTGGGTATTGGGGCAGAACAGAGTCAGACATCCAGCAAAGGGAGGGACCACCCAATAGCCTACCTGAGTAAAAAAGTTTCTTCCCAGGGAGCAGTCATACTCCACGGTGGAAAAGGAGTGTCTTGCCATAGAGTGGGCCCTAAAGAAATTGAAGCCATACTAGTATGGGCAGCCTTTTTATGGTGCAGACTGACCACAACCCCCTAGTTTGGCTGATGCAGATGGGGAAAAACAATGGTCGATTACTAAGATGGAGTCTTGCTTTGCAAGGATATGATATGGCCATTCTACACAGGGGCTGGAGTGACCAATCAGAACTCAGATGGGTTGTCCAGGGTGTATGAGAAGTGAATTGATTTGGGAAGCTCATCCCATGCAGGGGGATAGACCCCCAAATTCAGTCTAGGTGGGGATGAATTATCACATTTGGACAGCTGGTTCTGATCCCTGTCTCATTTTTTTGTAACTATAAAAAAAAAATATGTGTGATGGACTGTGTTAAGAGAAACCACTGTCTTGCTGAAGTTGACACACACAAAAAAAACAGGGATAAGTTCAAAGGACAGGCGGTATTTTAAACTACAGAGATCTGAAATGCAATTACCTTGTCAATTTGCTTTGATCTCAGAAAATAAAATTAGCCATTCATGACGTCTTCAGGGAAATCCTTTGATCTGCCCTAGGTGTCATAAAGGAAAGAGTATGCATGTGTTTTGGGTGTCTCCCAAAGATAGTCAGTAATTACATCAAAGGGTCTTTGATGGCTGGGCCAAGTAGCACCCAAACTAATTTGGAAGGTCCAATAACCATTCCAAGAAAGCCCTTGAATTACATCAAAGAGACTTTTGATGTGTGTGTGAAGCAGACCGGTTTTGACCAGTCACCATGAAAAGAGGAAATTCATTTTGTCACATATTATTTTTTAAATATCTTAGGAGGACATCCTGTGTTATAAAATATAGATTTTGTTACACCAAGGCAGAGTTAGGTGACCTCAGAGAGAAGGCCAGCTCAAGACTGTTTTTTAAACCTACTGAGCAGACCTTACATACATTCATTTTCATTACCTGACTGAGAGAAGAGAGACCATCAAAGCACTGAAAGGATTAAGAAGTAAGGACCTTAGACAAGACTAGTCTGAGTGTTATTATTTGTAGGAATCTGCACTTTTAAATCTGTTTTTTTAAGGCTGTATATGTTGGGGTATTTTGTTCTGTAATTTTACTGTTTTTCAATTTACCTATTTTAAAGTAAAGATATATATTTTAAAAAACGGAAACTGCCTGGTGTGCCTTGCAACTTCTTTTATTATATAAGTGAAGCTTTGGAAGGTTATAGTTGACACTGTATATGAGCTTACTGTTATACCAAACTGGGAAATGGATAGAGTTCTCTAAAGTCTTGCATAGAGTTCTAAGGATTCATTTTGCAACACCTGGTTAGGTGCCCATAGGCAAAGATATCTGGCCCCCCAAAGACAGAATTTTCTGAGCCTGATAATTGGGTATGCTAATAATAGGTTATCAGTTTGAATCCTTCCAGAACCTGAGACTAAGGTGACTCGAACTCACAAAACAGACAAGAGGGTTACCTTGTACTGTTCACTGTCCACATATCCTATGCTCAGAGGTTGGCACTTTGGTAGTAGAGGACCTGACCTGCTGAGCGAATCTGTGACAAGCCTGACATCTACAGTAGGCAGCTTATCAAAGAACATAATAAAGAAGAGGCCAGTGGGTTTCCTTGAAGCAAATGGACTTCAGGTCAGGACACTTGATAGTATGGATTCATGGGAGGGAGAATTTCTCACCCCAGGGGTCTTTTAGTGTGCTTCACAGGTGCAGTATGCCAGCTGGGTTCAGCTGCCCTGGAGGTGGAGTCAGTGTGTAAATGAAGTTGGCACACTGGCCAATCAGAAGAGAGAGATAAGGGGTGCGCTGCCCGCAGTCAGCCTAGAGGGCTCCGGAAGTTTTTCTCCACTGACAGAGCAACACTATCCAGAGTGCTCTCTCTTCTCAATGTTTGAAGAAATTAACTCTCTTTAAAAGTGGTTATTTTGTGCTGCCTTCAGTTTCTCTCAGGTAATTTTACCGCATTTGCAATTTTTTCCATGGTTCCCAACCATTTTCACACAACCACAGACTGTCTCTTCTCCTGCTTTTTCTGAGGTCGAAAAATTTCTCACCTGAGGTAAAAACCTGCAGTTTTACTTTTTACAATTTTAAAACATCCGTGGTTCCTTTTTTCCACAAGAAACCACATTTTTTCCACATCTAATATTAGCTTTTACCACTTTTAAGCACAGTTTTTTCCACGATTTCCCTGAACTTGGGGACTGATTTTTGGTGACTGTTCTCACCTTGGTAAATATTATTTTACTGTTTTTTTCTGACATTTGGGCATGTCAGAAAAGCCAAACAAGAGGACTGGACCAACAGAAATTAAAAGTTAACCTATGTGTGATGCTCTGGCTCGTTTTGCTCTCAATGATTAAAATGTTGCTAAATCTGTAAACTATTATACAAAAAGTTATTGCTATGAGGTGAATTCTACCTGTTATGACCTATTTATTGTACTACCGCTGTATATCCTATTCTCCTAGTAATTCCTGGGTCACCCCTGAAAAAGGGACCTCCGGGGCTCAGTGAACCTAGCCAGTCACTAAAATTGAATAAATAAATAAATAAATAAAACTTGTCTAAATTGCTTTAAGATGCTGGCTGAGGCAGACAGCCATGACCTTTGTATAAGTTGCTTAGGTCCAGATCACTCCTGTGAAACCTGCTCAAAATGTTCAAAAAAAGTCCTTAGCAGGGCTGAAGATTTAAAAAACATGGCCTCTCAGTCTGCCTCCCCTTCCTCTAAAATTGCTGAGGAGGGGTCCTCTTACCTGCACTACAAAAATAAAAATAAGTCCTCTAAGAACACTAATGGTAAGTCTGATAAAAGTAAAACATCTGACCAAACCTCAAAAAAGACAAGGTGAGCAGGGTTCTGATTCAGTCTCTGCTAAAAAGAAAAGAAAAACATACCAATCCCCCTCCCCCTCCTGCTGAAAGGCAAGGGGAGATGCCAGTGGCACATAAAGATATGCCCTCTGCTGCAGAAATGGTGAAGGCTTGGCATATATATCAGATTTTGCAATCTATGGGCAACATTTTCAGTGCCCCTTCAGGTCCTGGTGTTCCTCTCCCAGATCCTGGCTATGACCAGGATTTTTATTATGAGGAACAGGAAGAAAATAAAGCAGAGGGCAAACCTTTAGAGCCTGATGGGACCCCTGACCAAGACTTTGGTAACCCCTCTAATGGTCAGGAGGATTTCTTATCTCACTTTACTTTTGTAAAGCATATGGTGGATGCCCTGAGCCTTGCTATCCAGGAGGATATGTATGAGGAAGAGGAAGAAGACTATGTGGAAATGATGGGTCTCCCTCCCTCTAGGAAGTTGATCTTATCCATTCATAATGCCCTTAAAAGGGCAACTATGAAAATACTCCAAAACCCTACTTCTGTAACTGGAGTAGAAAGAAAGATTGAAAAGGAAATATTGGCTAGATAAAGCGAATGCTGATTTTCTATATGTACATCCAGACCACCAGGGAGTGGTACAGGCTGCAACCTGTGACAAGGCTAATGTATCTCTTACCTCTCAACCCCCTGAAAGGGAGTCAAGAAAACTAGACTCTATGGGCAAGAAATCTTATACAACTGCTTCATTGCTACTTCGCCTGTCTTCATATACGGCATATGCAGCTCGTTACCAGAGTGTTCTCTGGAATTCTATTTTGGCCATAATGCAACAGGGAAGAGACATTATGGTCCAGGATATCACTAAGACAGTAAATACAGCCATAGAGGCCACCAAGTACCAGTTACACACGGCTGTGGACAAGGATGACACAGCATCAAGGGCCATGGCTTAAGCCATTTCCCTCAGACATATGCCTGGCTGAGAACCACTAATCTTTCACAAGATACCCAGTCAAAGACTATGGATTTCCCCTGTGAGAACAATTCTCTCTTTGGGGATAGAACTGAAGCGTACGTGAAAAAGGTGGAGGAATATAAAGCCACCTACAAAAGCAATGCAGCTAAGAAAAAACCCTTTACTTCCCAGAAGTCCTAAAGCAGAAGGAGCAGTGGCAGGGGATACTTTCCCAGGGCCTTTTATCCTATGCCAATGCCCATGGATTTTTCGCAAATGCTGTTCCTACTATTCTCCCTGAGATAAGTACAGTCCTCTGTGACTGTACTTAGCCCGGGCAGGATGGTGTTACCAGTAAACAAAAAAACAGAGCCTATAAAAACTCTTATTGTACAATGGGCAAGAAAATGTTGGTTTCGGATTAGCTGGCTAACATGATTTACATGTTGTAAATCGTGCTATCACCCCATGATAGAACTGCCAGTCAGTCAGGGCACAAGACTTCAAAGTTGCTGGCCACCATATTGTTTTCTGCCCAGCAAGCAGAACAGGTGAAAATCAAAAAACCAAAAACACACACACACAAAAAAAAAAACTTTTCTTTTGATTTTCCACATTATATAATAGTACTATACCACGACCGGGTATGGTCAATGGGAAGATTTGCCCACTTCTGGTGTGGGTAAATCCTGCCATCACCCACACCCAGTTGTGGTACTCTATATTCCTTAAACATACACTACAGGCTATTGACTTTTCCACTGCTGCAGCCCAGCTGTGACATGAGCTGTAGGGAATTCTGAGATTTGTAGTTACAATAAATGGCAGCTTAGAAGTCAACAGAATGAGCCTGGTGCAATCTAATACACTGCAGCAAACATAATGCCATCTACTGTACTGCAGTAAACTGTAATAACAAAAAAAAAAATGTGTTTGCACACAAAGTGTAACTTGGGTATAGCTCCACACATGGGTGTGGGGCTCTTAGTGCTGACTTTTCCCCTTTAATGCTGTCCCACATGGACAGATGGTTAAAAAGATGAGTGACCTGGGGTGGTAGGATAAGATTGCAGAATAGGTGAGGAACCGGTTAAGTGAGAGAACCAAACTCAACAGGGAGCACTCAGGGGTCAGGAAGGTCACCAGTGGAGTACAGCAGGGATAAGTCTTGGGACCAGTCCATTTTAAAAGCTTTGTTATATTGAGGTAGGGATCTAGCGGAAGAGCTGCCTCTTCCTAAGTAATGCCAAGATCTGGGGAAGAGTGGACAGTGAGAAACTGACAAAAACTATGAGGAAGCCTCTTGAAAGGCTTGAGCAATGATCCAAGGAAAGGCAGTTGAAATTAAATGTACTGAAGTTCATGGAAATGCACATAGGGCAAAAAACAAAATTACTCGACGCAATAATTTTGTTTCTTCCTAGAGATCTATCTATGAGCCTTACAAAAGTGCATCAGTCTACAGTAGTGTGCTGTCCTGGAGACAGAACTTTACGTAAATTAGAGAATTTAGAATACAAGTTCAAACTCTGGTCATGCTCCCCCTACTGGCTAACTGACAGATTTGTTTCTACAGCCGGGGAGCAGTGACAACTAAAATGATCCAAGGGGCTACTAAAATATTTCAACTTTTTTTCTTAATTTTTTTAAAAACCCAAATAAACTGTTAGCAGACAAAATAAAACTGACATGAAATTATCACAGCTTTAAAACTGTTGAGAGATTGCAACAAGTAATACACAAGCAACCATAAGATATGAAATGATTCTTTATTGAACTCAGTTTTACTCAAAATTAATGCAGTGCACAATCATAACCCAACACATTATACACATCCAGTACAGAAGTATTATTTGCATTGCAGACTGAGTACCTGTACCTCCTACAGCAATGTCTGTTCCCCATTCATTTTAAGTAAAGCATTTGCCTTCAGTTTGCTAACCACCTCACAAATCATAGTTTGAAAAAATGGCAAGAAAATAAAGATGTGAATGCGTGACTGTGGCCACTTGCACAGTGTACCATTTAAATGTCTGAATGTTTATATGATCTACCACCCTACCTTGTTATTCTAGTTAGTAAGAAGTCTGAGTTAAAACAAAGAGATAAAAAAAACATCAACTTTAACTTGACAATCCAGTGTAACTCAATAAACAGGTTCAACAATTAAACTTGTTACGTGTGAGATTTTCTGATTGCATAATTTTCTCACTGTCATAACTGTATGCTGCACGTTAGTTTCTTTAATGTATTTTATCACCTTTGCACTATGAGTGCTACCTCTCTTCCCTTCTGTTGTTTTGGCACTTATTATGATATGTATTTATAGGACCAGACCTTAGTCCTACCCTTCTGACCTTTTCAGTTTTGTCTGTGTCCCTGAAACAGGGCCATTTGCATGCTGCAGCTTTGTCCTTAACATGCATCTTTCTGCTTGTCAGGGACTCTCTTTATCTTCTCTCTTCTGTCTGTCCTTCCCAATGCAGTACCAATGTATCCAGCCTCTCCATCTCTCGTGTTCTTCCTCAGTCAAGTTGAGTTTTGCTGTCATTAGCTCCATGTCCTGTACCTTAACAATCTTCCTAGATCATTCATTCTTTGTGGGTGTGTCTGTCTGCAGCCAGTGTGCTGTAATGCATTTCAGAACTGAAGCTATTAATATCAACATTATTTTGTGCTTGTCCACCCTTAGTTTCATCACCGCTGGAAATCACAGGACCCATTCTGAGACAGCTGCACCCCTGTAACCTGCGGGTTTTATCCTGTACCTGTTCCCAAAATGGTTGTATTCTGCTGCATCCTCAGAAAATATACCTGTGGTGACTTCCTTCCCCCTCACATTGTCTCCTGCATTCTCCCAAGCTAGTGGTCTGATAAGGTGTCATTACAGTTGGTGTTCTAAAAAAAAAATCTAATTACCACTTTCCAAAATAATTCTCTCCAGATTGAAGCTGATGTTGGTTTCCATTCTTTTTGCAGCCACCTCATCCAGTCTTGTTCCTGAAACTACCTGCTGCTTCTCTTTCCAGGATTCCTTCACTTTAACCAGAGAGACCCCCACCCACCTCTACAGCAACAGATATATCCCTGAAGGGTACCTCTGAGTAGTATGCTATTCCCACAGTGACAAGAATACAGCGAAGACTATCACAGTGACAAAATCAACTGTTCATTGGTTGTGATGGTCTGCTGGTTTCCCGACGCTACTGTCTCTGGGGAGTTTGCCCCCTTCCCAGAATCAACTCCAACTCAGAGTTGGTTATCTAAAGTGAGGGGATGTGGGGGCAGAGGCCCCCACATTGTGGGTACGGTGGACAAAGCCCCCCACAAAAAATACACTTTTGTACAGCAACAGCACAATGCCAATTGGTAGCGCTGTGCCATTGTTGTACATATGAACATATGAAATGCCAGCAGAAACAGGCCTCATGGTTTATCGAGTCTGCTCATTGTGCAGCTATCCCAACTTGCTGCTGCCCCACCCTCCCCTCTGCTCCTCATAACCATCCCCCCTTACTCTGTCCCACCCTCTCTAAAATCCTCCCACCATTCTACACAATACCACCTCCTCGGGCGGAGTGTTCCACTTGTAGTGACAGTCTGTGAATTTCCAGTCACTGTGGTGAAATGGAACCCCTTTGGGTACCTGCCAAGGACACCATCCAGTAAATATATTCCCCCAAGCCCATCAGTGGTCTAAAAAGTTTGTCTATTTCCTGGTAGATTAATAATGTTCCTCACTTGCATGTACGTGTAGAACTCTGTTTTCCCATCCAAACTTTTCCTTCACTTTGCTAAATGTTAGACAGGTCCCCTGCTCTATGAACTGTGCAAATCTTGTTGTTCCTGACTGCTCCCATCCAGCATACCCCGCATCCAGTCTTGGTAGAAGGACATTCTGCTCATTCCTAATCAGAGACATTGGCCCTGCCTCTGAGGTTGTACCAGTTATTTTCCTTACCTTTTGTAACAGACTCAGAGTATGTTTCCCCCATCTATTTGTAATGTTTTTTTTCTGTAGTCTGCTGATACTGGAACCAATGCTAATATGAACAGGGAGTGTCCCCACACCCCTGCATTTTCTATACTGAACCAGCCTGATTCTCTTCTCTGCTTTGCCCAGGTACAGATTGCTGCCATCTGAGTTACCATATAATACTTTTTTAAATCTGGCAGGTTCACCCCCCAGTCCCTAGCACAGTCAGGATCTGTCTGGCCATCCTCAGGCATTTGTTTCCCTCATACAAATTTCTGTATTCCTGTTAATACTGCATTCCAAAAGCCAATGGAAATGCTGACTTGGATCATCTGGAACAGAAACAAGAATCTTGGGAGAAGATTCATTTTTATGGTGTCAGCCTTACCCACCAAAGAGAGTGGCAGCAAGTCCATCTAGTCATATCTGCTTGTACTGTGTTACAAAGTGTTTCATAACTGAGGACAAACAAATTCTTAAGATTTGTTGCCATTTGTATTCACAGATATCATATTTTGTTATGTGAGGCCCAACATCTCTTTAGTCTGTCAGGCATTTTCTACTTATGAGGGTTTCTGACTTCCAACAGTTAATTTTGTAACCTGACAAATGTCTGAAGCTGTAGAGAAGATCAATTAGTCTGCCAACTGACTATGCTAGTCTGTTAAGGAAGAAAGCAGAACTGTCTGCATAAAATAAAACCTTTTGGTACAGTCTCCTCCTGCCATTATTCCTGTTATACTGGGGCACTGACAGACGCTGGCTGCCAAGGGCTCCAGACAGATAGTGAACAACAGAGGGAACAGGGGCATCCTTGGTGAGTGCCATGGGTGAATAGAAAATATTCTGAATTGATGCCATGAGTCACCCTTACTACTGCTTCTGGTTGGGCATAATACGGCTTTAATAGTTTCTATTAATTTGGGGCCAGAGTTCATGCTCTCCATGGTGTTTTTAAGAAATTGCCAATTAACCCAATCAAGTGCTTCTTCAGCATCCATGGAGATAACCAGCTGGGAAGTCCCCTGTTCCCTCTGTGTCAAAATTATGTTTAGCAACCTTCTAGTATTATCCTGCAGGTACCTCCCATTAATAAACCCATCAGGTCTGGATGTATGACCTTGGAGATCACTGTCTGTACTCTTTCTGCTAAGATGCCTGTGAAGATCTTAAAGATCTGTGTTTAATCATGGCACTGTATGACCCACATTCTGTCAAATCTTTTCCAGAGACTGATATCTGTGCATACCCCCATGAACCTGGGATCTGCCCTCCCTCTATGACTTCCCTGCATACCTCTTTAAGTAGGGGCTTAACTGGGCCATAAATACTTAAAAACATTCAGCAGGGAGGCCATCTAGTTCTGGTGTTTTCCTGTTCTTCACTTTTGTAATCCTATCCTTAATGACCTGTTCTTCTATGTCCCTGTCTAGATCTGAGGTCTGTTGGTCTGTAAGGTTTGGCAAGGTGACAAAAAGGAAAAATTCCTCCACCTTCTCCATAAACTTGTCTCATTCCTGTGTGTATAGTCGTGTGCAGTAGTCTGCAAATATTTGTGTTATTTGTCTTGGTTTCTCTGCCAACTGGCCCCTTGTTTTTTGGGTTTCTTAATTGCAACACTGCCCTGTTTCCCTGTTGCTTCCATAGGGTTAGCGCCAAAAGTCTCCCTGCTCTGTTCCATTCTGCACAGTATTTCTGCAAAATTCTACAGTAAGTCCCCTCCATCTGAACTGTTAACAAGCTTGTCAGCTCCTGTTTTTTCTAGGTAATTTTTCACCTGATCATTTAAGGTGATCTTGTGTTGAAATTCCAATTCCCTAATTTGAGTCTCCAACTCCTGATGTTTGGCCAGTCTTTTTATGGTTGTGGGCAGAGCCTACTGCCATTTTGCTATCTGTAGCTGGACAATGGAATATCGTGTAACACATTTTTAGGGTTTTCAATGTATCCTTCCACATCTACAAACCACTATTCCAATTGAAATAAAATACTCCCTTCTTTCTATTTAGAATGTTGGAGACATAACTCCAAGCTGCTTATCAGATGGCCATTAGGAAACTGAAACAGCTTGTTAAATATTGGTTGCCTATTAAACTGGAGATTTGTTTACCCCCTTCAAAATGCAACAACTTGCACATTTAAATACTTAGCATTTAAACATTTTCTTGTTACTAGCTTCAGTTGGGCAGATAATGTCTTTCAAGAAAGATTTCATACCTCGTAAATGTCACCGTTTCAAATCTAAATAGATTTACTGTTTTTTAACCTCTTAAGACACTATCTGATAAGAACTGTCTCATACATATGCCAGGTCTTCTCTGACCTATCCATGCAAAATATATAGCCATCAGCAGGCATTTTTTACAATGCTTTTTGGGAAAAAAATATTGATATATTGAGCTACAGTGAACACACACACACACACACACACACACACTGTATACACCATCCTCATGGCCACAACATTTGAAATACTGCAATCTAATATGTTATAAAACAATAAGGGAACTGTTTGTTTATGTCAGTGAACAAAGTGAAGTTCAGTTTCCAGTAGATTTCCTTTAACTATTTCTTAGCCTATATTTTGTATCCTGGATCGCACAGGGGAGATGCTACATCTCATTGTCATAGGGATCTTCATTTACACATTTTTGCACTATATTTACTCAGGATGTCCCAGATTAGATGCTAGGGCTCTGATTCTATAAAAGTTACACCTGGCGTAATAGCACTTGCACCAAGTAGAATGACGCAAGTAGCAACTTACGCCAGCAGTTGCAACATGCATGGTTCTACAATGTGGCCTGCAACATGTCACAGGCCACTTGCGCCAAAGAGCTGTTACGCCAGCAGTTGCGCTATAAGAAAAAATTACTCACCTTAGTAATGTTGTTTCTTCTAATGGAGTCTTGCTGTATTCTGACTATTGCAGTTAGGTCCTGCCTTTCAACTACCCCGGAGAACAAAGAATTAACTTTCCATGGTCAGCATGGAACGTTCAGTGTGAGCTCGGTTGAAGCCCCTGTCTACTGTTGTTTAAACTCTAACCATAAGATCTTTACGAGCAATACTCACTAGAAGTTCTGTGTGGAAACTGTAAAACTCACACTAGCCAACTGGCAACTAAATTTATTAAAAAGGGTTTTTTGGTTTCAAAGCAAAGACTCAAGTCAGGAAACCCAAAAAACAAAACACAACACACACCCAAAGTAAAGGAGGGTGAAAAAGAGGGGCACCCCTAGGGTGCCAACACTGCTCCTGCCCACCCACATCCCAAAAACAGGTTCTGAGAGGAGGAGGGATGTCAGAATACAGCAAGACTCCATTAGAAGAAACAACATTACTAAGGTGAGTAATTTTTCTTCAAACAGCCTAGTCTTGCTGTATTGGGAGGGCAGAACCTACTGAGATAGGCTCGGAGTACTGCAGCCTTGACAGAGCATCACTCCTAGCCTGGATATCCAGAGAGTAATGCTTGGTGAATGTATGGACTGTTTTCCAGGTGGCTGCTTGACAAATTTTTAAGATAGGAATATCCCAGGCAGCAGCCAGGGAAGCAGCTGTACCTCTAGTAGAGTGATCCCTCAGGCCTGAGGGTGGGGTTCTACCCAGTTTTTCATAGCAGAATTGTATACAAGAGACAATCCACCTGGCAATACATCTCTTAGTGGCAGGTTTGCCCTTACTGACCTCTCCATATGTGAGGAACAACTGGAGGGACTCAAACCTGTGACCCTTGGTGCGCTCTATGTAGTACCTGAGGGCCCTTTTAACATCCAAGCTGTGCAGCCTCCTCTCTCCAGAGGAGGAATGGTCAGTGAAGAAAACAGCGAGAGACATAGACTGATTAAGGTGGAAATCTGAAACCACCTTAGGCAAAAACTTCCTGTTAGTTCTTAGGACCACTTTATCTCTGTGGAAAGAGATGAAATCAGGCTCCACTGACAGGGCTTGCAATTCACTGATATGCCTGGCAGAGGTAATGGCTACCAAAAACACAGTTTTTCAGGTCAAGTACTTAAGCTCTGCAGAGGACAAAGGCTCAAAGGGAGGTTGCATAAGCTGAGCAATGCAAACATTAAGGTCCCAAGCAGGAGCAGGGTCCCTAAAGGGGGGATTGGTGTGCAGCAATCCCTAGAAGAACTTACAAAACACAGGATGAGCTGACAGAGGAGAGGGCTTGCCTACTGATAAGAAGGCAGAAACAGCTGCCAAATGCACTTTAAGTGTAGCAGACTTAAGCGCTAAGCCATTAAGATGGACCATATAGTCCAGAACTGTAGGCAACCCGGCAGATTCTGGAGAAATGTGCTTATTAGAGCACCAAATAGTGAACCTTTTCCATTTGGAGTTGTAAGTCTTTCTGGTGGAAGGCTTTTGAGAGGCCCTAAGGATATCCAGAACCCCTTGAGAAAGGTGCAGATCAGCAAACTCTAACTCTTCAAGAGCCATACCTTGAGATTGAGAGACTTGAGGTTCGGATACCAAATCCACCCTGAGAGGATGTCAACAGGTTGTAATTCCTGGGAAGAGACAGGGGAAGGTGGACTGCTAAGGACAGCAAAAGAGGGTACCAGGGCTGTCTGGCCCAGTCTGGAGCAATCAGAATCACTTTGTATGGTTGTGACCTGATCTTGACTAACACTTTGAACAGGAGAGGGGGGGGGGGGAAGCATACAGAAATTTCCCTTCCCAATCCAGAATCAGAGCATCCAGGGGGACTGAGCCCAAGACTGGGGGTCTGCAACAAAAGAGAGGAAGTTGGTGATTGTCTGGGGCTGCAAAAAGATCTATCTGTGGAGTGCCCCATCTCAAGGAAATCACTTTCAAAACTAGGGGATCTAGGGTCCATTCGTGATGGCCCTGGGATATCCTGCTGACAGCATCTGCTAGGACATTGTCCTTCCCTGGGAGGTGAACTGCTATCAGAGAGGTTTGCAGGGAATAGGCCAGGGACCACAACTTCATTGTTTCTATGCACAAGGCCGTAGACCGAGTGCCTCCTTGCTTGTTGATGTACGACATTGTGGTGGTATTGTCTGTTCTGATCTGGACCACCTTGTTCTGTACAGATTTGGAAAAGGCTTGCAGTGCTAGAAACACTGCTCTGAGTTCCAAGAGATTGATGTGAAGCAGAGATTCTTGAGGTGGCCACAGCCCTTGGTGGTAAGATCCCCCAGGTGGGCTCCCCAGCCCAGCAGGGAGGCATCTGTGGTGAGTATCACTGAATGAGACTGAGTGACAAAAGGAACTCCTTGCCTCAAATTGTCCTGATCCTGCCACATTGCACAGCCTGGATCAGGGTTCGAGTCACTGGGACTAGCTTGGTAAGGGAATCCTTTCTTTGGGACCTGAAGGCTCTTAAGTGGAACTGAATGTCCCTCATCTGAAATCTTGCTCCCTGGACCACTGCTGTAGAGGCTGCCATGTGGCCCAGAAGCTTCAGGAAATGCCTTGCTGGTCGAGACACCTGAAGGGTGAATGAAGAGGCCAGTTCCATGAGGGTCCTTGCCCTTTCCAGGGGAAGGAAGGCTCTTGCCCTTATTGTATCCAGCTCTGCCCCTATGAAGGTGAGGAGCTGTACTGGCTCGAGAACTGACTTTGGAAGGTTGAGGAGGAATCCTAAGGAAGTGAGCACTTGCTGAGTTATTTGTAGATGTGACTTGACGGTCTGGAGACTGACCCACTATGAGCCAGTCATCCAAGTATGGAAAGATGGAGATCTTTTTTCTCCTTAGGAAAGCAACCACTACTGTCAGGCACTTTGTGAACACCCTTGGGGCTGATGTTAGGTAAAAGGGCATTGCTCTGAATTGATAGTGGCCTGAGGGCAACTCGAACCTGAGGTACTTTCTGTGGGAGCACCTGATGGGAATGTGAAAATAGGCATCTTTGAGATCCAGGGAGGCTAGCCAGTCCCCTGGCCTTAGAGAGGGCAGAATTATTCCCAGAGTCACCATTTTGAACTTTGGTTTTAAAAGGTGCTTGTTCAGATATCTTAGATCCAGGATGGGCCGCCATTCTCCTGTGTTTTGGGGGTTAGGAAGTACCTGGAGTACAATCCTTTGCCCTTGTGTAGGGTAGGGACCCTCTCTATGGCTCTGACAGCCAGGAGGGAAGAAACCTCTGCCTCTAGGGCAAGGGTCTCTGATGGATTTGCAGGTGGAAAGGATCTGGTTCTCATCTTGGGAAATTTTTTGAAGCTGAGAACCAGTCCCTGGCTTGCTACATCCAGGACCCACTTGACTGATGTCAGAGACTTCCAGTCCTGGACAAAGTAAGCCAGCCTGCCCCCTACAGGTATTGGAGATTCGGCCCAGGCAGACCCATCAGGGTGTCTGCTTGGCAGGGGCTTTAGGCTGAGGGGTGGAAGCAGGCCTGCTCACTCCCCATCTGCCTGTCCCTCTGAAGAACCCCCTCTGAGCATAGGAAGAAGAGGAGGCCTGGGCTTGGTAAAAATGCCTTTTAAAAGGCCTTCCCCTGCCCCTGGACTGCTGCCTTTGAGGAGTGGCTTGCCTTTCTTTGACCTGAGCACTCCTGTAGGTGGTAATGCACTCATCCATCTTTTTCATGTAGTTCTCTGTCTGCTCCCAAAACAGAGAATTACCAATGACAGGGAAATACATGGCTTTAGCCTGGGTATCCTGTGATAGGCTAGTACATCTGAGCCAAGCCATCCTCCGAAGGGCCACAGATGTAGCCATGACTCTAGATGAAACATCATTGGAGTCCACAGCAGCATGAAATTGCGCCTTGGATGCCTCAATCCCATCTGCAGCCACCTGCTCCAGCTCCTTGGCAAGCTGGTCAAGGGCCTGTTTAGCCAAAGCAAGAACAGTGTCCCATCTGGACTTCTGGTATCTAGCTGTGTAGGCCATATACAGTAGTTAACCTGCCTGAGTCCCAAAGATGCTGCCATGTACTGCTTCTTTGCCATGGCATCAATCCTCCTGGAGTCCTTATCTGGGGGGCATGATGCCAAGGGAATATTTGCCTTATCACAGGCAGCAGCCTGCACTACCCCAACATGGCTACATTGCTGAGAAAGGAACTCCATGTCCAAGCCTGAAAGGGTGTACCTCTTGTCCATTCATCTGTCTACAGGAGGTATGGAGTTAGGAGTCTTTAGAATTTTAATTGTCTGTTTCCCAAAAGATTTATGGAGGGGAATAGACAGTCTCCTGGACTCTGGGATTTCCATCATTTCAACAAAATCAGGCTCCTCCTGATCCTCTACTGCTTCTTCCATTGGAAGCTGGAGGGTTTCAGCCACTTTTTTGTAAAACATAAAGTGGGAAGGGGACTCAGAAAGCCTAGGAGGAGAAACACCTGAAGGTCTGTCTGAGGAGATGTCCGGGTCAATAGGCACATCCAGACTTTCATAATCACCATCATCATCCTCATACACTCCCTCCTCCTCTTCCGGTTCATAAAATTCTTTTGAAGTGTAATCCGGAACCGGGGGAACCGATCGAACCAAACCCCTGCCAGATGGTGCCGGTTCGGCCAGAACTGAAATTAGCGATTGCACTATCCTTATCGCTTTGGCTATCTCATCAGCAGTCAAAGTATGAATTTCTGGATCCGAACCAGATGATTTTTCTCTTCTCTTCCTTTTAACCGGAACCGACTCCTCAGAATCGGCTCTCCTTTTGCCCGAAGAAGTTTCACCCTGGTCAGAGGGCACTCTTTCTGGTTTGGTTGGAACTGAACCTGGCTGGCCATCCAGGTCAGCGGACTTCTCGGCCTCCCTTTCCCTCAGTCTACCTACTCTCTTACCTAGGGTAGCTTTGGGAAAATTCTTACAAATTTGGCAGTCTGAATCGAGGTGGTCAAACCCCAGACAATAAACACAGGTGATGTGGGGATCAGCCTTAACAAAGGCTTCCCCACACACACTGCAGTGTTGAAACCCAGTGGGCCCGTTTTTTTCTTGGGTTTCTCAAACATGGCCAATCCTATCCAAAACTTACCCCTTTTTCGGCAATCCGCCAGGCAAGACTCCCCTATCGGTTCCTGACCGTGTAACGGGACTTGGAAAAAAATGTAATTAAATCCGTCTTTTTTAGAACCGATAAGGACCAGTTACCACACTCTAAGTAATTTCACAAACTTTTTAAGACTAAACTGATCGGTTCAGCTGAACCGATCCAAAATTTACAAGTTCCACACAGAAACTAAATGTAAAACCTATCTAGTACTCACGGTACCACAGACAGAGACTTAAACTGACAGATTCGGTAACAGAAATTTGGTAGAAACCGAGCAAAAACGACACTTTAACCAACTTTTTTGAACCAAGCAAAGGAGAAATCTCCGAAGCGACTGTTCAGTGAGGCGGAGTAAAGAATCTGACGGTTGGAGTTTAAACAACAGCAGACAGGGGCTTCAACCGAGCTCGCGCTGAACGTTCCATGCTGGCCATGGAAAGTTAACTCTTTGTCCTCCGGGGCAGTTGAAAGGCAGGACCTAACTGCAATAGTCAGAATACAGCAAGACTTCATGTTGTTTGAAACCCTCTGCGACATGGCGCTAGAGGGTTTATGGCAGCAGTTGAGCCCCATTCCAGAAGGGCAGCAACAAAGTCCCCAATGTTGGGATTCTACAAGAACCCTTAGAGGAGAACCAGCAACGTAAGTTACACCAGCTTTTAGCTGGTGTAACTTATGGATGCCCCCCCCAGAGATCCTGTAGACCCGCCAGTAGCCCAGCAGGCAATCCACCGGTGCCCTTCCCCCCATGCCCAGCATATCCCAGTAGGTGCCCCGCAGGGCTGCCCACACCCCTGCCCCTGCATTGTGTATGCCCCTGTAGGGCAGCCCACCACCCCACATTGTGTATGCTCCCACAGGGCTGCCCACACCCCTGCCCCTGCATTGTGTATGGCCTGCAGGGCTGCCCACCACCCCCACATTGTGTGTGCACTGCAGGGCAGCCCACACCCCTGCCCCGAATCCCCATATTGTGTATGCCCCACAAGGCTGCCCACACCTCCTGCCCCAAATCCCCATCACTGAATGCCCACAGGGTGGTGCTGTCAACCCCCACCCGTGCCCCGACCCCAAGTCACTGCCGCAAATGCTGGCATTACCCCAGCCCATCCCTGGTAGTCTAGTGGCCCCCACCCAGTTGTGCTAGTCCACCCAGCATCCCCCACCGCCCCAGCGGCGACTGGCACAGCCACCTCTCACCTCCATGGCCAGCCACGAGTTCGAAATGGGCTACTGTAGAAGACATGCAGTAACCAATTTCTGAGAGCGCTATTCAGTAAGCACTCTTACTGAACTCAGTCAGTGGCTGGCCGTGGAGATGAGCTGTGCCAGTCACCGGCTGGGGACGGGTTGGGGGCTGCTGGGAGGACTGGCACAGCTGGGTGGAGGGCCACTAGACCACCAGGTGTAAGTACGGGATGAGGGATGCCTGTACTGTACATACTGTATAGTACGCTGGCAATGGTGCAATTTGGGGACACCACGACAGTGGGTAGGGGGTCTCTAACCCTGCGGGGTGCCGGCAGTGTGTGGGCAATGGGGGAGCACTTGCGACCTGCGGTTGCGGTTTGTGACTTCCTCGCCAGGTACGCCCTCTGTTCGGCATACCTGGCCACATGTTACAAGTCGCAGGACTTAGACGCGGAGACCCTGCCCATTCTATAATAGGGTGCAGTGTCAGTGTTGCAGCTGCGATTGGCGCAAGTTGCGTTTGGCCGCGACTTGCGCCAACCTTCTAGAATCAAGCCCAATATCTTGTTTTTAGTGGGGTCGTGATTTTACCATTTTTATCATGTATTTATTCAGGGTAGCCTAGTCTAGATGTAAAATATTGTTTTCAATGTGTTCTGATTTTACACAATGTAGCATAATAGTGTGTAGATGTAGAGCCCCACTGAAAATAAGATGCCATGTCTTCTGTGAACTATCCAGGCTAAATATATAGCAATCAGTAGGCATATTCTATGAAAACACATTGTAAAAATGTATAAAAGGAAGACCACATTGAAACTGCCTCTCAGCAGATCTGCATTGTGCAAATTCATTAGAAATAATGGGTAAAAGCCTCCCAAAAGCTGTCTACAGCCACTTCAGCTCTGACCAGAGTTTGTTTTCTTTTGCTCTGAGGAGCAAACTGTTATGACCCCCTCCCCAACCACTGCCTTCACAGCATCCCAACGTATTGCATGGGAAATAGCCCCCTCCAGGTTATTCGCTAAGTTATCAGTCACTGTGGCCTTTATCCTTTCTTTCAACTGTTTAGGAGTCCCACATTCATTCGCTAATTCAAATTTCTTAAGGAGGGGACCACTTCCAATGCCAGTCAAACCGGAGCATGATCTGAGTCAGTTCTTGCAAGAATGGTGCATTTCTCTACAGTGTGAACCCATTCAGTGGAAATCAGGAACATGTCAAGTCTAGTATAACATCGGTGCCTGACTGAGTAATGTGTAAAGTCCTGCACTGACCCATTCAGAAACCTCCATATTTCAGTAAGTCCCAGTTCCCCTGTGACTCTAGAAATCAGTTTCCTTGGCTTACTCCCTGTGATTATCTCCCCACCCCCTTATACATTTTGGGTGACATGATGGCATTAAAATCTTCCCCAATAATATATAATCTGCCTAGTTCCTTTATTGCATCCTGTATGACCGTTGGAAAGAAGGACATATTCTCTTTTCCTCATTTAGGGCATAAATATTTAAGGGCGTGCACCTAGCATCCATGTAGCCAGACATACTTACTCTCTGGGCCTATGTCTCTCCCTCAGTTCGTAAAGGATTGTCTTTTTGAATTAGCATCACTGTGTCCCAGTGGTGTGGGTGTTCCTGCCAAAAGGCTGCATTCACCTCCCCCCTACTTCTGACATAGTATCTCATGCTCCGGGGGCACAGGTGAGTTTTGTAACAAAATCAAAAAGCCACTGTGGATCCTGTCCTATTAATTTCTTATAACATTCGGGCTCTCTTAATAGGACTATTCAGTCCTCTGATGTTATGCATCACCATGGTTAGGTCTGTCACTGATAAAGTCCTATAACCTCTCTCATGTCCAACAGGTGCACTCTCTGATTTCTTTGTTGCCAAATGTACTACACCCTGCAGACTAGTTCCTGCCAGTTCCTATCCTGTGTATCTGTTCCACAGCCATGAGTAAAAAAGAACAATACAATAAAAATTGTGCAAACAACTTTGAACCTCATGAGCCCCTCTGTGGCTTGCCCCCTTCTCAGCTCCTTTCCTTCCATCCATGACACCCTTCCCCCATTGCCTGACTGATTGCAAGTGGCAACAGGTAGTGCAGCTGTAAACTGCTGCAGCAATCTGCCTGAGTGTGCAAGCGCTCGGACAGCGGCTGTGTGATTCACCGTACAATAACGACCCGCAGCTCCATTCCCTACCCCTCAAGCCCAATAGTAGAATAAATGTCCTGTGGGTGGTGGGCCCCTCCTAGTTCTCTGCATATTGTATTCAGTTTCTGTTCCTCCTTTACTAGTACAGTGCCTACCTGGTTCAACTCTTCAGTAAATGCTGTTGTATTAACTAATAGGTCCACCCAAGGCATCTATGACCATCCTGGGCCCCCCCTTTGATTCTCCCTGCCCTGTATGAAGTTGTAAGCAGAGAGAGAGCTCCCCTCTTCCACCCCCCCACCATGTTACCAGTGCTTAGTGGTGGTGGTGGGCTTCCCCCTCTCTTCTCTGGAAGGGCCCAGTACAGCATAAGTTCCCTTGACTTATTCTCTGCATTTCTCTGTTGGTGCAGTATGATACTGCCACTAAAATGGCTTATTACAGGCCCAACCTCCCTGCTATAATGTGGATGGTGGGGCTGAGATTGACGGAGAGTGCTTGATTACACATAAAGGTGGGGGTCCTCCCCTCCAAGCTTGTTCACCTTAAATTGCAGTTCTCACCCACTGTCTCCTCTGCCCCCCCAACCTCTGACAGAACCTCATCCCAGCAGACATCACGACAGTGAGCATAGCATTAAAAATTCCTTTCTCTTCTCCATTCTCTCTTCATTGTTTAGCAATCCGTGAAGTGGGGCAAAAAGGAAAAGTGATACCTGCAAACTGCCTGTTCTAATGGCTGTGTAGTTGAGTTAGGGGGAGACCCAGTGGTGACTGAAGTGTCTCTAGTTCTTTAATTTCAGAGTCACTCAGGTTCCCCTTTGTTTCACAAGCTTAGCCTGTTGTTCTGGTCCCCTTCCTCCTGCTATCTGAGGGGAAATGTAACGGGAAATACACAGTTTAAATGCATCCCAACTTCTGTCCCTTCTTCTTGCCTGAAGAATGTTCTGTCTCCAGTCCAAATACTCCCTTCCCAGCTCTCAACGATTCAGTTTGAGTTTTCCAAAGTTTCCTGTTCTCCTTCTAGGGCCGCATCTTCCATCCTGCTTGTCTCCAAGGTCGAGAATGAAGCTAGTTTCATCTGTTTCTTGTAGATGGCTGCCATTTTTGCCCATGGGCTCCCTCCAGTTGTCAATCCTCATGTTCCTCTACCACTCATTTTCACGCTTTTCCGGGTCAGATATCCTCTTTTCTCTACCTCCTTTAGATTGCAGGCACTTTGAGTTTCATCAGTATTCATCCCAGGCTTTGAGAGATATGTTTTAGCCTCCACTATGTTATCAGAAATTTTCACTCCAAAATCCAAAGTTATACACAGTTTGGCTGGTTAGTCTATTCTGGCCTTCAGCCCTTTTGCTCTGAGCTCCTTTACAATGGAAAACAGTTGTTTACGGTGCTCCATTGTAAGTGGGACAAAGTTGTGTTCAAAATATAGCTTCAGGTCCCCCAAAACAACCTCTTTTCTCTTCCAAGCTTTTCTGAGTATAGCCTCTTCTACTCTGTAGTCTAAAATGGAAATTATGACTGACCTGGGGTGGGCTTTTGGGTCTGTTGGTGCAGGTACTGCCCTGTGTGCTCTTAGGATGTTTAAGTAAAAGTCCACCTCTAAGCTGAACTTGAAATACAGAACACAACATAACTTAAGAAGACACAACAAACAAATCCAGTCAAATAATTTTAAAATTGAAAAAACATAAGAAATACTATACATAAAAAATAGTAAATATTTGGAATAACCTGCCATCGGGGTAGTGGATAGTGCTAATTTTAATATTTTTAAAGAAAGACTGGATAGATATTTAGGAGAAAGCGGTCTAGAGGATTACTATCACTAACATGGGACAGCATATATGGGCTTTTGCCTTCAGCTATCTCTACAATTCAAAATGAAATCAAAGTGAAAAAAGTTTAGGACTTTGTGGACAAAACTGTTCATAAAGTGGGTGATATTGCTTGACTTTGTCTCCTCGGCTATCCAATGGATTCAGATGTTTACCCTGTGAGATCTGGTCTCCAGATCTTCTGTTTTGTGGTGCAAAAGCTCTTCACGGTCATGGAGCTACAAGATTGCTCTGTTATGTAGGTCTGCTGTTTCAGTCAGCCCTGAGACCCGTTTCCCTAACACTGCTGTCTTGTGTGCCTGTTTTCTTCCACCACATCCTGTTGTATTCTGTCCAAAGTATTTCCAAGTCTATGCAGTTCCTGGTACAGCTTTCAGTACTTGCTTGTGAATGATACCTTGTTGTCCTCTATCTTGTTTCCAGCATGCAGGTCAGGCGACTGTACATGCCTTGAGGAGGAGGAGGAGGAGGAGGATCGGCTGTGGTTCTGGGCCCACTCCAAGAGCACCAGTTTTTGTGGTTTAAGCACTCCTGCTGAAAATGCTTTCAGCCTTTATCTCATAGCCATCCTTGTTGCCTCCAAGTTACATTTGGGGGACAGATTTTCACTGTTTGTAGTGCAGAGATTGTATTAGGGCTGGAGAGACCTCAAAGTCCCTATGTCTCCATTACACAGTGATGTCACTGGAAGTCCCCCTAGATGTCCTATATCTGGACTTCAGCAAGGCCTTCGACTCTGCGCCTCACAGGAGACTGATCAAGAAGCTGGAAGACCTGGGGGTGGGGGCTAAGCTCGTGGAATGGGTCAGCAGCTAGTTACAGAACAGAAGCCAAAAGGTTGTAGTCAGAGGAGAATTCTCAGAAGCGAGGCCTGTAACCAGTGGGGTCCCACAGGTCTTGGTGCTCCATCTGATGTTGTTTAACATCTTCATAAGTGACCTCACAGATGGTATCAGGGGTAAAATCTACCTGGGAAGACAGGAACTCAGGGAAGACCTGGCTAGGCTAGAAAAGTGATCTGGCATTTGGCAGTTGGAGTTCACTGCTAAAAAGTGAAAAGTTATGTACTTGGGGGCAAAGAATCCAGGGACCAAATACTGGTTGGGTGGTGTGCAGGTAACAGGTCAGAGGAAGAAAATGACCTGGGTGTAATAATCATAAGTGACCTGATACATTCTGCACACTGCAGGACAGCAGCAGCCAAAGCAAATTGGATGCTGGGTTGCACAGCCAGGGGAATTACCACCACGAAGGTGGAGGTTATTCTGCTATTGTGCAGGTCATAGGAAATTACAAGTTGATTAGACTGTGGTCCTTTATCGAACTTGCCACCATTCCATTCTAATGGTGGAATAAGTATTTACTGTCTCCCATGTATACATCTAATCTCCTTTTAAACATTTACATGTTTCTGCTATGTAAGACTATAATATTACTTGGAAGTGAGTTCCATACATTTATAATACTCTGGGAATACCAATGGATTTTTTATGCGTCTTTATTTTTTCACCTATTAGCTTACAGTTGTGAGACCTAGTGGTGTTATTATGAGTCTTATGTTTTACCAATCCAATTGTCTCTAAAAGTAAATCATCCTGATAAGCTTTATAGGTAAGACATAGGTCACCTTTTGTTCTTCTATAGTCCATTGAGTATAATTTAAACTTTTTTATTCTTCCGTTGTAGTCAAGACCATCTATATGTTTAATTTGTCTAGTAATTCTCCGCTGTACTTTTTCCATTTTATTTTTGCCCTCTATGGTATATGGGGCACAAAAGGGAGAATAGTATTCCAAATGAGGCCTTACCAAGGAGGTATATAGAGGGATAAATACCTCGGCTTCACTACTTTTTATATGCCTGATGATACACCAGATTATGCAGTGACATTTCCTAGTTGTTTCATGAGTATGTGTATTAAACTTTAGATCTTTTGTTATATAAACTCCAAGATCCTTTTCATTTGTTGTTACCTATAGTGGGATTCCATTTAGTGTGTATTCAAACTCCGGGTTATTCTTCCCCAAGTGCATAACCTTGCATTTTGATTCATTAAAGAATAATTTCTGTTGCTGAGCCCAGTTTTCTAGTTGCCATAAATCATCTTGAAATATTTTAGCAGTATCAATATTATTTACTATGCCTCTGACCTTACAATCGTCTGTGTATTTACATAACCATGTCCTTGGAGATGTTTGCAAAGACGATACTAAGCAAAGCAAATTTATTTATAAAAAGTGCCTTTCCAGCAATCAAGGTGCTTGTACATCAGACACATATGCACATATATGAACCATTAAAAACATAAAGTAACAAACTAATAACATTTTGTCAAATGTTACAATCATTAACATTCTCCGTGTAAAAATATCACTCAGTCAAGGTCCTTGGCAAAAGCCAGGCTAAAAAGGCGGCTTTGAGAGCTGATTTAAAACTCTGGATGGTCAGGCACTCGCTCACCCGATGAGGGAGAGAGTTCCACAGGGTAGGGGCTACAAATGCAACAGCTCGGGCCCCTGATGTCTTCAATCGCACCCTGGGACTCTCTAGCAATCCCTCATCGGTGAAGCGGAGAGGGCGGGAAGGGCATGAGGGACACAGAAAATCTTGCAAGTAGCGGGGTCCCCTTTATAAATATATTAAAATATTAAAAATGTATATTAAAAAGAGAACTGGGCCCAAAACAGAGTCCTGGGGAACTTCACTAGTCACTGAGCCCCATTTAGACTTAAAGCCCCTTATGGACACACACTGTTTCCTATTATCTAACCACAAACTTATCCACCTAATGATGTTTGGGTGGACTTGTAATCTAACAAGTTCTTTAATCTAAATATCATAGGCCACTATGTCAAATGCCTTCCAGGAGTCCAAAAAGACCACATCCACAGGCATACCTTTATCCAAGGCAGCACTTGCTGGTTCGAAGTATTGCAACAAGTTGGTCAAGCATGACCTGCCGGTAACAAAGCCGTACTGAGTTGGATCTATATGCCCTATTTGTGCTAGATGTTCCATTATACATTTTTGCAGTAACCTTTCTAACATTTTACTTAGAACTGAGGTCAGGCTAATTGGTCTATAACGTGTGACATCCAGTTTGGAGAACTCCTTTGTGTACTGGTGTTATTAATGCCTCCTTCCACTCAGGTACTGTTTTCCTTCTTTTAAGGAGATGTTAAAAAGCTTCAAGACAGGGCCTGCCATTTGCTGTGCCAGTTCCTTCAGAAACGTAGGTGTTAGTCCATCTGGCCCAGGGGGAGCTGTTGGTTTTGAGTGAATTAATAAACTGTTACATACTGTGGCGAAAATTGTGCAAAATCATTCTGAAGTCCTGGTATTTCTCTCGCGATCTGCTCCTTGTTTCTATATACACTAAGAAAAAAGGAGTTTAATTCAGTGACAATATCTCTTTCAGAGTTCACCAGACCTCTCTGGGTCATAATGGGGCCTACTGTATTACTGTTTCCTTTAATGGAGCCAATATAATTGTAAAACGTTTTGTAGTTATCTTTGACAGTAGTTACCACGTGTTTTTCAAAGTTTTGCTTCGCTTTTTTAATTTCATGTTTGCATTTTTTAACAGCTGCCTTATAAGAAAAAAAGTTAGCTTCAGTGGGATATTTCTTATAGCTTTTATATAATTTTTTCTTCTTTCTTATAACTCTATGGATTCTAATATGTTCTACCATGAGGGCACCCTGTGACTTTTGTTATATTTTGTTCTTTCAGGCACCCATTCACTTATGCATGTAGCTATTTTGTCATTAAGTCTACCCCAAACCTCTTCTAGACTAAGATTATTTAGTTCCTGCTTACCATTCCAACTATCTAGATATCTTCTCATGCTTAAATAATCAGCCATATAAAAATCCTTAAATTTTGTCTCCCCCCTACTTGGATGTTTAATGCTGATATTTATATCACATTGTACCATCAAATGGCCACTATTGCCCAAAGGTGGCAACATTTTGGGGCTATAGGTCCCAGCATCAAAATTGGTAAAAATTAAATCTAATATGTTTTCCTCCCTGATCGCATCCTGAACTAATTGTTGCAGATTATTTTGATTCATTATATCTATAAAAATGATTCTCTAGTTGACTATTACCTGTTTGAGTCAGTAGACCAATGTATGACAGGGTAATTAAAATCCCCCATAACAACACAGTTCCCAGTTATATTCTTTTCCTCAATTTCATCTAAAAAAACCCATTATTTTCTTCTGTGTTTAAACTTGGGGATCGATATGCTAGGCCAATGGTTAGACTGAGAAGGATACAGGTAATCTGACCCAAATTATTTCATTATCAGTGTTCATTATCACACATGGGACTGGAAAGACCACACCTGAAGTATAGTATGCAGTATTGGTGCCCATCTCTTAGGAAGGATAGAACCCTGTTGGAAATGGTCCAGAGAAAGGCAACCAAGATGATTCAGGGCCAGCAGGACAACACCTATGAGGAGAGGCCCAGGGGGCTCAACATACACTCTCGTACGAAACAAAGGGAGAGGGGAGACATGACTGAGACCTTCAAGTACCTAACGGATGTTAATAGGGTGAGCACTGAGGGACTCTGCAGCCTTAGTGGGAGCAAGGCCACTAGGAGGCACAGCCTAAAGCTGGTGGAGGGAAGGTTTAGGAAGGAGATAAGGAAGCACTTTTTCACGGAGAGGGTGATGGTCAAGTGGGATGAGCTGCCAGAGGAGGTGGTGTCCCTAATAATGGAGGACAGCTTCAAGAGGGGAAGGGACAGGGTGAAGAGGAAAGTTAAGGGTAGAAGGGAGTGAGAGGAGGAAGTAGAGGGAGATCAGAAAGGAAACTGGGAGGGGGAGCAGTTCCCTCTGTAATCACATGGGGAACTGCAGACTCCAGCAGACTAGATATCTGATGGCATGTTCATAACTGACTGCATCCAGTTCTGGAGACCCCATCTCCGTAAGGACATAGACAGGATGGAGGCAGTTCAGAGGAGGGCAACTAAAATGGTGCAGGGTCTGCAAGAGAAGCCATATGAGGAGAGACTAAAGGAGCTTAATATGTATAACCTTGAGGAAAGGAGGGATGGGGGGACATAACAGAAATGTTTAAGTACCTCGGTGGAATCAACAAAGCCCAAGAGGGTAGCATCTTTCAGAAAAAGAGATGTGCAAGAACAAGGAGACACAATTTGAAGATAGAGGGGGGACGGCTCAGGGGCAATGTGAGGAAGTATTTTTTCACAGAGAGGGTGGTGGACGCATGGAACAGCCTTCCTGAGGAGGTTGTGGGGTCTAAAACTGTGGGAGAATTCAAGAATGCACGGGACAGACATAAGGTAATTTTTGTGGGGGGTAGGAAGAAATATGCTGTTGGTTAAATAGGATCTGCAGCTTATCCTCTAGGTAGGGAAATGGGCAGACTAGGTGGGCCAAGTGGTCCTTATCTGCCATCAAAGTCTATGTTTCTATAACTAATGTAGAATATTTGATAAACTAACTTTTTAAATATAACAGCAAATGTTTGTAACATAGATATAAAAAAGATGACCAGAAGGCTGAAGACAACTTTGAAGTGACTGCTCTCTTCGGGCAGAGAAACAAATCTAGGGTTAAGCCAGTAAGGGGAGCATAACCACAGTACAGAGTTTGAACGTGTATTCTAATTCTCTAATTTACATAAAGTTCTATCTCCAAGGCAGTACACTCCTGTGGACTGATGCACTTTTCTAAGGCATCAATAATGGATTTCTGTTTGAAAACACGAAAACTGAATTCAGGATGGGAGGTAGCGGCGGAGAGAATGACCAAGGAGTGGTACTATAGGAAGATGATGCACAAAATTTAAAAACATCAGCGCAGTGCAGTAGGGCAGTGGGGAGGACAAATACATAGGATGCATCTGGAGCCGATATCAGCTCAGTACGGCTTTCCTGGTAAAACTTTTGAACTAAGTAGATGGGTAAATAAATGAATAAACAGATAAATGAATGAACAGCTAGAAAGATAAATAGACAGACAGATGATAGCTAGATAGATAGGAAAGGGGATCAGCAGAAGGAAGGCAGAGGTGATTCCACCCCTGTACATATACCTGGTGCATCCTCACCTGGAGTACTGTGTGAAATTCTGGAGCCTGCACTTGAGGAAGGACAGGGACCGGGTGGATGCGGTGCAGAAAGGGAACCCAAAATGACTCGGGGACAGCAGAGCAGGGTTTTTATGAAGAGATGGAATACTTTAATATGTACACACTGGAGACAAGACAGGAGAGGGGGAACATGAAATGGATGTACAAATACTTTCACGAGATAAATAAAGTAAATGGTAAAGTTTTTCATGCCAAGTAGAACACAAGCACCATGAAGAATTCAATGTTGCTGGTGTGGGGGGGGCACTTAGGAAGAATGTCAGGAAGTATTTCTTCACAGAAAGGGTGGTGGATGTGTGGAACAGACTATCAAGGGATGTCATCTGTACGAGATCAATTGGGGATTCAAACGTGAGTGGGACAGATACATGGGACTGGAAGCAACCTTAGCTAACAGCGGGGGGGGGGGCGTGTAGGTTTGCTAGAGTCCTCACTAAAAACAGAAGGTAGAGCAGATCAGAGTGGATGGACTGTAGGGCCTTTTTATAACAACTTCTATATTTCTAGTAAAAAAACTGCAAAGTTTTAACATGTACTCAGTGGAGAATGGAAGGAAGGGGGACATGACAGAGGCTTTTTTGTTCAAGTAAATGTTTAACAGTGGACACAGTGCAGCCAGAATGGTAGCATGGAGGGCTGAGGCGCTGAGGCCTTACCTCCTGCTATGCCAGCAACCCAGGTTTGGGAGAAGATTGAGTGTCCGAGGGAATGCTCTCCTCTCCCGCAGGGTGGGGGGATGTTGGCCCAGTGTTAGTCTGCCACTAGGTGGAGGTCTGGTGGTAGTGCAGCATGGGTAGCAAGAAGGGAGAGGGCTGTGGAAACCCCATGAGTATGCACCTCTACACACATGCTTGATGTCCTGCAGCAGGGATGGGACAAAACCAGGGAGAATGGCAGTCAGGGGTTTAATAAATCCTTGCCCGCTAGCTCCCGAGTCCATGCCATCGCCTGCTAAACGTACTGATGGTCCACTTTGGATAAAATGTACTTGGGGAGGATGGCCCTTCCCTCTCCGGCCCTGCCATGAGGGAGAATTTGTTGGGGAACTAAAGATCATGGCGAGTACTGGGGAGAGAGGGATGTTGGCTTGGGGTAGTGGGAATAAGGCTAATTAGCCACCCCGACTCAGGCAAGATAAAAACCTTTGTGGAAAAAGAGTGGACATAGCAAGTTTATTTTTTATTTTGAAACTAAATATCCATTAGGGGTCCTAGGCTTAAGTTGGAAAGGGGAGGTTAAAAAAAGACACTAAAAAGTATTATTTCACAGAAAGGGTGTTGGGTGGGTGGAGGCAGAGCAAACTTCCATACAAGGTTGTGGATGTAGTAATGATATCAGTGTTCAGTAGAAACTGGGATGCATTTAAGAGATTTCTAACGTGATAATGTAGAAAAGAGAGGGAAGAGGGAAATAAGTAACAGAAAGATTTCGAGTGGTGAATTTTGGGAAAGAATCTTCAGGTCTTTTTCTGTGCTTCTCTTTTTTGTTTCCATGTTACAGCAGAATATTATTTTCTCTCCTTCCTCACCTGGACTGTGTGACATTTTGGTATAGTGTTGTCTCACGTACACATGGTAGTATTATAAAGTAAAACCCATCGGTAAGTCCTCTCCCCAGGTCATGGGGGGGACATGTTCTGTAAAATGACATAGGCATGTACATTTAAATGCCAGACCATGGGATCAAGCCTTGCATCCCTGGTCTCAGAGCATGGCTATTCAAGTCTAAACTTTTAGGACCATGACTGTGGCATATTTTGGATTTGGCCCTCATTCTTTACAATGAAATCAGCTACCTGTACTTCTTTAAGAAAGTTACTTGTCTCAGGGGCAACAGGATTTGAACACCCCTAGAAACACATAAATTGTCAGCAGATAAGGACCACTAGGCCCATCCAATCTGCCCGTAAGCCCTACGCTTGTATGTGGCTTCTGACCCTATCTGGTCAATGGTCACAAGGGTATAGGCAGGCATACTCACTGTACACATTTGTGTGCAGTTTTTTTTCTGCAACTTTCTTTCCTCCCGTCGCGGCCCGTGGGACCTTCTCTCGGGCATCCTATCCATGTCCTGCCCTGCCTGAAGCTCCCCCCCAATCTGTGCCTCCTCCTCTCCCCCTCCCTGCAGCCAGTACCCCCAATTTCACCCACCCAGGGTGGGTCACCCCTCCTCTTGGGTGCTTTTACTAAGTCAGACACTGGCTGCAGGAGAGGGCTCGAGTGGAGGAACTGAAAGACCAGTTGAGGAGAGCCCGGTGAAGGGCATGGCAGACAAGTGCCGTTGTCTGTCCCACAGAGCTGGTGTTTTCCTTGTTCTGTGCTCTCTCTCCCCTCCCTCCATGTGTGGTGCACATTCTGATGCAATGCACAGGCGCACGGCAACCCTGCCTGTGTCGGCCATGCTGTTAACGTGCTGCTCTGCTTGCTGCAGGGCCGCTGGCATGCCGGGCCGTCCCCCCCCACCTCTGTGGGGGAGGAGAGGCTGCGAGGCACTCAATCCTCAACCCTTCCTGCGACCCCGGCGCCCAAGTCCGCTCCCGAACCTGGGTCACCGGCGTGGCGTGAGGTGTGGCATCCAGCGCCTCAACTCTCAGCGCCATTGGGCCATGTGTACAGTTTTGTTGAGTGCCTGACCAAACCATATGCCTTTTTGTTAACATTATCATTCTAATCTGTAGTATTTGAGTTAGCTGAGCAGTGTTGCTGTATTGTTTAGGGGATACACATGTGTATAACCTGTTTATAGATTACATGAGTCACCTGACAACAGTCTGATTTGTTTGTAATATGGGCAGCATTTGGAGAGGATGTGTACATTTTCTGATGGGGGAAGGAGCAGCAATTGGAGAGTCTGTGTACAAAACAGAAATTTCTGGCTATACCCCTGAATGGTCAATGGTTCTGTCTTATCAGAAGCTTCAGCTCTAACCATTCAGCCTAAAGGAAACTTCCTTTTAGCCAAGGTGTTAGATGGGCTCTTGTAAGCTGCAATCTTTGCTTTCTCCACCAGATGGCACTTTGTGTCTAGTCAGTAATTCTGTATACACTACAGCCCTGATATTCAGAATTGCACCCGGCAATGGCACATGTGGTGGCGCAGCGCAACCAACTCAGGGATATATTTAAAAGAGATGAGCAATGGCGCAGCTCCTCTGAATACAACAGGTAATGTGCACTAACCATGCGCTGGTACATCCCCCCAAACGGGGCTGAATACCAGGAATGGGAACTGCACCAGCGCAACAGAGTTACACTGTAAAAATTCCTGATATTCAGCTGGCAGTATGTAAATGGGGCCATAATGTATGCAAGGCGCAAATGGGGCCATTTGCATGTCATTATTGTACCATTTGCATGAGTTGTGCAGGGCTGGCCAACGAAATGCGCATGGTGTCCTGTACAGCATGTGATGCTGCCAGAGGGGGTTTAGCGGTACCCCCCCGTAGCCATGATCACTAGAAATAAAGGTTTAGAATATCCCTTGTAGTCTAGTGGCACCTCTCTCCCTCCCTGTAGCCGCGATCGCTAGAAATAAAAGTTTAGAATATCCCTGGTAGTCTAGTGGCACCCCCTCCTGCCCCACAGCCCGATCATCAAAAATAAAATAATGTACAACATTGTAATTCTCTGGTGGTCTAGTGGACCCCCACTCCCCATAACCCCACCCGCTGATCCTACGTTCAGATCCCTCCTGGTGGTCCAGTGGCACCTCCCACCCACAAGACCCCCAGTCACCCAGCCCCCATCAGTGGCAGGCAGCAGCATGCCCACCTGCATACCTCCGTGTCTGCCTGCAGACTGACAGCTACAGCATGGTCTGCAATCCCACTGGTCCACAGTGTGGACCAATGGGTTTGCAGTGCATAACTAGTTATTCACATATATGTGAATGAATAACTTCATTCACATATTTGTGAAGATGATATACAATGTACTACAAGCCCATTAGTTCCGCACTGTGAACAATGAGATTGCAGACCATACTGTAGCTGTTAGTCAGTGGGCAGCCGCAGAGGTATGCGGGTGGGTATGCTGCTGCCTGCCACTGATGGGGGAGGTGGGAGGAGCTGGGTGGACCTGGGGTCCTGTGTGGGTGGGGGGTACCACTGGATTACCAGGGATATCTTTTCAGTTTATTTTCTGCGATTGGGCTACAGGGTGGGGGGGTACCACTGAACCACCAGGGATATTCTAAGCCTTTATTTCTAGCGATGCGACTGGGGGGGGGTTATCACTAGACTAGCAAGGATGGTATAGGTACTTCTGCACAGTGTGCTGGGTGTTGTGCCATGCAGTACAGCAGCTCACCTGTGGGTGGCCACCATCTGAGCTGTTGTTTTCAGGCTCAACACTGGGCATCGGTATGCGGCGCATCCCAGGGTTGTGTAGGCATATGCACCGCACATCCCGGGCTGACTATCGGAATGTGCCGCATATGTATGGGCAGTATAGTGCTGTGGTCTAAGGCTGTGAGCTGCAAATCTGGTGACATCTAGCAGACCAGATCTGGGTTTAAATCTCACAGCTTCCACTTGCATACTGTGTGACCCTGAGCAAGTCACTTAACCTCCTTGTGCTCCCAGGTCGCTCCTGTAAAAAACTTTCAACTTAGTGTGCTATACCTGGTTAAACAACTAAAAAATAAAATAAAAATAAATGCCCCGGGGATGTGCCGTATACATTATCTTTGCACCCGGCACACGCCAGGTTTGCACTCGCATAAGCCCTCCTGTTGAACCTGCCCCAGGTGCATTTCTGGGGTTGTGCTGGTGCAACTCAGTTAGTTGCAAGTAGCCTCTTAAATATCTAGCCCTACATCACTTTCTTTTTGTTTACTCAGGCAGGGCTTGCATCCTCCTTGCCAAGGAGCTTCATTTAAGTAAATTTTACTGTACGCTTTTTCTATCTGCTCTTGCTCTGTTAAGAGCTTTATTCATTTGTTATATTGTAGTTTTACTCTTTTCTTTTGTACACACAGTTCATTGAAAAACTTCATGAACTTGTACATTCAAACAATTGACACTGCAGTCTACGGGCGTGGCATGACATTCTGCTTTAAAATATGGACAGTACAGTACAGGCATTTAAAAGACAGAAAACATTCTGTACATGCATTAACACCAGTTTCCATACCATAATGTTTCTGTTTGACATGCTTTGCTGGCAGTCCCTCCCCCCCCGTTCATAAACTAATGCCTTTATTTTGTAAGAAACAGAATAGCTGCTAAAATAGATTGATCAGACAGACTACTTTAGTCAATTAATTAAGAATGTTTCAGTGGTTAACACTCCCTTGTTCTGTCACCTCTAGCACAGGGCTTCAGACTTTTAAGAAGTCCACTTCCTGACTGTTTGGCAGACATCTGAATCTTTTCCAGTTTCATACACCGTAAGACCCTGTTCACACTGTGGGACACTGGAAAACGGTTCTTTAACCATTCTTAGAAATGGATTAAAGCTTACCATTTCAAAACGTCCACACTGTGTAAAGTGAGTTTGAAAACGTGTTGGTGCCTTAACAAATCCGTGTCTATGTTCTCACTGCAGTGGTACTAGTGTCTATTCATCCATTTTCTGGCACTCTCAGCACCCGAAAGCTGCTTACCATCATGCTTTACGGTGACACTGAAAGCTGCAGAATTATGCTCTGGAAACCGTGTCGTCCTGCTTTCACTGACGGTAAATCTGAATTGCAATCAGAACCATTTTGAAAACCGTGCTCAAGCCTACCTCCAAGCAGGGTTTGAGCATGGTTCACTAAAATGGTTCACAAGTCATGCTAAATGTGAACGCAAACTGTGCTAGCAGCTATTTAAAATGTTTTACCACTAATAAAATGTTTTAAATAGCACAGTGTGAACAAGGCCTAAGAGGTTGTTTAACCAGTGATCTATATTAGGGGTAGACTCACTGATCCAGTGCTGAGACCACAGTTTCCTGGCATTAACCACATCTAGTTCCCATAGACTGAAATTCTTTCCACCTTGGCCCAAGGGAGAATCTGCCCCCAGCACCAATTATGCAGGGGTTTTAGGGAGTGCTTGTTTCAATATTTTTCCATTACCTCATGAATACTGAGCCAAATAAGGACCACTTTTGAGCAGACCAGTACCATGTAGAGAAAATCCTGTCCCTACCGTGCATCTGGTCAGCAAAGGGCTATTAGTGGAGTTATATTTATGCATATCTGGGGGGGTGGATATGTTCTGTATAGAAAATTAAGCTGAGTTCTTGGCAGTATGTTATTGTGGGAACAGTTGTGCGCATGTCTGATGGCTGTACTCCAGGTTTCATTGTCTATGTTTTACCCCAAATCAACAATCCATGTCCCTCTTGCCCCAATCAATGGTTGTGGTGAGGTGCCTTGTATTAATGAATTGTTAGAATCTCTTTTTCGTACGTGTATGCAATTTGTGCGATTTGTTTAACTCTGTATATGTATTTTTTGATACCACCACATAATGGGTAGATCTATAGATATTTTTAGAGGCACACAGGTAATACAAGGTCACTGTATTCATTTGTTGAATAGTATAAATACTGGTGGTGGGTAACGCGTGATCCACTTCTCCTGAGCAAGGATGTGAGGTCTAAAGAGCTGGAGATCGGATACCAGCTACTAGTTCCTAGTACCTTTGTCAGTAGTTTTTGCAAAATGTGCACAAATGTTTTTTCTGAAGCACTTTACTGTATCAGTTTGTCTATGCACTTGAAAATCAGCCGTGTATCAGCAGAGTTTTGCACAGCTATTTGGCACAGTTTATACAGTACAATACTGCACAATTGGATTTTTATGTGAGCATAGCTACTGCTTTGAGGACATTTTAAACTGCTGCAATACATTTTGAAGAATTTCTGTGAATACATTTTTGCTGACATCAGCACAAGCAATATCTGGTGGGATGCCAGTCACTCTCACAGCACAAGTGAGGATATGTTTTTGGCTGTAGTTGCATTACAAGCTGTGGGAGACATAACATGGTACTGGGGTCTGTTTTGCTTTTTAATAATCATGAAACCGGCATGCATTTTTTTACTCATCTTTATTGTGCAGCCATCTTATACACACTGCTCCAGCCAAGCAAACTTCCCATAACACTCCACACTCTAGGGGCTGTCTACAAATCTTCAGCTTCTTACATTTACGTTAGGGACTGTCTAATAAGTATGTTAAATTCCTATAACATCAAATCTTCCTCACTTAAAGAAAAGTTCTATATTATTTTCAAACTGAATTATTGGCTTACAGTAACTTGGCTGAATTATTATCAGCATTATTTTAACTTCTTACAAACTGAGGTTTCTAATTAAACTAAACCTAATCTTGAGAAGAGAGGTCACTGGTACTTCACGCTCTAGTGAGTCTTTACCACTCACTCCACTGTACTTATCTAACAAGTTTCAATCAGTCTCTCTGGACATCGAATTTCTCTTTTGGGTCTCGCTTCCTTCTCTGGTGACTTTTCAGTGGATGCACACTGCTCCGAATCGTCCTTGCTATTAGTCTCTTTGGTGCTGTCTTGACTGACTACTGTGCAAGTTGGTAAGTCAACTTCAGTCAAATTGGCATCTTCAACCTTTGGCTGAAGTCTTAAATCCACACGATTCTGCCTCACCTCCGCTGTTCTTTCTGTTTCAATCTGATACGATCTCGGTGCAATTTGTGCTTGTACAGTGCCCCTTTGCAGCCACATTCCTTTGTCGTAGTCTCTAAGGCGCACTTGATCTCCAGGCCTTAAATCAGATAAGTTTCTTGCTCTCCTGTCATGTAACTGTTTTTGCTTTTCCTTTTGTTTTTCTTTGCTTTGTTTCACCTGTTCTGAGTTAGGAGTCTTCAGAAGCTCTTTATGTATTAGCAGATTTGTCCTGATCCTCCTTCCCATAAGCATTTGCACTGGAGAAAGCCCATTCTGTAGTGGTGCACTTCTGCAGATCAGTAAGCTTTTGTAAAAATCTTCTTTTCCCTCATGTGTTTTTTTCATGAGACTTTTCACAGTTTTTACTGAGCTCTCTGCCAGTCCATTTGATCTTGGAAAACTGGGACTAGAAGTACTGTGTATGAATTCCCATTCATAGGCGAACTGTTTGAACTCAGCACTGGAAAACTGTGGACCATTATCAGTGAACACTTTGTTTGGAACACTATGTCTTGCAAAGACTGACTTCATGCAGGTGATTACAGCTTTACTGGTAGTTGTAGGCAATGTTGCTACCTCTGGATAATTTGAGTAATAATCTGTTACAACTATATGGGTTTTCCCATTGCAATCAAACAAGTCGGCACCTACAGTACTTTCTGATATGGTCTGCCTGGCACTGGATGAGGACATAACGGCTGGCTTGGCTGCTTTGGTCTGTAGGTGAGACACAATTCACAGGTTGCAGGTTGCAGTTACCTGGGCAATATCTTGATTCATTCTTGGCCAATACATTACTTCTCTGGCTCTTCACTTGCATTTTTCTTCTCCTAAGTGCCCTTAAAGTATTTTGCGTAGCATTTCTTTGCAAAGTTTTCCTGGCATAACAAATTTGTTGCCTTTGAAAATAATGTCATTGACAACAGATAGGTCACTTCTACATGTCCAAAAATCATGAATAGACAACGGACAGGTACTTTCCTCCTTCGGCCAACCTTTTAATATGATATTTCTCAGGATTCTCATTGTTTCATCTGCCTCTGCTTCTCTTCTGATCTGCTCTTGTCTCTCATTGGACACAGGAAGAGAGGTCACGATCATGTCAACATATGCCTTTATTTCTCTGTCTGACCTGGGCTTTCACTCTTGTCTACAACACGTGAAAGTGTGTCTGCAGCATACATGTACTTTCCAGGACTATAGATCAACTGAACATCATACTTTTGTAATCTAATTAGCATTCTCTGTATTCTCATTGGACAGTCATTTAGAGACCGGGCCATTATAGCTACTAGAGGCTTGTGGTCTGTTTCCACTGGGAAGGCCTGACCATACACATACACATACTGATGAAATCACTCACAAGCGTAAGTTATTGCTAGTAACTCTTTTTGTATTTGGGCATACCCTGTCTCGGTGCTCGTCAAGGCCCTGGAAGCGTATGCTACAGGTTGCCAAATTCCTTCATAATTTTGTAGAAGTACTGAGCCCAAGCCAACTGTGAAGCATCAGCTGATATTCTTGTTTTTTTAGCAGGATCATAGAATCCTAACACTGGTTCTTCTGTAATAGCCTTCTTCAGATCTTTCCAGCTTTGCTCCTGTTCATGTGACCACATCCATTCATTTTTCTGCTCCAACAGCCATCTGAGTGGGGCTGATCGTGCTGAAAGTTGAGGGATAAACTTCCCTAGGTAATTAATCATCCCTAAGAACCTCCTGACATCATCTTTGCAGCTGGGCTTTTGCATATGCACTATCGCAGATGTCTTCTTAGATCAAGCTTAATGCCCTGATCTGTAACAATATCACCCACAAAAGTCAGTGCTTTTACACAAAACTCACATTTTTCTTTGTTGCGTTTAAGATTTGCTTTTCTTGTCTGATTCAGCACTTGTCTCAATCTGAAGTCATGTTTATCTTTTGTGGAACCCCACACAATGATGTCATTCATCATGGTTCCAACACCTGGAATGTGCTCAAAATCTATGAATTATTTTATGGTAAGCTTCTAGAGCGGACAGTATGCCATACGGCAGGCGAAGAAATCTGTATCTTCCTTCTGGAGTATTAAACGTGCATAACTTTGAACTAGCCTTATCTAGCTTCATTTGCCAAAATCCCGAAGAAGTGTCCAGTTTGCTAAACCATTTAGCACCAGCAAACTGTGACATTATTTCTTCTCTGCTAGGTCACTTGAAATGCTCCCTTTTTATAGCTCTGTTTAAGTCTCTGGGGTCAAGACATATTCTGATCTGGCCATTTTTCTTCTCAGCTATGACTAAAGAACTCACCCAGTCTGTAGTTACATCAATTCTCTTGATTACACCTGCAGCTTCCATGCAGTTCAGCTCTTCTTTCAGCTTGTCCCTCAGTGCAAATGGCACTTTCCTGCAGGGGTGTATTACGAGTGGCACTTGGTCATCTATGTTTATTTTGTGCTCCCCAGGCAAACATCCTAGATCTTTGAACACATCACTATACTCTGTAAATAATGATTCACATTTAGCTTCAGCTTGTGATGTCACGACAAACACTTTTCTCACTAAACTGAGTTTTGCACAGGCACTTATGCCTAGAATTGGTTGCACATCCTTCTCTACAATTAACAGAGACACCTTGAACTGCTGGCCTTTGTGCTTCAGAGCTACCATGCAGCTCCCTTTTACTGGAATATTCTCTCTTGTATAACCAGTTACTTTTATCTTGGTTGGGTGAATTTTAGATTTTACATGCAGAGTTTCATAGTCTTGCAATAAAATCAGGTTCTCCTGTGTCAAGCTTGACTGGTATGATAGTCTCATTCACAGTTAAAGGTACAATCCATTCCTTTTTTTTCAGAAACACATAGCTCAACAGAATCTACAAAGAACTCCTCCGGCTAATCTTCTTTGACAGTGTGAACTTTATTTTGTTCACTTTTCATTTTGCAGCATTTAGCAAAATGGTTATATTTGCCACACTTACTGCAGGACTTCCCATGGGCAGGACAAGCTTTGGGGTCATGGTTATTTCCACATCTACCACGTTTTCCAATTAGGCTGCTGCTCCTTTGTTTTCAGAAAATATTTGTTTATCTCAAGCTTCTTTAGTGCATGCACAGCGCCCTCACTTTCTTTGTTGAGCTCTTTAGCCTGTGATTTGGTAATTTCAGCAGCTCTACACATGTTTATAGCTTTGTCCAAAGTTAAATCTTGCTCTCTAAGCAGTCTTTCTCTGAGCCCATTGTCTGTGATTCTGCATGTAATTCTATCCTTAATCAATGATTCTTTCAGATCTCCAAAACTCGCACGTTTTGCAGAGCGAACGTAACTTTGTTAAATATTGATCAAAGCTATCACCCTTTTTCTTGCCGCATGTGAAAAACTTATCTCTCTCGTAGGTTACGTTTCGTTTCGGTACAAAGTACTCTTCAATTTTTTTCATAATTACATCAAGATCCATGTTTTCACCATTATTGAACTGGAAACTGTTATAAATGTCTTACACATCTTCCCTGACTACATGTAGAAAGATTGAGGCCTTTGTTTTGCCATCATCGCTTTCAGCACCAATAGCAGTTAAATAAATGTTAAAACTTTTGTTTAAATCTCTTCCAATTTTCAGCTACATTTCCAGACAATTGCATACCCGACGGATGATTTAGTTTATCCATTTTTTTTTCTCTCTCGTTTTTTTCACCAGACTGTCTTCTTCTAAAGTTCTTTTTTATGTTCTTTTCCATCTTTTCAGGTTTTGATATCTGCTTCTGAAACCATGTTTTGCTTGTTAATAATCATGAAACCGGCATGAGTTTTTACTCATCTTTATTGTGCAGCCATCTTAAACACACTGCTCCAGCCAAGCAAACTTCCCATAACACCCTACACTCTTGCAGCTGTCTACAAATCATTAGCTTCTTACATTTACCTTAGGGACCGTCTAATAAGTATGTTAAATTCCTATAACATCACAGGGTCAAGCATGTAGTGTGCGGGGAACAAAGTTTTGTGATACGGTTTGGAATTATTTTTGTGGCATTGGCCAGCTTGTTCTCCCGCACCACCTCACAACATTAAAATCCTCTGGATAAGCTTTGTAGCAAATTATAAAAGGCTGCCAGGGCCCTAACCCCTGGCTGTGGCCTGTAGACTATTTCCTCCAGGGGAGACAGTGATAAAGTAACACCTTCTAGGTAGGATCTTAGCCTAAGATAAACAGAGCAATCTCCTGGCTGAATGTGAAAATCCCTTCTAATATCAGTAAATTATTTTAGGAAGCCACCATAAAAAAGTTCTCCTATTTTTTAGATTCCTTGCGTTTTCCACCTCAGCAAAGTCTGGCGTAGGAAGACACTGTAACCCTAGTTCTCCTTTGGCCCATTATGTATTGCAGACTTGGGGAAGAGCCCCCCCCGAATACCCAATATATTTATGTGCAGCAAGTCCAGTACTTGTTCGAAATGGGTTTTTACGCTCTAAAGATGACACTGCCATAAGTGCTTGTGATAATGTATCCTAAAGTATCCTCCACCCCATACTTGTTCTCTCCCGGGATTCCCACCCCGGGGAGACCCCATCACCTGCTTCTAATACATAGGTGAGTTGAGCTGCCCAAAAATAGTTCTTGAAGTTGAGCAAGGCCAGACCTCCTACCTTAACTGGCTGCTGGATAGTTCTTTTAAAGCAGCAGTACTACTGGTTTGAGGCCAACATCAAAACAATAATCAGTATCCAGTACACTTACCCCAAGCTGCTCTACAAAGCCTGCAATTTTTAAATTTTTAAAAGTTTATACTTTCTCACTCACATCTTGTCACTCCATTATTTTTAAAATGAGTTTCTTAGTCTTCAGATGCCAACTGGTATTTACATACTAACATACTAAGATGCCAGCAGAGTAGGCCTAAAGGTCTATTGAGTCTGCTCGAAAATCAGAACCTAGCCAGGACACCGTTGCTGCCTTCCTTCTTCCCCATAACTCTCCCCGACCCCATCCCCCAAAAGAGTTACACCTCCCAATCTAGCATTCCTCAGTTTCACCCTCCCCTTGTATCTGTCCCAGACCCTCTTGAATTGTATCAACAGACAGCAGTTCCGCAGGCAGTGTGTTCCATGGGTCCACTACACTTCGGTAAAGTGGCTTCTCCTAGTCTCCCCCCTGAGCCTCCCACCAGTCTCATGGAATGCCCCCTTGGGGCCCCACCTCTTTTAGCCTGAAGACCCTATTTGGGCTGACCCTGTTCACCCCCTCTAGATATTTAAAGACCTTGATCATATCTCCTTTGTCCCTCTTCTCTTCCAGGGAGTAGACATTTAGCTCCTCAAGCCTCTCCTCATAGGATCTCTCCCCCAGGCCCTGTATCATCCTGGTCACTTTCCTCTGGACCCTCTCCAGAAGTGCAATGTCCTTCCTCAGGTATGGGCGCTAAAACTGCATGCAGCGCTCCAGATGTGGTCTAGGTTATTTCCCTGGCTATGCACCTGAGCATTTTATTTGCTTTAGCCGAGGCCCTCCTACACTGCTCAGAGTTTTGGCATCCATGACCACCCCAAGATCCCCCCACTGAAACCTGCAGTTTCTCCCCACCCAAAAAGTACTCATGGCATGAGTTCTTTGGCCCCAACTAGAGAACACTGCATTTTTTGGCATTGAACCTCAATTTCCAAATGCATAACCACCTCTCCAAAGTCTACAGGTCCCCCTGAAGGGCTCTTCTACCCTCCTCCCCTTCTACCACCACCCCAGCTTTGAATCATCAGCAAAGAGGTTCATCTCACTCCTGATACTGTCCCTGATGTCCAAGATATAAGCACTAAATAGGAGTGGGCCAACACTGACCCTTGTGGCACCCTGCTAATGACCCTCCTTGGAGATGATACCTCTTCCTCGATCACCACCCATCTGAAACCACCCAGTTAGCCAGCTCCCTATCCACCTCACCATCCCTTCCCCCGCCCTCATTCCCTCCAGCTTGTTCAGCAACCCTGGGTGTGGCACAGAGTCAAACACCTTGCTGAAGCCTAGAAAGCAGACACTGGCTGGCCTTTCCTGGTCCAGCGCCCTTGTCACTCAATCATAGAACTCCACAAGATTAGTCTGACATGATCTGCCCTGAACAAAGCCATGCTGGTTAGCATCCAGATGGCCCCGTGTCTCCAGGAATGCCTCCAGCCTCTCTTTCAAGATGGCCTCCATCATCTTGCCCACCACCAATGTCAGACTAACAGGCCTGTAGTTACCCAGTTCCTCCTGTGAACCGCTTTTGTGGACTGGCATGACATGGGCCATCCTCCAATCCTGAGGCACACAACCTGTCTGTAGGAAGGGGAGTTAAAAAAGGTCTGCCAGAGGTGTAGCAAGGAAATCCACCATCTCCTATTACCCCTTGGATGAAGGCCATCTGGACCCGGTGTCTTATCTACTCTTAGGGCCTTAAGGGCCTCCCTCACCCTACTAACAGGAATTTCAAGGTCAGAGAGCTCCCCCCCTCCTCTTTCTTATTCCCCCTCCCCCTGTATAGTGTTGTCCCTCCATTGTCTCTTGTGAAGACCAAGGCAAAGTATCCGTTAAACACCTCCGTCTGCTCCCTGACCTCCTTGGCCCATCCACTCCCCGATCTCAGTCTGCTAATCTGCCCCTTCACTTTCCTCCTTTCCCTAATGTACCTAAAGAACCCTTTTTCCATTTCTGATCCCCTATGCTAGCCTCTGTTCTGTCCTCGCCTTGGCCAACCTCACCAACCTGGTTTCCTTATTGGCTAGCCTATTGTACTCCTCCTTGTCCTCTTCCCCTCATGAGCACTTGTATCTTCTATAAGCAGCTCTTTTTCTCCCTCACCACCTCCTGGACCTCCCCAGTCCACCAGCTTGGCCTTCTGGCCCTACCGAACTTGCACTGGACCTTCATGCAAGCCTTGGTAGCTTCCTGGAGCCCTCCTTTAAAAATTCCCCACCTGCTCTCTGTATCCATATCTGGTTTGATCCCCTCCAAATGTCCCCTGAGGATCTCCTCCCTACCCTTAAAGTCTGCTCCCCTAAAGTCTACCACCACCATTTTAGTGTGATTTTCCCCTTCCCCAAACCATGGCATGATCGCTCCCCACCAGTGGGTCCCCCACAACTAGGCTCCTAACCAGATCACGATCTGACAGGACCACATCCAGGATGCAACAATCCCTCATTGGATCAGTCACCAGTTGGGATAAGAATGCATCCTGGAAGACATCCAGCAAGTGCTGCTCCCTAGCCGATGAAGAGGCCATAGTGTCCCAATCAACCCTTGGCATGTTAAGGTCACCCAGCACCTCAGTTTTATCCTCCCCTGACCACAGTGATCCCTTAGATTTTCCACCAGGCCCTCCTCGAGTTCCTCTGCCTGCATGGTGGCCTATAAACCTCCCCCCAGGTTGACACGCTTACCCCAGGTGTCTGCAAGGTAACCCATAACACCTCTACATTTCCCTCTGCCCCTTCACTCTGCAAATATCGATGCCATTCCTAATGATGAGTGTCACCCCACCTCCCCTGCCCACAGCCCTGTTCTTCCTGAACACAGTGTACCACATCACGTTTAGATCCCAATTGTGTCGAGGTGTGGCCCAAGTTTCAATGACTGCCACCACATCCATATCCACTTCAGTCAGCATTGCCTGGAACTCAGGCATCTTATTTCCCATGCTTCTGGCGTTAATCAGGACCATCCTCTATCCCTGCCCCTTGCCCTCGCCTGTCCCCCCAACCCGAGTTCCCCCAGCTAACTGAGAGCTCCTGCTCCCTTGCTCACTGTCAGGTGCCCCTGTTAAGCACCCCTTCCCCCTCCTGGGGGGAGATGGTGGAGTCCTTTCTTGATGTGCCTGCCAGCAGCTGCCCCAAGCCCCAGCCCTTCCCCTTCACAAGTTTAAACCCTACCTAGCTTCAATGAACTTGATCAGTTTCAGATTCAAAACCTCCTTCCCCTCCAAATTTAGGTGAAGCCTATAGCTAGCATACAGCCCCTTATCCTCCAAGCTGCACCCCAGTCCCCCACCAACCTATACTTCCTAGCCATACACCATGTTTTGAGCCATTCATCTACCCCCCTGATCTTTTGCTTGTTTCCCACGTTAGCTCTAGGCACCGGGAGGATCTCCAAGAAAGAGACTGTGCACCCCACTGCATGACATACCCTGGCTAGCTCCCAAAACTGTGCCTGTATCTTCTCCACACTATTTCCCTCTATGTTATTAGTGCCTAGCTGCACTACTATGTTAGGGGATCCCCCACATTCCTTCACCAGAGCACAGACCAAGTGCTTGGCCTTGTGAACAGTCAAGCCAGACATACTCTTGACCTTGACTGCACAGCCTTGCCCCTCACTCCCCCCCTCCCACTTAATGCCCCCCGATCATGGAGTCCCCTAGCAGGAGCACTTTAACCACTTCCTTCCCCTTGAACCTAACTCCCTCCTCTGCCACACACCCCCTCACTCCCCAACCTCTCCGTTTTCTCTGACCGCACCATTATTTGACTGCTAACAGGTGCCTTTACCCTCCTGTACAAACTATTTCCCTTGTCCAACCATTCTTCTCCTTGCTTCCCCCCGCCTCATCACCCTGGTCTGTCCCAGCAGCACTCTTGTTAGCCTGTGGCCCCTCCTAAGTTCCAAGGGCTCTTGCTTCTACCCCATCATCCTTTTTCCTGATGTCCTCCACACTTACTCCCTGCTGGTCACTTTCCCCCTGGAACCTGTGCTCCCTCAATTCCCTCATCCTCCCTCCCCAGGCCTTCCCAACTCCTGTCCCTCCTTCCCATGCTATCCCTGGCTCCTCTATTTGTCCCTTTGCCCACGCTCCCAACCACCCCCTCACTTTCATCCTCCTTCTCCTTCGGTCCACTGCTGACTGCGCCCCCCCCACTTCCTCTGAGGCCCCTCCTTCCATAGTGTCCACCAGTGGCAAGTACCTGTTTGAGACTGGGATCCCCCAGTAGGTTGCTTACCAGTGCTCCCCCTCCTGTAAGGTAAGCTCCCTTGTCGTGGTCCTTGGAGATCCTTTTGCCAGTAACCACCACTGTCTGCAATCCTTCGCACACCTCCCTGCCTGCTCTCCTTGATTCCTCTCCCCATCCCTGCCCCCAGGGCTGCCAGACCTACTATGATTTCTGGTGGCCCCCCCATCCTCCTGCTCCTGCATTTGCAGGCACCCCCCTCCAAAACTGGTTGTGGGTATGTGCCTCATACCCTACACTTGTGACTTTCACTCACCTGTCCAGTTCATACCTGACCCTGTGTAACTCAGCCTCCAATCCCATCAACCTGGCACAGAAAGGAGAGTGCCCTAGTCCTCACAGTGTACTCATGGCCATTGCACCCCCACAACCACTGCAGCCCACTAGTCTGCTTCCCCTCCATCCTGTAACCGAGGTGCCCAGTTGTGACCCCGCACAGCCCAGCTGCCCTGTCTGCTGCTCCATGCTGCATCCCCTCCCCATACCCAGTTTCCTCTAACATGCCCCCAACCTGTAGCAGCCATGTGGCCCCAGTCTCCTCAAGGGTACCAACTATTAACCAGTGTCTCCCCTGTTTCAGAAGCAGTTCTAATCAAATCAGTATAAATCATCCCAAAGCAATGCAATATATATCTAGCGCCAAATGTATTATTTATTTATTTATTGAAATGTTTCACCAGGAGGGCACACTGAACAACAAATTGCTTGTCTCACGGTGTGACCTAGGGGGAAGGGGTTACATAGGGTTGTGAAGGATGATCAGTTACAATAGTATGTGGCTAGTACAAACAATACAGCATTGTAAGATTATGCAACAGTTGGACCATAAGGTATTGTACAATAAACAGTAGTGGAACATTGTGTAAATTACAATACATATCCAAAATCGTACAAAAGAACACATAAATGTACAAAACAGTAATAATGCAACAGAACCATTATAGTGCATGAGTGTACAAGGAGCAGGCTTGAGGTAGTACGCAAGTGCTGTTGGAGTAAAAAGGATGGGGTAGGTTGTGCACACGGGTGACCCAGAAGGGCAGGTGGAGAAGAGAGGGGAAGAGGCAAGAACTGAATATGAGGAGAAGGGTTAGCCATTTCCTGAATTCCCCTTCAGGATGTTGAGAACCCTGCTGGGGGGGCAGAAACTGGGGATAGGTATTAAGGAGGGTTAAACAGGAACCGCTGAGGGAGAGGTAATTGTGTAGGGCAGACATAAGGGAGTAGTTGGAGGAGGAGTGTCATATTTCAGGGGAGGAATTCCAGATTTTAGGGAACTGATGGGCGAAACCAGTCTGACTGAAAAGGGTGGAGCGGAGAGGGACCGTCAAGGTGTGGGCATCATTAGATTTGAGAGGGTGGGTGGGGGGAGGTAGAGTGGAGAGATAGAGGATGAGAGATAGGAGGGGAGCACTCCGAACCAGAATTTGGAGGTTAGTTTGGCACAGTGTGAGATGCGTCTGTGAGATAGTGGAAGAAAGGTTAGAGAGTGACAGAGTTCACAGTGGTGGGAGCGGGAAGGGGAGTCGAGAGCCAAGAGCCAGAAGGAGTTAAAAAGTGTGTCCAACTTGGTCCGGGAAGATTTGGGAGCAGCACCATAGACTACGTGGGGATTATTTCTTGGTTTGGGCTTTGGGGGAGCATTCTTAGCACCACCTGCATTCTGTGTCCGTATTTTCCCTTTTGGGGTGAAGTGGATAAGTGGACTCCACTAAGAAACCTGGTTGGGTTTCTTTTCTGGGCCAGGAGTTGGATATTTATTCAGAAAATGAGCAGACTGCTCCTCGGGAAGCTTAATCATCTGCTGGGAATTGCTATCTGCCTTCATTCCCCTATTGACACCCCGGTCAGCTCTTTCTCTTTTTTTTTTTTGAAATTACTGTTTATTTCTCCTCCCAGCCTGCCACCTCCAACCCTTCAGGGGGGACAACTGGACATCCCACTGCCCGGAACCCTACCCACACAGACCCACAGACCCTATGGAGCCTCGGATTACCCCGAGGCGTGATGAGTGAGGGTCAAACCCCATTACCCATTGCGTCGGTCTGTGGTCTGCTGGTGGCACAGGCAAATCGTAGAGTAAGGCCATGGTCCCATCTTCCGGCTGTGGCAGGCTTGTTTTTCCCCGTTTTCTCCCTCCCGAGCAGCAAGTACCCTCCCCGACGTCATGATGCGTACGCCGACGTCCGTGCTGCTCAATACCCACCCATCTCCCAGGTGGAGCTTGCAGTTCCTCGAGCCTCCGCTCAGGGTCGTGCAGGTGTCGGGCAATGGCTGAATCCTCCCGGAGCCGAGCTGTCGTTGGGCGGCTCAAGCCTATCTCCCCAGGCAGCTCCCCGACAACCGAGTCCGCTCCCGAACCCGGGTTGCCGGCGTGGAGCGAGGTGTGGCGTCCAGCTCCTCAACCCTCAGCGCCACCGGGCCGGATCTTTCTCTTTTTTATTGCTTAAACTTGCAACTATCTCAATGGATAATAGGAGCTGCAAAGTTGCATGTAACTAGGAAGTGCTGGACTAATCAGGACTTATAAACGAACTAAGAAATCAAGTGACTTTTGCTGTCTTAGTATTTTATTCTTATTATTTTGTTTTCTGTAGATTTGAATATGTGTTAATTTTTGGTATTGGGTGTTGTTTCATTTGTTCATGTATTTGTTTTTCCCCGTTGTGTGAGAGACAGTGTGTGGGATTTATTCACTGACCTCCCCCCCATTCTGTGAGATAGAGAGTGAAGGAGTGAATTATCTGGTTATTTGAGAGGGAGTAGATCTTTCATTTGTTTGTTTTTTTATTTTATTCTGTCCATCACCACCCCCACCAGTGAGAGAGAGAGTGTCTAGGAGTGAATTATTTGGATATTTGAGGGCAAAACACATTTCATAATATATTTTACTGGACATTAATAGGTACCTTAATCTAGAGCTGCGGCCATCTTTTGGATTGTTGTTTTTGGGGTGTTAAATTTTGGGGTAGGTTGGGATTGTTTTTCTGTTTTTATTGAATTAATTGTTTGTTTACTAACTCTTATAGCTTAGTATAAGAGTACTGCTATTAAGATTAGAAAATGGGCAAGATTATTCAAGCTCTCTGGCTGACAGGCAGTACAGGGGGGTACATTAAGTTTCAATAGATGCCCGCTTAAAACAAGTGCCAATTCGGGGTGCCGCATTACTGAGGTTATCCATGGGCACCCCGGATTTTCAGCATCGTCATCCGCCATTTCTTACCTCTCGCTTAGCGAGAGAGTTGGGGAGTGAGTTACTGGCTGGCAAATCCCCTCTCCCATCACTGAATAGTCCCATCAGGTTTCATAACGAATGGTTGCTCTTATTAAGCAAATTGAGGTAGCTATCATAAACCATGATTGCATCCCAGGGGCCCCCTGATCCCTGCCTCACCAGACAACAACCCTGATCCCAGAATTTTGTAATAATTCCCTTGTTGCTCCTCAAGGGGGAATGAGAGCTGATAGGCTCTGTACTCAAAGATTTCATGGGGAACTCTCTGGGATACCTCGGAATACGTTGCAACCTGATTAGACCTTGACTATGGAAAGGTCCCGGGGAGGGGGAACACGGAGTTGCCCTCTACAAACTCAGGGGACAACAAAATTGACAAAAATCGGGGTCATTGGATTTGGCTTGGACCATTCATGTCTCCCCCCTAGACACAACCTCATCTAAAGGGGCGGTCTGGAGATTATCACTTAAGCTAAGCCTTGACCATAAAGGTCCTGCACCTTTTCTCCCTCCGAGATCTTCCCTATCCCCCACCAACCGTAATAATTACTTTTCTCCTATCCCAGATTTTAGTTACCTCTACTCTCACCCTCTTCCCTACCGGACTTAGGGGCAGTAATTTCCCCAGGGCCCCACGCCAGTTGGTGACATGGGAGCCCACTTCTGAACGGTCAAGTGTCCATTCCCTAATGCCTGCTCCACCTGAGCATGCATTGTTGGAAGTCACACACATTCCCCAAAACAGGAGTTTGTACATAGTTATTATTCTCCCTTATTGGGTAAACACTTCCACAAGCACGCCCAGTTGGCATGCTAGGTTCTTTACAGTTCTTACCCACTGGCTAGTTTCTTTATTATTTTTGGATCACATAATACTGAATTACTGCTTTTGGTTCAGATCTCATTGGTTGTACACATTTGGAGAACCTGGGGATGGGTGGGCGGGGTCTCTGGCACCTAGGGAGGCCCTGATGATGTTGAAAAGCCCATACATATATATATATAATAATGCAACACCCTTTTAGACTTATATCTCATAATGTGAACGGACTGGCTGGCCTCATCAAGAGAGACCGCACACTTAGAGCTCTCAAAAAACTTAACCCGGACATCTTCCTTCTACAGGAGACTCACCTCTCCTCAGCTGAGCACCACAAGCTGCTCAAGTTTAGGTTCACTCGGATTATTGAATCTTCATACCAGAGGGGTAGAGAAAGAGCCTCGGTAATTTTAATACTGGAACACTCTAAATTGCAAGTACTTGACCAGTATGCCGATCAAGAGGGTAGACTAGCATTGGCGATAGTCAGACTGAATCAACAAATCTTAACAGTATGTAGTCTTTATATTCCGCCGGTTTCAGACGCCTCCACAATGCAGCACCTAATGGATGCCATTCTGGTTAGGCAACAGGGAATTCTAGTCCTTGGTGGGGACTTTAACTGCCTTTTCAATCCCTCTCTGGACTCATCGGCAACTTGCCCCCCTCCACAGTTGTCGGGACAAAGGCATTTGTGATGCCTCATTAAGGACGTAGGCCTGGTCGACGTGTGGCGACAATTGCACCCCTCACAGCAGAAATTTACTTACTACTCCTGTGCCTTTAAACATTATTCCAGACTAGACTACTTCTGTTTAGGAAAGGTGCACCTTGATCTAATTTCGACAGCGGAAATTCACATCTGCCTATCTGATCATGCCCCCATCATCTTGACTCTTAATATTAAGAAAGATAAAATAAATACTCAATGGAGATTCAACCCATCTCTTTTCCGAGATAAAGAATTCCGGGACTTATTAGACACGAGGATTCCAGAAATTATCAGATATAATACCTCATCACAGATTACCCCACAGATCCTCTGGGATACCCTCAAGGTAGTACTTAGGGGCTATATTATAGCCTATGCCTCCCAAAAGAAAAAACAGGCGGAGTCCAACCTACTGGCCCTACAAGACAAACTTAAATTTCTCCAAGAGGCTCACATGCAGGGAGACACTGATCTCCTCGCTTTGATAACACAGACACAAGTAAAGATTCAACAATTACTGACAGCAAAAACTGAGCAGGCCCTGGCGTGGCTGCGGCAACGTTATTATGAAGGAGGAGCTAGAGCTTCCAAACTCCTAGCCTTTCGCCTCAGAAATCAAATACAACAACGCACTATCTCTAAAATAAAGGACCCTATGTCAGGCCAAACTAAATATTCTACACCACAGATCTTAGAGGCATTTAAGAAATACTACCAGACTCTGTACTCCCCTCTACTTCCCCAGAACCACTTCACATCACCAAGTTTCTAGACCAGTTACAATTTCCGGCACTTTCGGTGGAACAACAAAACCGGATAACAGCCCCAATTACAGAATTGGAGCTTCAAAATGTAATTCTAAATCTTAAGAATGGTAAGTCCCCGGGTCCAGATGGCTTTGGAGCAGAATTTTATAAAAACACATGGGGCCTTCTAAAAAACCCACTTGTCCAGGTGCTAACATCTGCACATGCCACCTCCTCTTTTCCTATCTCCTGGAGACAAGCCACAATCTCGGTGATCTTAAAACCCCAAAAACCTCCACACTTATGCGATTCATACCGACCTATCTCAGTACTCAGTCAAGATTACAAAATATATATGAGCATAATGGCACATAGACTTGATCACATCCTTCCCTCATTGATACACCCAGACCAATTGGGATTTATAAAAGGCAGACAGACCACCATCAACATTACTCTCAAATGGGGATGGAGAAAGAATCTCAGATTTAGAAGTGGGTAGCCATCTGGGAACAAGCGACCACCAAACAGTGTGGTTCACGATAAACACAGCCATACAATCAAGCCATACAAAAGCAAGAGTACTGGACTTTAGGAGGGCTGACTTTGGGAAAATGAGAGAGTGCCTCAGAAAAGCACTAGCAAATAGACAAGAAGGAGGGGTGGAGGAACAATGGGGAGTGATCAAAACAGCCATCACAGAAGCAACAAGCCGTTGTGTAAAGCAAATCAATAAAACACAATGAAGGAAAAAAACGCTATGGTTCTCAAAAGAGGTGGCAGAGAAGGTTAAGGAGAAAAGGACAGCATTCAGGAAATATAAGGAAACACAGAAGAAGCAGCACAGAGAACTTTATCAGTTAAAGCAGAAAGAGGCTGGGAAGGCAGTCAGAATAGCAAAGGCCCAAACCGAGGAAAGGATAGCCAATTCTGTTAACAAGGGGGATAAGACCTTTTATAGGTACATTAGGGAGCGAAGAAAGACCAAAGGAGGGATACTGAAGTTTAATAAAGGGGAAGGAATGTGGGTAGAGGGTGACAGTGAAAAGCAGGATACTGAACGAATATTTCTGCTCAGTATTCACAAAGGAAGAGGAGGAGTTACCTAAACCAAACAAGAGAAACACTCTGAAGGCGGGGTCGATACCAGTCCATTTACAGAACAAAAGGTTCTGAAAGAACTAATAAAATTGAAGGTGGACAAAGCAATGGGGCCTGATGGATTCACCCAAAAATTCTAAAAGAACTAAGGGTAGAACTAGTGACACGCGACTATTCTCTTTAACAAATCATGGGAGGATGGGGTGGTACCCGAGGACTGGAGGAGGGCAGATGTGATTCCTCTTCACAAAAGTGAGAGCAGGACAGAGGCAGGAAACTATAGACCAGTTAGTTTGACCTCAGTGGTAGGGAAAATGATGGAATCACTTCTAAAGGAAAAGAATTGTTGAGTACCTAGAGGCAAGTGGGGCTGGGACCCAAGGCAGCATGGATTCACGATGGGAAGGTGGTGTCAGGCGAATCTAATTGATTTCTTTGACTGGGTGACCAAAGTAGTAGACCAGGGAGGGGCTGTCGACATGGCCTACCTAGATTTTAACAAGGCATTTGATACAGTCCCACACAAAGATTAATACACAAGATAGCCAGCCTTGGGTGGGTCCCAAGGTGGTAGCCTGGATAAAAATTGGCTAGACAACAGGATGCAAAGGGTAGTAGTAAATGGAGTACACAGTGAAGAAAGGAGGGTTACTAGTGGTACCGACAGGGTTCAGTACTGGGACTGGTCCTTTTTAATGTCTTTATAAGTGACATTGCAGAGGAACTGGAAGGAAAGGTATGTCTCTTTGCAGATGACACAAAGATCTGCAACAGGGTTGATACACAAGATGGAGTGGAAAGGATGAGAAGGGACTTGGCAAGGTTGGAGGAATGGTCAAATGTATGGCAGCTCAGATTCAATGCAAAGAAGTGCTAGGTAATGCACATGGGAAACAAAACCCCAGGGGAAGAGTACACAATGGGGGTGAGATACTGACAACAGTAAAATAGAAAGGGACCTGGGGTAATTATATCAGATGACCCAAAGGTGGGCAAGCAATGTGAGAAGGAGTAAGGAAGGCTTGGGGATACTGGGATGCATAGGAAGAGGCATCAATAGTAGAAAACAGGAAGTTGTTATCCCTCTGTACAGACAGTTGGTGAGACCTCATCTGGAGTACTGTGTGCAGTTCTGGAGACCCCATCTCCATAAGACATAGACAGAGTGGAGGCTGTCCAGAGGAGGCAGCAAAATGGTGCAGGGTCTGCACCAGAAGACATACGAAGAAAGACTAAAGGAGCTTAATATGTATACCCTTGAGGAAAGAAGGGAGAGGGGACATGATAGAAACTTTCAAGTACCTCAAGGGAATTAACAAAGTCCAAGAGGTAGCATCTTCCAGAAAAAGAGATGTGCAAGAACAAGGGGGCACAATTTGAAGATAGAGGGGGGACGGCTCAGAGGTAATGTGAGGAAGTATTTTTTCACTGAGAGGGTTGTGGATGCATGGAACGGCCTCCCTGAGGAGGTTGTGGAGTTGAGAACAGTGGGGGACTTCAAGAATGCATGGGACAGGCATAAGGCAGTCCTAGTGGGGTGTAGGAGGAAGTAAGCTGTTGGTTAACTAGGATCTGCAGCTTATCTGTTAGGTAGGAAAGTGGGCAGACTGGGTGGGCCAAGTGGTCCTTATCTGCCGTCAAATTCTATGTTTCTATGAATACGTTCAATAGTAGCTGCACCTGTAAAAAAAAAATAAAAGAAAGGAAAAAAAGGAAGCCGACAAACTTACTGGCTTCATGTCACTGGCTACGCAGCTTTCAAAACGACAGCGCATGCCTCTCTGCAGCAGCGAAACTCGCTTATGCTGCTTACCCATGCTGCCTGCCTTACACGGTCTGTCTTGCAGTACTGAACTGCAATAAATCGACCCCATAACAGGACCCTTAACATATTTTTTTTTTTTAAAGCAGAGTACCTCCTGTGACACTCAGACAGCTGGTTCTGATTAATCTATGCTTTTTTGTAATATAAAAATGTGTTATTGAATGTCTCTCAGGAGAGATGCTGACAGCCTGTGGAATGACACCCCCTCCCAGGTTTTAGCTACAATGTGTTACCTGGAAGGCCAAAAGATAATTACTGGCTAGAAGAGACTTAAAATTTAGGATCTCCTGTTTATGTGACTAATTGCAGCTTGCCAACTGCCAAGATAGATCATAAACTTTTATGACGTTCAGAGGAAACACAGTTAATTTCACATGGTGCTAGAAAGCATGTTGCACCTCTGTGAGATCTGGCAGAGTGTCATAACAAGTCCTTTGATGTCTGGGAAAGGGGAAGCTGCTCATAAGATCAAAGAAGGTCATTTGAAAAAAAGAGTTTTGCTGAGTTCACAGAATTTTAATTTACCTTCTGAATAAGACATCCTGTTGGTATGATTTTTATATTCTGACAGGGAGGAGCTAGGTGACCTCATGCAAAGAGGTCGGCAAAGTCAGTTTTTAAGCAGTATTCTGTTTTCCATTTAGACACATGTTTGGACTCTAAAAGCTATAACATGCTAGCAGCACTGTAAGAGATACATTAGATAGATCAAGTCTAATTGTGGTGGTAGGAAATTGCACTTTTCAAATCTTGTTTTTTTTAAGTGATTGTTTTTGTGAAATATGGTTCTGTGTTTTACATTTTACATTCGTATCTATTTTTAAGTAAACATCTAATTTTTAAATAGACTATTTGTGTCTTCCAAGTCCTTTTGTTTTTGACTGTGATGTGTGGATGGTTAAGAGTATGACAACACTGTGCATGAGCTTATATGGTAATACCAAACTGGGAACAGGTAAGAGTTATATGAGGTCTTTATTAGAGTTTTTAAGGATTCACTTTGTACACTTGGTTAGTAGCCTGTAGGCGAAAGATATCTGGCCCCCCGAAAGAGCAGAATTATCTGAGTCTGTACATTGGGTACACTAACAAAAGGTTCACAGTTTGAATCCCTCCAGAACTGAGACCAAAGGTTGATTTGAACCCACAAAACAGACAGTAAGGTTACCCTGTTTTGTTAACTGTTCACAATACTACGCTCGGAAGTTTGCACTTTGTGAGCTGACCTGCTGAGTGGGGCTGTGACACCTCCTTCTGCAGTTTCTCATCCGACTTCTGTATTCCCTGATCGCATGACAGAGAACACTGCACCATTAATTCCAACTCCACAGCTCAGCCGCTCGCTCCCTGCTCACAATCTACCAATGAAGACCATTTATTTAAAACGTGAAGCGAAAACTCATGGATTGGGGGGTTCAGCTAATGATTTCCTGGCACTGCAGCAACCAAAAAGGATCTCACAAACTGCAGCACCCTCCAGTGGCACTAAATCAGTAAACCAATAAAGTAACTATTTTACAGAGCCTGATGTTTCTGATAGTATGTACTAATATTTTATACTCTTTTTTTTTGTATGAAATCATTATTTTAAAAAATTATAATGTAAGCCCATTTTCTAAGCGCAATAATACCCTCCAGGGTGGGTGGTATGGGCAATACCGGACCTTCCAGGAGCTATAAGGCCCTCATTACGCCCCCCTGTGTGGTCCGGTATTGCCCAATACTGCCCACCCTGTCCGGTATTATTGCTTGCTTAGATTTATCTATTTTATCTGGGGTGAGTTCTTGATTTTAGCCTATTTGGTTTTCTTTACCATTTTGCATAGCATTATAATGTGTTGGGGAGGTTTAGCGACAGTTGGGCACTATTCCCCCACCAGTCTCAGGGAATTATGTCCCTTTGAATGTCCCCCGTTGTTATCCAACACCTATTTTAGGTGTTGTGCTTTGGGTATACTTAGAAAGCGTAAAAGAAAGGGGAGAGCTGGTCTTGGTTGGGGATAGGAAAGGGGAGGGGGGATAGGAGTTGTAGGGTCCAGGAGACACCCTGGGGTGAAATGGAGACACTATAGAAATCCTCCTTGTCTTGTCTCCATACCCAAGGGTTCCGATGTTAGTGGGCAGGTGCCGAGGTCTTCCCTGACAGCTCATCCTACCTTGGCGGTGTTATGCAATGCCAGATCTATTAAAAACAAGACAGCTATTATAGCTGATCTTGTTGGAACAACTGACCTGGCTGGTATCACCGAGACCTGGCTGGATGAAAATGCAGGCCCTATATTGGCCTCAGCAACTCCGGCCGGGTTCTCAGTGATACACCGTCCAAGACCTGATCGAAGGGGCGGGGAAGTGGCCATTATGTTTAAGACTGAGCTAGGCCTTGTGGATGTGCCATTGGGAAGTACCAGATCCTTCAAATATACCCTGGGAGAGGGTGTAGCTTGCGAGATTCTCATCTACCGTCCACCAGGAGATGGAGGAGAATTCCTGCAGGAGATAGCAGACTTCACTATCAACATGGTGTTGAGGTCCCCAAGATGGATAGTTCTGGGGGACTTCAATGCCTGGGTCAACGATGAACTCTCGCATTTTGGTCAAAATCTCCTCCAGCTGATGACAATGCTGGGTTTTACACAGGTAGTTACCTCCTCGACCCATGTCGGGGGTCATTCGTTTGATCTGATCTTTTTTTGGGGTATGGAGATAATTGATCTGTGGGTGGAACCAGTCAGCTGGTCTGACCATCACATCATAAGATTCAGCTTCAGGGCCCCCCCCCCAATAGGTCTGCCCCTATGGAGAATGGTTCAGTACCACCCTTTAAGGGAGGGGTTAACCCTAGTGACCTATCGGTGATGCTGGACCTATCGGGCTTGTTGGGTGAATGCATGAGTCCAGATTATCTCATACTAGCCTATGATAATGCTGTGGGAGATGCTCTGGACAAGATTGCTCCTGTTCATGTTCAGCCTCTCACCCTTCACCCAAGCAGCCCTTGGTTTGATGCTCCTTGAAGGAGTTGAGGCGAGTTGGCCGAAGGATGGAGAGAGCATGGTGGAAGTCCAGCCAGGATGCTGACAGGCTTAGGTTGATGACACATTATGATGGCTATCAATCAGAAATCACTCATAAGAAGGCAGAATTCCTGTCCAGGGAGATTTCTGCTGCTCAAAATCGACCGGTTCAGCTTTTCCAGACTGTTAACAGATTGTGCAAACCAATCTGTCTCCAGCCCAGAGAAGCTTTTTCTCAGCTGAGATGCAGGGAGTTTGCTCTATTCTTTGCAGATAAGGTTGGCACCATAAGATCTGGAATCGGTCTGACTTCTCCTACGAGGGATTGCAGTGGTCAACAGGAAGTGGCATGCACTCGGTCTATCTGGTCAGATTTCTGCTGGCCAGAATTCACTGACATTGTGAAGATAGTCCAAAAATTACGCCCAACCAGCTGCAGTTTGGATCCTGGCCCTACACTCCTTTTAGTGGGATGTGTAGATGTTATCTGCCCGTTCCTTGCTGAAATTGTCTGAAAGTCCTAGGAGGGGGGTCTTTCCTGACCTCCTCAAGGAGGCGGTCGTTCAATCACTCCTTAAGAAATCCTCCTTGGATCCAGACTGTCTAGCCAGCTACCGGCCTATCTCTAACCTGCCATTTGTTGGTAAGGTTATTGAAAAGGTGGTTGCGTTGCAACTGGATGATCATCTTACAACTCACAATATCTATGATACTCTCCAGTCTGGTTTTAGGAAGAAGCACAGCACGGAGACTGCTCTTGTCTGGGTAATGAATGACCTCCTAATGGCTAGAGAACCAAAGGCACATACCATTCGGGTCCTTCTTCATCTCTCTGCTGCATTTGACACCGTAGACCATGGTGTGCTGTTGGAGTGCCTGTGGCTCTTTTGTGGGCTGTCTAGTACAATCCTTAAATGGTTCCATTCATACCTCATGGGCAGGTTTCAGAGAGTTGCCACTGGAATTTATTCCTCTGGTGCTCACTCCCTGCTTTGTGGGGTGCCGCAGGGCTCCATTCTGGCCCCCATGTTGTTTGCAGTGTACATGCTGCCATTGGGAGATATTATCAGGCAATACAGTCTGAGTTTTCACTGCTATGCAGATGATACTCAGCTGTATATGTGCTTTCTGCCCGGACAGATACAGATTGGTCAATACCAGCAGGAACATCTGCCAGAACTAGACACATGGTAGATTCCCTGCAGGGGAGGGACTCAAACAACTGGTACAACAAACCACAAGAGACAGGGCTATACTAGATCTAGTACTGACTAACAGGGAAAGGATCGCAGATCTCCAGGTAGAAGGTCACCTGGGGGCCAGTGACCATCACATGGTATTGTTTAATTTGGCCACTAGAACTAAACCATCCCATTCAAAGGCAAACATATGGGACTTCAGAGGAGCTGACTTTGATAAGATGGCCAACAGAATGAAGCTAGCCCTGGCAAAAAGAAATACAGGCGAGGGGGTACAGACAAAGTGGGCAAGCATTAAAGATGCAATACTTGAAGCAACATCTGACTGTGTTAGAGAGAAAAGAAAGTGCAAAGGAAGAAGGAAACCACTTTGGTTCTCAAAAACAGTAGCAGAAAAGGTCAGAGCCAAAAGGCTGGCCTTCAGGAAATATAAGGGAACACAGCAGGATGAAGATAGGGAGGCATATCAAACTTTCCTAAGGGAAGCAGGGAAGGCAATAAGGCAATCAAAGGCCCAAACTGAGGAAACACTAGCACAAACAGTAAAAGAAGGCGACAAGACTTTCTATAGATACATTAGTGAAAGAAGAAAGTCCAGAGGGGGTACCGCTAAGATCAAAGGGGATAAGGGTGTGTGTGAGGAGGAGGACCATGTAAAAGCATGTATCCTAAATAGATACTTCTGCTCAGCATTTACTGAAGAGAAGGTAGGGCAAGGCCCAAAGCTCAGCACCATAAACACAGAGGGGAAGGAGGTGTGCACTAGTCCCTTCACAAAAGAAAGGGTCCTGCAAGAGCTCAATAAGCTCAGGGTGGACAAGGCAATGGGACCTGATGGCATACATCCTAGGGTACTAAAGGAGTTAAGGTTGGAACTAGCAGAGCCATTATAAGAACTGTTTAGTGAGTCTCTGAGCACAGGAGAGGTCCCAGAAGACTGGAGAAGGGCTCATGTGATCCCGCTCCACAAGAGTGGTAGCAGGGAGGAGGCAGGGAACTACTGACCAGTCAGTCTTCCCTCATTAGTGGGCAAGATTATGGAGGCATTCCTTAAGGAAATGATAGTGCAACACCTGGAATCCACAGGAGCATAGGATCCAAGACAGCATGGGTTTACAAAAGGAAGGTCCTGTCAAACTAATCTCATAGATTTCTTTGACTGGGTAACCAGAGTAGTGGACCGGGGGGAGCAGTTGATGTCGCCTACCTTGACTTTGGCAAAGCTTTCGATACTGTTCCACATAGAAGATTGATTAATAAGCTGGGAAGGCTCAGGGTGGGTCAGAAGTTGGTCAACTGGGTGGTAAACTGGTTGATGGGTAGAAAACAGAGAGTGGTGGTAAACGGTATACAGTCAGAAGAGATGCAAGTCATAAGTGGGGTACCTCAGGGATCAGTCCTGGGGCCAGTCCTCTTCAATATCTTAATCAGTGACATTGCAGACGGACTGGAGGATAATGTTTGTCTGTTTGCAGATGACACCAAGATCTGCAACAGAGTCGATGATCCAAATGGGGTGGGCAGAATGAGAAGAGATCTGGATAGACTAGCAAAATGGTCGGAAGAGTGGCAACTGGAGTTTAACGCAAAGAAGTGCAAGATCTTGCACATAGGGAATAGAAACCCTGAAGCCACCTATAGGCTGGGAGGGGAGTTGCTGGCAGTCACAAGGGAAGAAAGGGACTTGGGCGTCATCATCACCGATGACCTGAAATCATCCAAGCAGACCACTAAAGCAGTAGGTAAGGCTAGAGGGATGTTGGGGTGTATTAGTAGGGGTATGACAAGTCAGAAGAGGATGGTAATAATCCCTCTTTACAAGACACTGGTTAGGCCCCATCTGGAGTACTGCGTGCAGTACTGGAGGCCACACCTTCACAAGGACATTAACCAAATTGAGGCAGTCCACAGAAGGGCAACCAAAATGGTGCAGGGACTGCATCAGAAAACAAATGAGGACAGATTAATGGAGCTCAATATGTATACCCTAGAGCAAAGGTGGAAGAGAGGCGATGTGATCGAAACATTCAAACACCTTAAAGGCATTAACAAGGTGAAAGAGTCCAACATGTTTCAATATAAGAAAAATAGCAGGACAAGAGGACACAGCATGAGATTAGAGGGAGGCCAATTAAGGGGTGATGTGAGGAAGTTCTTTTTCACAGAAAGGGTGGTGGATGTATAGAACGGCCTACCTCAGGAAGTGGGTGATATGAATACAGTGCAGGGCTTCAAACAGGCATGGGATAGGCATAAGGGAGCAGTACAGATGAGTATGGATAGGCCATTGACAGAGCAAAAGCCGATGGCACATTCATAAGGCAGAAAAAGAAATGGGCATACTGGATGGGCCTTGCGGTCCTTATCTGCCGTCAACCTCTAGGTTTCTATGTTTCTACGGACAGAATGATGCGCTCTCCGTGCTAAATAATTGCCTTACTGAGATTAGAACCTGGATGAGCTCCAGCTGGATAAGACTGAATCCAGACAAGACTGAAGTGCTGGTAGTGGACCCAGCTCATCTGGGGGCAGGTTTGGGGGTTGGACAACCATCAGGCTTGTTATTTGGTGGCATACCGCTAATTACCTCAGACCAGGTGCGTAACCTGGGCGTTAGTTTTGATGATGGTCTGACTCCAAAATCTCAGGTGTCAGCTGTCATCAAATCCTCTTTTTACCATCTGAGGAATATCGCCTGAGTGAAACACCTGGTTCCCCAGATGATTTTCCCAACAGTGGTCCATGCCTTTGTCACTACCCATCTTGATTACTGCAATTCCCTCTACCTAGGGTTACCAGGGGTTGATATCCACCGCCTGCAGCTGGTACAGAACACGGCAGCCAGGCTTTTGACTGGGACCTCTAGGACTAGTCATATTACGCCTGTGCTCCGCGAGCTGCACTGGCTGCCTGTTCACTGGCGGATCACCTTTAAGGTTGGCTTGCTAACCTTTAAAGCCCTACATGATCAGGGACCCAGTTACCTGCAAGATCTCCTGGTACCCTGCTGCCCCTCCGCCTTCTCTGATCCGCCGAGAGGGCTTGCTGGACATTCCCAGGGTACGACTGAAGACATCTGGTTCTCGTGCCTTCTCTTTTTCAGCTCCAACCCTGTGGAATTCTCTACCTTGTTGGTTACGAGAATGCCTGAACGTTGGTAGATTTAAAACTGAGTTAAAAACTTATTTAATTTAGCCTTCCCTAAATATGGATGATCTGTTTCTATTGTTCTTGTTTTTAATTTTATTAATATTTGATGTAATTGATTTTATGTACAGCACCTTGGTTCTGCAAGGCGCTATAAAAATAAAGATGATTTGATTTGACTGACAACACAACTCATTGACAACAGAGCTTTGGGTGGCATAATACCACTGCAATCATAGTCGTCTGGGAGTTCAAATATGGGACAACCTTATTGGGCACAGTGCTTAATTACAGGAATTAGTGCTGTTTACAAGTAGGCGCTCTCATAGCCCTTTAAAAAAGGATCCCAGAGAGCTGGAGAACTGAAAGGTGGCAGGGAGTTTGTTTTTGAAGGGTATAGTGGTTACTCAGGATGACAGAAGCTGGAAGGAGAAGTGGGGGTTGGATGGGGAGGGCTAGGACCCTGGATGGACATTAGCTCCCAGAGTTAGACAGCAGACTCAGACAGACTGGATAAACTATGGGTCCTTTTCTGCCGTCACTTTCTATGTTTCTAAGTAACTCAGACACTGTGGGCTGGAATCCTAATGTTATTTATTTATTTGTAATTTGGTAACCAGGAAATGCACAATGTGCCACAGCTTGTTTCCAGGTGTGACGGGGGGAGGGGGAGACAAAGGGTACATATCAACAATGGAAATAAAGTACAATAATGCAGTACATAGAATTGCACAAATCATGAAATAAAGTGCAGGCATTTAGCTGGTATAATGTACACATGATGATCAGAGATCAATGTAGCCCTAGGGGAAAAAATCAGTTAAACAGGAGACATGGTGGGCCAAAAACAGCAGGCTGGGCAAAAAAGGGCAAAATTACAATGCCAAATAATAACGGGATTATGTATGTCAATGGCATAAAGAAATAGAAGGCCTGACACTGGTAAAGAGTGGGTTAAGGATTAAAGGAAAAGAGCAGGAGAGGGAGTTTTGAAGAGCGGCTTTAAAATCTAGATAACGGGAAGAGGTGGAAGGAGGTTGGAAGATTGTTCAAAATTGAGGAAAGTCAGAATGAGAATGCAGACTGTTCACAGGCAGGAACGCTATGGCCCTGTCCACACTACACCACTTACAGTCTGTAACGGTTCCAAACCGTTAAAGACTGGAACCATTACAGTGTGTCCACACTGCCGGCAAATGGTCTCGATAACGGTTTGGAACCGTTACAGCTCGTCCACATTGTGGGTGCCATGTAACCATTATGGCTATAGCCTATCCCACAATGCAGTTCATGCTGCACTGAGAGAATGCTAGAGCTACACGCTCACGCATCCACACTATGGCTGGTAACATTACAGGGGCACAACCGTTTTCGTAACCGTTGTTCAAACCACCTCATATGTGGTTTCAACAACGGTTACGAAAATGCCTTCTGTAACGTTACAGGTGTAAATGCAAACCATTGCAGTAACGGTTTGAGCCCTCTGTAATGTTACAGAGGCATAGTTTTGGACAGGGCCTAAGAGTAGGTGAAAGGAGGTATACAGGATAAGAGACAGCTAAGGCAGAGAGGAAGCGAGGAAAACCAGAATTTTGAAAGAAATGTGGTGATCTTATCAACTAGGTGCTGATCACGAAGATCGCCTGTCCCAGCTGCACACCCAGCATCGCCTCAAGCAGGTCGACTGGCGAACAACGCTGTGGTCCGAATAAGGTTGGGTGAAAGGGAACAACCCTTTAAGGAGAGGCAGGAGACAATCTGAAGTTTGATGCCCGGCAGGCTTTTATTTATACACAGGAGAGGTAGACACGGTCACAAGGGATGGAAGGGGATCAACTTTTAGAAGCAGTGAATAACACTCTAATACTCTACTGTTCCTATGACTCTATAGGTGCACCTTTGGCTTAAGACCACTCTATAATATTCTACGACTCTATGATACATTGCTATAAGGCCTATGCACCAAGGGATATAACCTTATCACACTTTATAACTAGCATACAGTGTACAACCACCAAGAAGTAGAACACTCTCAAAGTCTATAAGATGCAGATGTTCCATCGTGTTCGTGCACAGCTGAAGAGTAGGAGTAAAGAAGAAAGGGAATCCTGCTTGGCGCCAAGCTTACCAGTAAAACCTGAGAGGTTGCAAGGGAAATTAAGAGATTGGTAAACAGACCTTAGTCATCAGCCAACCTACTTTCCGAAGCTGCCGGAATATCGGAACACAAACTGACTGAACTGGGCTATGCACTTCCCTGGCGCAAACCTGTAACCAGGGCTGCCATGGATGAAGAAATGGAATGTGGCGAGGAATCCACCTGCAGGATTGCCATAAGAGAAGGATCTGCTGCTGTCTCCCTGACACCAACCTTCGACCAGGGCTGCCAAGGACAAAGAAGAACTGCTGTGGATTTTCCTGGTACCGACCCTCGACCAGGGCTGTCTAAGATGAAACACTAGACTTCGTGAAGAATCCACTCGGAGGACTGCCAAGGATGAAGAAGACACTGCTGAGCTGCTTTGGCAATGAATCCACTTGAAGGACCACCAAACCTGAGCTGTTTCCCAGAAGATTGCACAGGTGAAACAGGAAGAAAAGCTGGATGAAGATCAGGATTCCACAAGGTAAAAGAACAAATTAAGAAACCGGTGGCTGCGAACATACCTTGGCTACGACGGACTTGTCTCTTGGCGGGCATCTGGGAGTGACGGACAAGGCTCTTTTCCAGTCATCTCACTTCCAAGCTGACCAGGAACTGGCGGCTGTGACTCTCCAAGGGACGTCGACTTTGGCTTACGGCAGACGATAGGGCAAGGAGATGCTGAGGTTCTATGCTGGCTGAAGATTGCTGAGGCGAAGAGTTGATGGAGGCTGAAGACTGAGTCACAGACTTTTCACTGCACACTGATACTTCTAGTAGCATTGTACACTGGAATTTCACTTGCAGGGGCAAGTGCAAGGAGCAGGGGCAAATTACAACAATTTGGGGGCAATTGTTCACTTGCAGGGGCAATTTATCTGGAACGGGGCAAACTGCAACAATCTGGGGCAACTATTCACTTGCAGGGGCAACTTGCCTGGAACAGGGGCAAACTGCAACAATCCAGGGTAACTGTTAACTTCAGAGGCAAATAACCACAATCCTAATGTATCTCAATACAGTCTTGGTGCTTTTTGCAATTAACACAACACTTTACATGCTTGAAGAATAAACATTTTGTAGAAACAGTACATTAGCTGACAGTCATTGTACAGTACATTATGTGCTAAGCACCCCTTGGTTGGACCCTTTTTCCTCTTGGGGTCTGTCTTTGTTAGGATCTGGCTACCCCTGAGCACTTTGATGCGATCACCCCAGATACTGAGTCTGGATGCACTAATTACCCATGGGCCTGCTGCCCTAAATACACTGGGCCTGGCTGCCCTAAATACTGCTGGGCCTCACTGCCCTAACTGTACTGGGACAGGATGCCCTATTTACTACTGGGCCTGGCTACCCTAACTGTACTGGGCAGGGCTGTTCTATTTACTACTGGGCTTGGCTGCCCTAACTGTACTGGACTGGGCTCCCCTATTTACTACTGGGCCTGGATGCCCTAACTGTACTGGGCAGGGCTGTTCTATTTACTACTGGGCTTGGCTGCCCTAACTGTACTGGGACAGGATGCCCTATTTACTACTGGGTCTGGATGCCCTAACTGTACTGGGCTGGGCTGCCTTACCTTCTACTGGTCCCGGCTGCCTTACCTTCTACTGGGCCTGGCTGCCCCTTTAATTTCTTATGTTGCCTGACCGTGGCTGGGCCCCTTTAAATATTTCAGGCTTGAGCCAGCCTGCTGCCACTCTGTCCTGTTAGCCCCACCTGGTTCCACCCCTCCTCATAAATATTTAATAGGCCTTCTACATGGCCTCGCTTACTGGCCCCTTCCCATGGGCGCCGCTACACCCCACCCACTCTTAAATATTTAATTCAGGGTCCTTCTGACCTGATCCTCCCACGGCGCTCAGCCACTTTCCTTTGTGCCTACTGCACGCTTTAAAATAAACAAAAAAACAAACAAAAAACAGTCTTCTCCTTATGTTGGGTGGACAGCATGCAGGGAGTTCTGCTGCCACCTCACCACTCCTCAGGGGTCTGGATCGGGAGGCGGGAAGTGTTCTGGCAGTGGGAGGGCGCAGTTCTGGCAATGCGGTGGAAGTAAGGAGGCCTCTGAAAGGCCAACAATGAAACTGGTGATGCGACCCTTGCTAGCCGCCGACGAGGGACTGGGAAACTTTGTTTTAAATGAAAATAAATACACAGACGGGGCTCCTAGCCCTTCGTGGACACAACCGGATGGTTTCTTTACCTTTTGGTGCCCGATGGCACTGTGGACTGCACCGGAGCTTTCAGATGGCTTCACCAGCTGGAGCCAGAGCAGGCACGCAGAACAGCCCTTGGAGAATGGCTTCAACCCACCAGGTAAGCCCTTTCCTGGTTCCCCTAAACCTTCTGCATCCTCTCCTCTTCATAGCTAGCAGGAACTACCACAACCAAACAGTTTACATTTTAAAACTAAGCTTCTGGTTCCAGAATGGCTCGAGTGGAATGCTGTGCATGAGCAGCTCAGCACAACATTCCACCCAGACCACTGTTATTTGTGCTGCATATAAATCTACTTTTTGACAGTCTTTTAGTGTGCCGGGAACATTTCCTATCTTTTACCAGTGTTTTCCCTTATAATTAGGGGAAATTAACTTATGAGGGGCCCCTTTTGACTGTACTCTGCTGCCCACACATCAACAGGGCACCCTGGACACTTGCACTCTCTTTATTTCTTTTATTGCTTCTCCTTTTTCTGTATTGCCACAACTTTGAGGCATTACAGATTGAAACACAATGAAGCAGACAACAGAAGTCCAAGGATGGAAGGCAGAAAGATTAATAGAGGAGAGAGTGATGGGTGAGAGGAGGGTGTTTGAGGCAAAGCAGCAGAAAGCCTGGAAGAGAGGATCCAACCTGGCCAGATAGGTTTGGAAGCAGCCCCACAGATCATGTCCATTTAATCAAACACAGGCCAGATCATTTTTACAATTTCCCAACAGACTGAGGGTGTGAGGCCTTATTGCGGTACAGACCTCAAAGTTTAGGACATAATTTCATATGAAGTAGTAGTAGATTTTATTTATAGTATAGAGTTAGAGCTTATTATGAATAGAAAGCCGTGGCTTTCAAAATCTTGTTGTAGGACAGTTCAGAGGTCAAAAAAGTTGTTGTACTATCGTTCTGACGTCAGATCGATAGTACAACAACTTTTCAGACATGTCCTGCTACCTGATTGGCTGATTAGAGGTAGGCTTTAAAAATATACAGGATTAAATGGCGGTGGCGCTTAGCGAGCGGGTCGGGCCAACAGTTTACTAGCAGTTTGGACACGGATTCCGTCTGCCCAAACTATCCATTGTTAGTATTTCTTCATTTTTGTATTTTTTTTTTTTTTACTGGTGCAATTACGGGGCCCGGAGCAGAATGGGACCGTGGCGAGGAGAACTGGTAACTTTGGGGACTCGAGAAGGACTGAATCCTTCAGGGACAGCAGTGGAGAGAAATCAATGTACTGAGGACCGAGGCGGGAGCACTGTGAACATAAGGTATGAACCTTGTGAAATGACACACTGTCCAAATTTTGGGTTACCATATACTATATAAAATAGTGGATGGGTGACCATCCACAACAAAAGCTGTATTTCCATCTCGGGAGTCGACGGTGTCAGAGACCTCTCGAGCTCGCTCTCGAGGTCTGTATGACACCATCGACTACCTCGATGGAAACAAAGCCTTGTTGTGGATGGTCACCCATTCATTATTCTATATATGGTGTCCTTCCCCAGAGGCTCAGGGGGCCAGTACAATAAAACAGAGACAGCATTAAATACAAGTTTATAAATACAATCCCAACTGAAATAATAAAGTCACAAAATACCTCAGACCTCCACCCCTATTTTCAAGCTAAATAACCAAAGCATCTCTGACCCCATCAAAGTAGTAGAAACCTTAAACAACTTTTTCACCACATAAGCCCTTCCTGACCAGTCCTCTCCCTCACCTCGAGGTCACTGCTCGCTCCCCTAATGCCCTGCCCAAAACACTTTCATCCTTACTCCCACACTGCCTTAAGAAGTACTAAATGCCCTCTACTCTTTAAACATCACCAAATCCAGCCCAGACAGCATCCACCCCGAGCTTCTACACATTTCAGCACCAGCTATAGCAGTTCCTCTCACATACCTACTAAATTTGTCCTTTGAATCTGGTAAGGTCCACCTAGTAAGGAACTCAGCCTGTGTCATCCCTCTCCACAAGGATGGCGACCCCTCAGTCCCTTGAAACCAACGTCACATCTTCCTCCTCCCCTCTCTTGCCAAGCTGCAAGAGTCTCTTGTCCAGACCAGACGAACTGACTTTCTCAGGTCCACAAATTACATCTCTCCATACCAATCTGGGTTCAGGAAGCACAACTTAACAATATCTTCCCTCCTCCGCATCACTGGACATATCCAATCTGCCTCTCTCCAAGGTCAACTAACTGCTGCTATTTTTGTCGATTTGGGATACTGCATGCATGTAACTTAGGTCGTTTTCAATATTTTCACTCCAAATTTTCAATATAACCTTTTTATCATATCACCTCACGAACAGTATGGCTGTCGTTTTTCACATACATTTTCACCTACAGGGTTCATGAGGTGGGGTGATAAAAAGATTATGTTTAACATTTGGGATCAAAATATGAAAAAAATGACAAAGTTATGGCCAGTTGTTACAATTTCAGTATGCATGCTAGTAACTGTGGAACGCTTAAATATTTGCACGCTACATTTTTTTAAAAATTATTTGTATTCCTGGCTCCACGGCCCTATTTGGAGGGATCTCCAGCCCTGTCCCCCAACGTTCACCAGCTGGCGCCAACCAGCTACCCCCAGGGCTTACCCCCCAGTAGGGTTGGCGGGGGGCCCACCCCACACCCACCAAGACCAGATCCAGTACAGGGGTCGGCGCTGTGACTCTCCGGGGGCCGGACCTGCGAGCTCCTTCCATCTTCCGCCGTGAGCTTTTTTCCTCCTGGTTTCTTCCCTTCATGGGGTGGAGTATGCAAGGACGCCAGCGACACACACACACACTCCTGTGCATGTACTCCATCAGGCATCTGCTCCGCCTCTAATCTGATGTCTGTAGTGCTGGTGTGCCAGCCCCCCCGGCTGCCGCTAGGGGCCAGGCATGCACCAGCAACTGGTCACCCCTCTCCCTGGAGAAGGAGAGCTGTCCCTGGGGTGCTTGATCCTTCTCTTCTCCTGCCAACCTCCAGCAGCCCGTGCTCATTTCTGAACATGGGTCACCAGTGTGGCGCAAGATGTGGCATCCAGCACCACAACCCTCAATGTCACTAGGCCAGCAGTGCACCCCACATTTTCAACTTAGCCTTCTAATTATCCAAATTACTATATTCAAATGCTGTCCAAAATTAAACATAGTTCAGGCAGGTGTGGTGATCTTATCAACTGGGCACTGACCACAAAGATCGCCTGTCCCAGCTGCAGAGCCAGCATTGCCTCAAGCAGGTGGACTGGTGAGACAACACTGTGGTTCGAATGGGGTTGGGTGGATGGAAACACCTGATAAGGAGAGGCAAGAGACAATCTATAAGTTTGATGCCCGATGGGCTTTGTTCATAACGCAGGGGAGGTACACACGGTCACAAGGGAAGAAAGAGGACCAAACCTCAGAAGAACAATAAGTGATACTCTACTAACTCTAAAAGGTGCACCTTGGCTTAAGGCCACTGCTTATAATACTCTATGCTATGTTTCTCTAAAAGGCCTAAGAACAAATGCAAGCATCTATAACTTTATTAGGAGACAGAAAAAATTCACAGTGTACAATGAACACCAGGGACTATCCTGGGTTAGGTGGCATAAACTCTCAGACTCTATAAGATCAAAGAAGTCCAAATGTTCTTGTCTTCGTGCACAACTACAAAATGGAAAGCAAATGGGAACAGGGAACTCCTACTTGACACCAAGCTACACCAGTGGAAACCAAGGAGAGGTTGACTGGGAAGCGGAGAGATTTTTAAAAAGACCTTGGTTCTTCGGCCAACCCACTCTCCACAGTTGCTGGAATACTTGTGACACAAAAGGACCAAACTTGGCTGAGCTCTTCCCTAGCACAAACCCTGAACCAGGGCTACCAAAGATGAAGAACACTAGACGTGGCGAAGAATCCACCTGAAAGGATTGCCAAGAAGGAAGATTCTGCTGCCATTTCCCTGGCACAAACCCTCAATCAGGGCTGCTAAGGATGAAGAACACAAACTGCTCAAGTTTCCTGGCACCAACCCTTGACCAGGGCTGCTAAAGAAAAACACAAGACTTGGCGAAGAATCCACTTGAAAGGATTGCCAAGGATGAGAACACAAGCTGCTGCAGCTTCTTCGGTGAAGAATCCACCTGAAGGACAACCAAAATCGAGCTGGATCCCAGAAGACCATATGGTGCATGCAGGACAGAACAAGAAAGAAGAAAACTGTGGGGTGAAGATCTGGATTCCACAAGTTCAAGACCAAAAAACCAGAAACCGGTGGACGCAAACATACCTTGGCCACGACGGACTCGACTACCGGCGAATGACTGGGAGTGACGGTCGAGGTTTCTTCCAAGACATCCCACTTCCAAACTGATGAACTCATGGGACAAACCAGGAACTGGCGGCTGTGACTCACATCAAGGGACGTCGATTTCAACTTATGGCAGACGGCAGAGAAGGGAGATGATGTGAAGTTCTTCTTGGCTGAAGACTGCTTAGGTGAAGAATCAGCTGTGGCTGAAGATTGAGTCCACACACTTTGCACTGAACACTGGAATTCAACAGTTGCAAGAGCAATCTGTCTGGAGCAGAGGCAAACTGCAACAATCCGGGGCAATTGTTCATTGCAGGGGCAAACTGCAACAATCCGGGGCAATTGTTTGTTGCAGGCGCAATATGCCTGGAGCAGGGGCAATTGTTCATTGCATGGGCAATTTGCCTGGAGCACAAGCATATTGCAACAATCCAGGGCAACTGTTCATTGCAGGGGCAAATTGCAATAATCTGGGACAAATGTTTGTTGTAGGGGCAATTGTTCGTTGCAGGGGCAATTTGCCTATAACAGGGGCAAACTGCAGCAATCCGGGGCAATTGTTCATATCAGGGGTAAATAACCACAATCCTGGCACAATACAGTCTCGGTGCTTTTGCAATCAACACAACATTTTAGATGCTTGAATAATAAACAGTTTGTATAGACAGTACATTTGCTGAAATTCACTTCGTAGCATATTGTGTGCTAAGCACCCCTTTGTTCTGACCCTCCACACTCATGGTCCCCTTTTCAATAGGATCTGGCTACCCCTGAACACTTCCGAGTGAATGACCCTTTTCCCCTGGCCTTCCTCGCCCTCTTGATCACGGAGCCCCTTTAACTGTGGGCCTTACTTGGTCCCCTTACTGTTGTGGGCCTCACTGGCTGCCTGTGGAATCTGGGAGCCTACTGTTGCCTCTTTAAACCTGGGCCTACAGTGCTGGGCCCTCTATGTGGGCTTTGCCTGCTAGGCCCCTGAAGCTATGGACCTATTTCGCTGTATGTCCTTTTCCCTTGTGGGCCTGTCTCACTGAGCCCCTTTTTAAATCCTACATGGGCCTGGAGTTGCCCCCTTAAATCAATAGGCCTTCCCTGGCCTTCCAGACACTCTGCTCCCATTGCCCTGCCCAAACACCACCCCTCTCATACTGTGGATGGTAGTAATGGAAATAACTTGCTTACTATCACCGAGGCACTTAACTCCAGATTCGCTGACCTCTCCTCCTATGCCGCACCTTCTGGGCCTTTACTCGTCACTCCGAAGGATAATCTTAAACCTTCCAACCCATCTTTCATCCTTCGCCCAGTCTCTGAGAGTGAAATCTTACACTTACTTAAGTTCATCACTCCTGCTGGATCAGCAGGGGGCAGATGGACTCTTACCAAAATTCCTAAGAACCGTTGCACCATCTATAGTCTCTCCAGTGACTAGACTTTTCAGCCTGTCTCTTCTTATGGGACATGTCCCTTCCGTCTGGAAGATTGCTCGAGTTGTACCGGTCTACAAAAAGGGGGACACCACTAACCCGGATAACTACCGCCCTACTGCCATCCTCTCCACCCTCTCTAAAATACTGGAGAAAAATTGTTGCTACCCAGGTCTCGGATTACCTGTACTCCTTCAAACTCCTCACCCCTGACCAACATAGTTTCCGACGTGGGCACTGTACATCCACTGCTCTCATACAGTTTACAAATGATGTCAGACTCGCTATGGACAAAGGCTCTCTAACTGGGGCTACTTTTGTTGATCTTACAAAAGCGTTTGATTTAGTTGACCACCCGCTGCTCCTATCAAAGTTGTCATCCCTAGGCTTCTCACCCTCTGTTACCGCCTGGTTCCAAAATTATCCTTCAAAGCGGCAACAATTTGTCCAGCTCGGAGATGCTAAATCCCCTCTTGCTCTTACTTGGATCGGAGTGCCCCAAGGTTTGATTTTTGGTCCTCTCCTGTTTACAGTCTTCATAAACGACATCCCACCTCTCACTGGTGCTTACTCAGGTCTGCTATATGCAGACAATCTTCTTCTTTACTTATCCTCCTCAAACTTCTCGGAGATCAACCTGAATCTCAATAGTACTTCAATACCTTTCAGAGCAGGCTATTGCAAAACAAGCTTGTCTTAAATAAAAATAAAACGGTGACTATGCTCTTCAGTTCAGGTTCAAAAATTCGGTCCTGCACCCAACCAGTAAGTATCAGAGTGCTATATAGCTCTCCCCTTAACACAGTTACCTCTTTTAAATACCTAGGAGTAACCCTTGATCCTGCCTTGGATTTTGACCTGCACTTAGCCTCAGTCATTAAATCTGTCAATAGACAACTTGGACTGGCATGCAAGATGAGACATAGCCTAACATCCACGGCGAGGATGGCCATTGCACAGGGGATCCCGAGACCCAAATTGGCGTATGGGTTAATAGCTTTTCCGACAACTACTGGAGGGCTCCTCCGAAAGTGGGATGTCTGCTACAACAGCATTTGCCATTTTGCTTTGTCTTTGCCCAAACTTACTCACCGATGCAAGCACACTATACTCCAGTCTGGGATGGTTTACCCCCTCAGCCTTCCGACAGTTTACTTCCTACTGTTTAATAAAGAATATAATCTCCTCCCAGATACCTGACAAACTAGCTCTACTGCTCAAACCTGTGACCTCTGCCTACCCACTGAGATCAGCTGACAAATCCCTTCTTGTCCAACCGAGATGTAAAACCAAAATGGGGCAGAATGCTTTCTTTAGCTGGGCCCCTAAACAATGGAACTCCCTTCCACTAAGTCTAAGAATCTCCCCTTCTCCACACAGCTTCAAACAGGAGCTTCATATGGCTCTTCTAAGCTCTGAACCTTGCTCCTGTCCTCTATCCACCCACTCCTGTACTGGTTCCTCCTAGTTGCCTACTGGCTCCAACCTCTACTACTCTCAAACCTACCTGGGAATCTTGTTATTTCCTCTCTTCTAGCACTTACTCACTCACTAGTTGTATGACTTATGACAGTTAGTTATTTGCACTTATATTTCTGTTTTGTTATTACATATAGATTCTTGCAAATGTACTGTCATTGTCGCAAATTTTGTATAAGTGTACTATGTCTGACATTTACTTGTTCCCATGATGTTTTCTTGTATCTACTATTGTCTACGTACCCTTTGTTGTAATCACCCGGGTCGTACCTGAAAATAGGCAGCTATGCTGTCTAGTGTACCTACCCGGTTAACAAAAACTAAATAAATAAAATATTCAATGAATTTCCCTCAGGGCCTCTATAACTGGCCCCTGCCAGTGGGCGTCGCTGGCCCACAATATTAAATTTTAACAGGTCCTCCCTCTGGGATCCCCGATAGCGCAAAAGCACTAACTAAAACAGAACTTTCCTTTCTTCTACAGATTTAGGAGGTCAGCACTCCTCTGACGTGCTGCCACTGACTCATCGCCCGGGGCCTGGGTGAAGTAGATGCAGGGTGAAGGGAGGTTCTTGTTGGCAGAGGGAGGGACAGTACAGGCAATGCGGTGGGTGACAGGGGGCTCGGGAGGGCAGACAGCTTCCACCGGCAATGCGGCTCTGGCAATGCCACCGACAAGGGACTGAAATGCTTAATTTAATAAAAAAAAAAAGGGGAGGGGGCAAAATTGAGCCCACACCGCCGCAAGGGCTTCCTCTTTTCTACCACCGGACTCAACCGCAAACCAGGCAGGGTGCACTACAGAACAGCACACTGGGGTCTTCACTGGCTGTATGAGGGGGAACCAGAACAGAGTTGACAAGACGGCTTCAACCACTCAGCAGGTAAGCCCTGTCTCCGTTGCACTCTGCAGGTCCCTCTCTCTCTCCCCTCCCCCACAGCTCAGCCTGAACTGACTGGCAAAACGACTGTTTCACACTCAAAAATGCTCGGAGTTCTACTTCTCGAACCCCGAGCCTGTGCCCCAGCTAACGGCCCAAATTTTTGAATACGGGCACCACGCGCCATCCAGGACAGCAGTTCTGGTGCGTGAGTGCCCACTCTTGTGCTGTCTGCTCCAAGGGGAGTGGGGGTGGAACGGAGCAGAAGAGCAGGCAGCAGCGACAACAAACTTTCCTATTTCCTTTTTCTTTTGTGCCCTGCCAGCTATAGTGAGGAGAGGGAAACACTCACAGGAGCCCCTTTTCACTGTTCCCTGCCAGCCCACACAAACAACAGGGCACCCTATAAACTCCATTTTTGTAGTGCCCCCCCATTTCTGTAGTGACCCCAGGTTTGAGGCATTACACAGGGTTTTGACATCTATGTATTTCAATGGGATTTTCAATTTTTTTTTTATTTAGTTGTTTAACCAGGTATAGCACACTAAGCTGAAAGCTTTTTTACAGGAGCGACCTGGCAATTTAGCAGCATAACTTGGCCATTTCTAAATATTTTTGTGCCAAGTTTTCCACATATGATTTTGGGGACCCCACCTCATGAACAATGCAAATGATGTTAGATAAATCAGTCCCGAAAGATGATTTTTGCTGTCGATGCGTAAGCACCATTCAGACAGAAGTACAAAAGTTTCTTCACCATTGCTAATGAGGTGGGTTCTCAATAAGACTAAGCTGAATGAAAATATGGCGTAAACATATTAAAGAACAAAGAAGTTATGAGCCTGGGTTGAAATCTGCAAATGCAGGCTCATAACTGGCAATTTTCAATATTTCAACCCCAAATTACCAATATAGTCATTTCTTCACAGTACGGTCCCCCCAACCCTTCCCATGACACCAGTGCACACGACGAACTTTCGGCATTGACAGATGCTTGATGTGTGACTTGACGCTTGGCAACTGGCCTTCAAGACTACGCCCCGATTCGTGGACGTGAGGGGTGTGTGTGTGTGACGCTTAAATCGCCCGCAAACAAACTGCCGAACAAGCTGGCCATCCATCCAGAAACACACCTTGCTTTCCCAACCATCTACATTCTGCAAACTATCACATGTTCAAAGAGCCCGTTTTTTGAAAAGCTGAAAGCAGGTTCTCAGGTCAAAGACATCGTCGACAATTCTGGATTACTGTCAGTAAAACAAACGGTGACAAGTGACGTAAGCAAGCGCCGTCACGGGAAGTCGCGCATGCGGAAGAGACGCTCCGTTCCGCCTGCTTTCAGGTTGAGAGGGCGGAGTCGGAGCTGCAGCTGCTGGGTGGCATAAAGCAAAGGAAGTCCCGGGATAAGCTGGTCGGCTCCATCCGTCTGAGCAAAGCAGGTACAGCAGCGCTTCTGTTCCGAGCGAAACAGCAGTGAGAACCCCCACAGTCCTGGTAGACTCTAACGGTCGGAGTTAGGAGCAGGAAAAGAGGTAACAGTTTGGAGCCAATTCGTAATATTCTTTTTTTAAAGGGATGATTTTTACATGAACAGTGACGTGAAATTGCTAACCCAGCCATCCCGATTGAAGTCTGCTGCTGCAGGTTGTTTAAACGCTATTTATCTGAAATGTTATTTAATTTATCACTGTTTCATCTTCCATTTCTGTGCTGCCATCCCTGAACTGCACAGACGTATGCTCCCAGGCATACCACGTCAAGTGCATATTTTCAGGGACGTTTCTGAAATAAACAAAAAAAAAAATTCTCCACTGTCCTAAATCTGGTATTTTACCAATGAAGAGTAGAAATTTGCATCATACCAGACAATAGTTTTATAGTCTAGTTCTCCATCAGAAAATGCTTTTATCATTAAATCGCTTACTGTAAAAGCTTCATGAAGTGATATTACTCCTAAGGAGATGTGTGCCCAATTTTGGTCATGTGTCCCTGGTGTGCAGTGTGGATATCTTTGTGATGTTGGTTTTAGGGCAATGTTTCTGCAATACTGTATGTTGATACAGTTGCTGAGACCACATGTAGGCGTGGCCTTGAGCATTCTGTGGCCCATACCCTAAGGATGTATGTACGTAGGCACCCCCTTCTAGGGGTGTGGACTCGAGGTTGGCATTCTTATTACAAGGGTGCAGAAGCACACAGCTCACCTTACAACTTGACCTCCAGGAAATTGGGTGCCTTCCCAGCTTCATGATAACGGCTGGTGTCTGATCTTTAGAGCATAGTAAATTGGGCAGATAACCATTTACAATTCAGTACCGATGAATGCGTGTGTAACAGCCCCTTAACTCACCTTGGCTGCTTCAGGGCCCTCAGGTTAACTCAGTACACACTTCTGAGGGGGCTGGCCTGGGTTCCACAGTGGGCAATAATCATGATGCGTTGCCTCCACCTGGGGTAAACGGCAAGTGATACCTGTGGACAGAAAACAGTTTACCACCCCTCAGGAAAATTCATATGCTGCCCTCCAAGTCACTCTCCCCACACAACATCAGTTCACCACCCACTATAACTCTTATCACAGTGAGTAGCAGCAATTGTTAACAGGCAAACAATGAAAGTATAGGGAAGGGGAAAAAAGGAAAATACCGAACAGCACAACACTTGGCAGATTAGTGATACCCCATACAATAAACCCTGCTTCCCACCACTGGGTGCATTCAGAAATGTCCCTTGATGCATTGGGTACCTCACCGTCTGGTGATGCAGGGCTGGGGTCTTTCATTGGGGCCCAAATAGCTTTCAACCAACGTGAACTTTAAACTTCCTGCCTGGGCACAACTTTATGCTTGGCGCAGAAAAGGACTTACCCCGTGTAATCTAACTAGCTAGGTAATAAAGATTCCCCAAAGCCACAGCTCGGGGTACTTACAGTTTAGAGGTCCAAAAAAGGGGGGAGTTTTAGTTGGCTGGGTTGCACTCAAACTGGCAGTCGCATGGTACCATGAAGGTATCTGGATGGTGGTGCACCACTAGGCCACAAAGCTGGATGAAATGATGAATGCTGGTCTTCACCTGCCAGGCCTTGTCAACTTCACCTAAAAAGGTCTTTATAGACAGTGTTCACCAGTCATGCCTCTCGCCGTCTTCTTCCTTGTCTTCAGTCTAGGGAGTGATGGACGTGGTCCTCTAGACCTCTCTGTTGCACACCTTGGTTACACAATTACAATTTTCACAGTCTCTTACCCCAGCACTCCCGCTCTTGGATTCTCTATTCACCCGGTGCTGAGCCCTTTCACAACCCCTAGCCACAGCACACTTCAAGCTCTCCCCTTGCCAAAATGTGCACTCACCACAGTAGCTCAGTCTTTGTGCAGGGATTGCAGCGCTTGGAAAATCAGGCAGCACACACACACACACACACACACACACACACACAGTCTCTCTGCTCTCCGTCCAGTTTTCACCTCCCTCTCTGGCTGAAAACTCTGGCTCCTGATTGTCTGCAGCAAACTCCAAAACCTTTCTCTTGTTCCTGTTGCAAAGCTCCAAGTCTAAGCTCTTTTTCTTGCTGTCTTTTCAAGTATCTCTGATTTTGATAGGCCGTTGGTGCTTGAATGCAGTTATAGGGCTTGGAAACCCACACAATCTGTCCTGCACTCTCACTTTGGCTGAATCTTTCAGGACTTTCTCCTTTGGCAGGCAAAACAGTCCGTTTTTTTTAGTTTTCCAGCAGCCCCTTCCCACTGGCTGCAGCAGCTGTCCCTGAGCAAATTAATATTCATTTGGCTCACTTGATGCCCTATGGGCTCCTTGTTTGGGCACTAAGAAATGTCCCTCCTTTTACTCCCCAAATCCTCTCTTTCAGTCCAATGAGCCCTCTGACAAATCCTTGCCTCCTAATTGGATGAGCAAGGGTTAAAGGTGACAAGTGTGGCAGCTGTAGGAAACTAGGAAACAGTTTATGCAGTGCCAAAGCAGAGTCCAAACTTTTAATGTCCCTTGCAGCCAAACCTAATATTTTTAACATTTATTTCTCCCAAAGTTCAGAAATAGACCCTCTATCCTTTAGCTCACATGCAGAGCTTATTAATTTAACTCAATTACCTGCCCGTCACTGCTGCCGATAATTACAGCCCCCAGGCAGCAAACAGGCTTTCATTAATATTCATATACCCTTATTAATATTTATTACAAAGTCCCTAAGTGCTCATTGGTGCTCTTAAATTAAATAGTTTTATGCTTTCTCCAGCACCTCCGCTGTGTTTCCGGACCCTGAATTGCCCATTTTGGGGTCTGGGAGCACTGAAGAGGCTGTTGGCTTTGCTGCAGCGTTGGTGGAAAAACTGCAGTGTGCTGTTGTGCATGCGCAGACCGCCGCTCACACATTCTGCTGCGATCTGAATGGCAGTTCCATGACTTCACTTCTCCAGCCCCTTTCTGACAGGGAAATAGTGCAGGGGCCGGATGGAGGACACAGGGCACACGGGACTCGGGCCAGGCTCGGTTAGGTGAGCACTGAGCAGAACGGGGAGGAGGGGGCAAGCCAGGTAAGCCCAGAATGGGGGGGCTTACACTTGGTTATGCACGTCGGCAGAAGTAATATTTTTCAAGAGCACCACATTAATGGTGTTGAACTCAGATCTGTTAATAAGGTCATGGATTTAGGAATACTCATCAGTAACAACCTTGAGACCAGTGATCGTTATAAACAATTGGCTATTAAATCAAATTATTTAGTTAACTGTGTGAAACATACTTTTTTGAGCAGATCGGAGGCCGTACTGTTGCTATCATGCAGGAGAAATATATATATACGTGTGTGTGTATATGTATACGTATGTATGTGTGTATATATGTATATGTATATATATGTATGTAAATATGTATGTACATATACACACCCTCTCCTGGATTCTGGTTCTCAGGTTTTGGAGTCTTTTTTTAAAGAAGGATATCAGCCTCATTGAAAAAATACAATGTAGATGCACAAAACTGATTTCAAAATGCAAAAATAAACCTTATGGTGAGAGGTTCCAGGATCTAGGGTTAGCGTCCTTAAGTGACAGAATAGCTAGAGGCAATTTGTTATTTAAGATCTTGCAAGATGAACATTTGTTCAATGAGCTGGGCTTAGAATTTAAATTACCTAAGCACAATTTGAGAGGTCACAAACTACAACTGATTGGAAAAATCCCCCAAAAAGGATGCTAGGAAGTATGCTTTTTTGCCAGGATTAATCGGACTATGTTACCTGAGTACATCATTTATTCCGAAAATGTCTCCACTTTTAAAACTAAATTGGACATTTGGATAAAGGATAGCTGCTTGTTCGGCCACATCCACTGAAGGGGGGGGGGCAGTCAGTGGGCTCTGTGCCTACTACTGCCCTTAAACCGAAGTATAATTGCATAAACTGGGCTAACAAGGGTTAACATGCAAAACCCAGTACGACACAATAAGGCAAGTTCACAATGGTGAAATTGGAGTCTAACTGGGGTCCAGGGTTTTAAACTGCAGTTTGAATGTGGTGCAAAACACTGGGAAGTCAAGTTTGGCTTTAAAAGATGGCCAGCCCAAGGTATTTAGCACTATACAATGATGGGTACGGGCTGGGGCCTTTACAGCAAAGCGGGCAATCCTGTGATAGGCCGTACTGAGTTTGTGCAGAGTCCAGGCTTGGTTGAATGTATTATTGAGACCCCATAGAAGAGGCTGGGCAGAAAGGTGGCTGAGACAATAGTACTCCTAACACGGTTCGAGAGATAGGGGCTGTTCGATAGAGGAGGCCTGTTGTCTGGTTGGTAGCCTTTACAATGCTGGTTATGTGTGCATCGAAGGATAGGTGCTTGTCAAACATTACACTCAGGTATTTGAAGTTAGGTACTCTTTCAAGCTGTATGTTAGTGGATGTTCTGATCACCGGGGGGGGGGGGTTGAAGCAGATGTGGTGGAACAATATGGATTTAGTCTTTTTGGTGTTCAGGACTAGTAGGTTATTTTTAAACCATGTTTCTAAGATCTGAAAATTATTTGCTATGTCAGAGTTAATACTTGAGACATCACTGGAGGATCTGTAAAGAATGGCATCATCCGCGTATAGCTGGACTGATGCCCCTCCACAGTTCAGAGGCAGGTCATTAATAAATACTGAGAATAGGAGAGGCCCTAGGATTGATCCTTGAGGATCCATAGTTACGGCACCATAGTTCAGAGATGTGATACTCATTGAGCATGGGTCAACACCTCTTACTTGCCTGGGCATGTAGAGTGATTACAGGCTTTTCCAAAATCAGCAAATTAGCCTGTTCTCTCCTTGTTTTATTCACAAGTTCAAATCCCATTTCAGATTAAGGGTGCTACTCGTTTTGCGGCACTTCTACAACAGAGTCCTGTGCACACACCCTCATGTTAAATCTGAAATGTTCAGATTTCTTTCTGCCTAAAATGGCTAATTTATTTTATCTCCATGGAAGAGGGGTTCTGTTAGCTATCATTTTATGACTGTAACTGAAGAAGCCAAACCACCAGACACCAAGGTGGAACCCCATGGTTTGGCCCTAACTATGGAATGCCCTCGGTGGTTACTCTTTATATGGAGTGCATTGCATAAATTGACTCATTTTGAAGTAAAATTCTTACACCTAGGTATTGCACTGCTGATCAAAGTGAGCATGCTGTAAGGAGTACCACGCAGCTCCCAATTGCCAAGCAAAATTCAAAAATAGGATGCTCTACCCTTGTTTGACTATGGGGTTTTTAAGTTCACTCCTTTCTAGTGTAACCAGATGGTATATTACACAGTCTCGTATGCAGGCAAGATGACCACCATATTTTGTGGGGCACAGGTGCCTAGGATCCGCCTGGTGTTGACATGAGACCTAGAGCACCACCTCCCTCCTTGCCAGCCCCCATGAGATGAAGGTCTCACTCCCAAGGTTACACTTTCTTCTCCATCCCTTCTCATCTCTCCCACCATCTTACGCATTTGGAATCCTTGATCTCTAAATATGGGGTGACTCTCTGCCTCCTCATCTTTGCTCTCTCCTGTTCCCTCTGCCTTATTTGTCATAGCCGTTGCCAGGGGGGGTTCGTATGGTTCAAAAGAACCCCCCCTTTGACATTCCCCCTTTTTTTATTATTTGTAACATTTTTTCATCACTTCTGTTTATTTTGTGACTTATTTTGTGACTGTCACAAAGTGCTTATGCACACATGATGAACCCCAGCACTTTCTCTCTGCATGCGCCCCCAATCTGCTGTTAATCAGCTTCCTCAGTGCCAGTAAAGATGACTGGAGCTGCTTTGTAGTCTCTCTCAGCACTGTCCCGTATGGCTGGCTGGCCAGTTGCAGCTCATCTCAGCGTGATGTGACCCGGAATACAGCAGGCTACTGCCACATTGGTCACTGTCAGCTGGCACTCAAGGAAGATGGAGCATGGTGGCAGGCTCAGAGACAATAGCTCCAGGAGAGCAAAAAAATAAAAAGTAGAGGACCTTGACTTATAATATTATCAGTCACCAGCAGATGCATTTTGCTGGCCACACTTGCCAAACATGTGTCCCTTAATAACTGTATATCAAGGGATAGACTGTGCAGAACTGGGCGAAGGAGCTTTTCAGGTGGGTGGGCTCAAGATTTAAAAATAAATTACTTAAATCCTCCTCTATACAAAATGCAAAGTTGTCATGTTTCATATGCCTGTTTTAACTTTTCATAAGTTAAGCAAAATAGGTACCACAGTGGAAAGGCAATGCAAGTGTTTGGAAGGGTCTGGCTGGGATCTACACTGCCACCTCACTAACTGTGCTGTTCAGAGAGGTCTTCACTGTGGTCCCATATTTATGGACACTCAGTTCCAATTTTATCAGTGCTATCTGTGCCACACACAGTTAAAACAAATATGTTGTGATAAGCGTTTTCTCCAGATGATCACATGATTGTTTGTTGAATTTTGTTGACCTGGTAAGCCCACTGGGCCTAGAAGTCCCTTTTTCAGGGCAACCGTGGGATACAGATGATTGAAATTGAACCAGATTAAGTTGTTGGTGGTATTTTTAGTGAATGGGTGTCAGTACAATGACATCTGTTGCTACAGCTCAGTATTATGAACATATCCACTATACTTTTGGAAGTATGGTGGGGGTGGGGGTTAGGCATTTAGGAGAAGGTAACTTTGCACTGGGAATCTCCGCCACTGTCAAATTACCTTCCCCTCACTCCCATTGTCATGCCTACCACATTGGAGAATGGAGTGGGGGAAACAAGTCTAGTACCCAATACTGAACTAAGAATTATGTTACAGATTTTTTTTTTCAAGCAGGGTGCTTGGTATAGAAACAGACAGTGACGGCAAAAAAAGACAGAGGTCCATCCAGTCTGCCCAAGTTCCCTATAATCCCTGGAACCCACCATTTCTCCAGGGCACTAACCCTCCCCATCCTCTCCCTATTCTCCTCCTTGGCCCTGTTGCCCCCAGTAACCATTATTCCCTTCCTTGTGTCCCAGCCCTGCTTGAATCCTCTGACTGTTTTTGCACCCACCAGTTCAGCCGACAGACTGTTCCTAAGTTTCACCATCCTTTCTGTAAAGCAGTACTTCCTCACATCTCTCCAGAACCTACCTCCTGTTAATTTCCATTCGTGTCCATGTGACCATGAATTGGTACTCAGGCTAAATAGTATCCCGAAGTTCACTTTGTTAATTCCTTTAAGGAACTTGAAGGTCCCCATCATATCTCCCCTCTCCCTTCTGGTTTCCAGTGAGTATATATTTAGTGCCTTGAGGTGCTCCTCATAGGATTTGCCCAGCTGTCCCTGAATCATTTTAGTTACTCTGTGCTGCACTGTCTCCAACCTATCCTTATCCTTTCTGAGGTGAGGACTCCAGAACTGGGCACAGTACTCTAGGTGAGGCCTCACCAGGGATCTGTAGAAGGGAAGTGTTATCTCCTTTCTTCTGCTCTCAATACCCCTACCGAAACATCCCAGCATCCTGCTAGCCTTGCTATAGGCCGTGTTGCACTGACTCTATTGCTTAAATGGTATATTGAGTTGGGGAGGGTTGGGGTTACAGCAAGGAGTAAAGGGAGCTCGGACGTGAGTTATATAAGCATAAAATAAGCCACAAAAGTGCAACATGCAGCATATTGTAGCCCATGGTTTCTGGGGGACATACTACATCTGAGACAATGCCTTAGGTATATTACAGTAGCAGCCTCTTGCTGCCCTCTGATGCTGAATGCATATATGTATTCACCCTGCAGCCAGCCAGAGAATTGTGCTTAGAGCAAGGGGTGTATGAGGTCTCAGATATGACTTCTTCAGATGCTTCAAAATAAGCCCTAAATTCACCACATGGCTTCTGAGGTCCTGGCGGTGCTAAGACCCACAGCTTTTTTTAAAAGGTTGCAGACTGCATAACAAGAACCCCCCCTTGTGAAAATCCTGGCAACTGCCCTGTTTGCTCTTATAACTCTCTCACCTTTTCCATTCCACGCTACAAGCTGAATCTGCTTTCTCCGCTAGAGAACACTGACTAGCTAAATAATAAATTTCTTATCTTCACAGTAGGGTATGTCACAGAATTGATCCAGCTAGTTGGGTACATCAAAACCAAGTTCTGATTCTGACACTTGTGCCCCTCGGTCAGAACAGCTACATGCTGTTGCCACCACAAGCAAAACCTTACAAGAAGTATGTGGCAGATTGCTTGCTTACCAATCCCAGATCCCCAAAGTAAATTAAAAAAAAAAAAAAAAAAAAATACTAAACAAATGCAACTGCAGACTTTATTTCTCATCAGATTTTAAGTGTGATACCAGATTTCAGCTGATGAGTGCATGAAAGTACCTTAAGAAACGGCCATACCACAGGATCAGTAATGAAGCACTTAGTTTCCCAAAGCTTCTGTAGGCCAGAGACCACATCTCCGTATGTCCTTCACTAGTCTAGGTAGTCCACCCAGACCCAGAAGCAGTTTTTCTGGCTAAACAATTTCCAGCGATCCACTCCCTAACGACCCATATCTTGCCCCATCGATGCCTGGTCACAAACTGAAGTTGTGCATGTGCACATCGCTCAAATGCCCTTTTCCCTGCCAACCAATAGAATTAATGTTCCTAGGCTATAGAGTCCAGTGGGAACTGCATATGAACTATTGCTTAGACACCAGTTCACAAGGACACAGTGTAGCTTGAGCAACTGGTCAGTCATGGCTTCAGTCAGTGAACATTCTAAAAATAAATGTACTACAGAGCCAGCAAACTTTTACTTTCTACACACAATCACCAAGGGAAAAATGCTAATATATATTGTACAAACTACACATGTGATGTGCATTCATCAGATATGGTATTTTTCTTCATTTGTGGTCAGTGGCCTTTCTTGATCTAACTCTTGGATTCGCCAGTCGTGAAGGTCAAGAGGTCAGTGACCACTCGTGCAGCTAAATACCATATCTGTTGTACGCACATCACATATCCCCTATATACACGTATATTCCCTTCCTGCAAGCATTTCACAGTGCTTTACAGTCACTGAACAATCACTGAAGTGTAGCCACCCCTTGAGTGCAGAATAGAATCCATTCTATGTAAGCTCTGCACAAAACAGCTTTCTATTAAACCCATACCGTGCATATAAAGAGGACCCAAAGCCCAAAAGCGCTGAGACAAGGGTTACGTGAAAAAGGCATTGTCAACAAGAAAGAAATATGAAATCACACACATTCTGATAATGCAAAGCATCATGGGATGTATATGCAAATCACCATGAAAGAATGTAGACTGTCCCTGCTGTAAGCATGTCCATTTGTATTTCTCTGAGACTTGGGTTTGTTGCCAGTGCCCTTTCCAGGTAACCTTGCCTCAGTTCCTTTGGGCTGACGTTCTTTTGTCTTTTTTAGATTGCTTTCTGTTTTGCAGCTCAGCCTGTCCCAAACCTGTAAAAGGATTGGTTCATGTTCCCAAGGTTGAGGCACAGCTAGACGAGACAAACTGATGAGTCCCGAGAAGGACAAGACACAGGTCTGTGTCTTTTGTTTTCAGTCTTTGTGGTGTATGAGAAAGGCTGTTTGGCACCATGCATTTGTGATTGGAGCAGGGCCATTCTAGATTCTTTCGTGGTGATTTTTCATGTACACACCGCAATGCTTTGCATTATTGGGGTATGTATGATTTCGTAGACAGTGAATACTTTGTACCAATGCTTATTTAGTGTAATTTAGATTGCCCCTTTTCTCTCTAGTCTTATAACATATCCCTTACCTCCTTTCAGTCTGCCTTAACATTTTTTTTTTCTATTTTTCTCCCAGAAAGCAGATATAGACATATGGGTCAAAATGTTCTGTGCTTACCCTTATTCATAGTGGTCACCTGGGGCTGAATGAGGGGCAAAGACAGTGGGGAGCTCCAAGCATGCATGGGATAGGCACAGGGATATTCTAAATAAAGGTGAGGGAGGAGGGAGGGAAGGACACCGGTGACCAAGTAGAGTCCAGGGTGCAGTAATAGACCAGGAAAATAGGGCAGACAAGATGTGCCTACCGTTTTTTTTTTTTTTTTTTTTCTCTGACACTTTTTGTATTTCTATGGTTCTACATTTGGGGGTAAATTAAAGGCTGTATTACTGCTAAGTAACAGTCAGGCCTTCAGCTATAGGAGAGCCCCCCTGAAAAACCACACCAGGTGGCCATTTGTGAATTGGGGCTCCACATCATTACAGAAACATAAGAATGGAGAATTCTTACCCCGATTGCTGGTCTGATTGTTTGAAATGACACACATTAGAATCAGCAGCATTGACACCAAAAACGACTGTCCTGTGATGATGAGCAACGTATGAACCCTTCACTATCCTGTATTTTTCTACACACAAGGTAAACCAATAAAAAGTATTTGCTTACTAGATGGGCCTACCAGTCTTTTTCTGACAACACTTTCTGTGTTTCTACATGGAAGGGGGAAGGAGTTAAATTAATGGCTGTATTTTGGCTGAGTAACAATCGGGCCTTCAGCTACAGGGGAGCCCCAAAAAAACCACACCAGGTGGCCATTTCTGAATTGAGGCTTCACATCATTACACTTACGTCAGAGAAGCATAAGAATGGAGAATTCTTACCACTGATTGCTGGTCTGATTGCTTTAAATGACACACATTAGAATCAACAGCGGTGACACCAAAAACGACTGTCCTGTGATGATGAGCAACGTATTTATTTTATTTAGTTTTTGTTGACCGGGTAAGTGCACTAGGCAAATCCTGCCTATTTTCAGGCACGACCCGGGGGAAGGAGATACAGATGAATGCCAACTGACCTTGAACCACATTTAGCTGTTGGTGGTATTTTTAGTGAATGAGGGAAATTTGGCCAGGACACCGGGGAAATTCTCCTGCTCTTTTCGATAAGTGCCATGGGATCTTTAACATCCACCTGAACTCTACCACCAGTCCAAGCAGATGGGACCTCGGTTTAACGTCTCATCCGGAAGATGGCACCTCAGAAGTACAGCACCCCTCTCATGCTGCACTACAGTGTCAGTACTGGGATATTAACCCAAGTGCCAGATGTGGGAACTGAACCCACAGCCCACTGATCTCCCGGCCTCAGAGGCGAGTGTGCTACCTACTGAGCCACTGACACTGCAACATATGAGCCCTTCACAATCCTATATTTTTCTACACACAAGTTAAACCAATAAAAATAATTTGTTACATAGATACATAGACAGTGTCGGCAGATAAGGGCCTATGGCCCACCCAGTCTGCCCATTTGAGCTTGTAAGTTCAGTTTGATTTCCTAGAAGTCTGTTGCACCTTACCCCTGACCTCCAGAATTCCTTTATGTCTATCCCATGCATTCTTAAATCCCATGATTGTTTCAGCCCCCACCACTTCCTCTGGCAGGGTGTTCCACTTGTCCACCACCCGCTCTGTGAAGAAATTCTTTCTCATGTTTCCTCTGAATCGCTCCTCCTCCAACTTCATCCCATGCCCTCTAGTCCTGGAACATCTTTTTCGCTTAAAAATAGTGTTTTCCTGCACCCTGTTCCTCCTTGTAAGATACTTGTATGTCTCTATCATATCCCCTCTTTCCCTTCTCTCCTCCAGGGAGTACAGGTTCAGTTCCTTCAACCTGTCTTCATAGGACTTGTGATGCAATCCATGCACCATCTTTGTTGCCCTCCTCTGAATCTTCTCTACCCTGTCTATGTCCTTACATAGGTAAGGTCTCCAGAACTGTACAGTGTACTCCAGGTGGGGCCTCACTAGTGTCTTGTATAGCGAATTATGACCTCCTTTTCCTGCTGGTGATGTTCACTTAGTACTTTTTCTATCTTGACTAAAAATCATGTTAGCTGCCCCAGTATTTTCCAGGTTGTGCTACTTTGATTCAATCATGGTACTCTTTGTCAGCTGTGCCCAAGCGATAACGATTGTATTGCACTAAGGCAGTGGCAGTTGAATTTCACTGGTGGCTAAAGTTGAAGCACAGACTATATAAAAATGCAACCCTGCTGACACAAAAGAAACAAATTGAGAGAAAAGTCATTTTTTGTTAACAAAGTATTCTATAACTTCAGATGCTCTGAGGCTGTCTGGCAGGTCTTAGTGGGTAGGTAACAAACTGTATGCTGCACACTGACATAATGATAAATAGTTCTAATTAAACATGGGATCTTTTTAGCATTTGTTCTATAGATAATTTCTCTGCTTCCCTACCCTTTTGTTTTTCTTTCTGTATTGCTAAGCAATGCTTCCTGCTTGTATGCATTTGTATGTCTATATGGACACACCATCGGAAGGTGGTGAGGTTGTACAAGATGGGTACTGCTGGGAAGGGAGCTGGGAACTCGACTGCAGCCAGGCAACACCGCTGTGTACAGGGTGGGGTCCACACCTCACAGGGCTTACAGCAACCTGCAGTCCCTTTCTTGCTAGGAACATTCATCAGACACGTCTGTCCTACGCCACCTTTTTATATGGTGTTGGAGGGAAGGATTTTTTTATTCTTTATTTTATTTAATGGTATTGGAATTAACATACTAAAAAGCCAGCAGAATAGGCCAAATTGTCTGTCCTGTCTGCTCGAAAGCCAGCAACCTAGTGGCTGCTCGCCTTACCACCCCCACTAGCCCCCAAGATGGTGGTCTTTAGTTTCAGTTTGTCCTTGTATCTGTCCCACCCCTTCTTGAATTCCTCCACTGTGCCCTCCTCCAACAGCCTCCCAGGCAGCGCATTCCACAGCTCCACCACCCTCTCAGTGAAAAAATGCTTCATACACTCCCCCCTGTAGTTTCCCCCCTCCAGCTTCCACTCATGGCCCCTGGTTGTTCCTCCCTTCTTTAGCCTAAAAAGCTCCTTGGTTCCACTCCTGGTGATTCCTTTTACATACTTGAAACCTCTATTATATCTTCCCTGTCCCTCCTCTCCTCCGGTGAGTAAAGCCCAAGCTCTTCCAGTCTCTCCTCATAAGGCTTCCCCTCCATGCTGTGAATCATCCTGGTCGCTCTCCTCTGGGCCCTCTCCAGCAGCGCTATGTCTTTCTTCAGATGAGGTCTCCAGAACTGTACACAGCACTCAAGCTGCGGCCTGACCAAGGCATTATACAGAGGGAGGATCACCTCCCTCCCTCCCTCCTTCCTTCTGGACGTAGTATCCTGTTTGCTTTGACTGTAGTTCTTCTGCAATTTTCAGAGTTATTCATTTTGACGTCTATCACCACCCCTAAATCCCTTTCTCCCAATGTGTTGCAAAATTGCAAACCTTTGAGTCAAGGACTCATTTACAAAGGCTCCACATCATGGCATAAAGACAGGTAAAACATACACTCACAGGTACAATGTAGTCACAATAAAAACATGAAAGGAGATGTAAAGTTTCTATGCAAGTATGTACAAGTGGTTAGGTATAGGTGAGAAAGTAAGGTTTTAGGCAGGAACCTGTACAGTGTGGTAGCTAAACGTCTTTGCATGTAACAGCATAAAGCATGCAGTTATTTTGCCTGCGCAGCTACAGGTAGAATAAGGCGCTGGGACATTGGGGAGGTTCCCAGAGAGGTGGGGTTGTCTCAGCTATGCACAGTTACAACAGCGGGTGATGACCAGATGGAGCCTAAGGGCTGTTTTGAAAGGCCCAATCCTTTTGTTCTGAGGAGATATCAGAGGGGAGGGAAGGGAGTTGATCCAGGACGAGGCTTGGTAGAGAAATGACCTTTGGGCTAGGGATGTCTTGACTCTGGGCACTTGAAGTGAACATTTGTAGGAGCTCCGCGTGGAGATATTAGGGACAGAGGGGCTGAGGATAGTAGATAGGCCTGGAGGCATTAAACCAGCTACTATTTTCTTGGGAAAGAGACAAATTTGGTAGCGCAACCTCTCCTCAAAGTTGAGTATATCTGCCTGTGCGTATAATGTACAGGTGTGGGTGAATCTGCTGGTACTACAAGTAGTCAGCAGGCCTTGTTGAGAGACACTTTGATTTTGTTGAGTGTGGTTTTGTCTGCTGCACCAAATACCAGAAGGCCATAGTCCACTAGGGATAGGACAGAGGAGGTGATGGCCAGCCTCTGGACTTCAGGGGGGAGGCAGTTCTTGTAGCGGTAAAGCAGGCCAACACATATGTTTATAGCAGATGCAAGGGCACGTGTATGGTATGAAAGGAGAGAGCATTGTCAAAGATTATGCCAAGGTATTTGTAGGTGTTGACTTGTCCGAGGGGAAGTAGTGTACTAGATAGGACAGAAAGAGGGGCGTCCTTGTGTTTGTTTTGCTTGTGTGAGAAAAGCATGCGCTTAGTCTTTCTTAGATTGATTATAAGTCTTCGATCCAGGAACCAGGATTCAGCCTGGTTAAAGGAGCTTTGGAGGGCACTTTGGAGGTGGGTTAGGACCTGGTGGGATGTGAAGAGGACCGCGTCGTCTGCATAAAGGAGTATTTTTTTTTCTGAGCAGGAGTTGGGGAGCTTGTTTAGGTACAGACTAAAAAGCAGTGGTCCGAGGATCAAGCCCTGTTGGTCTCCCGAACAGACGTGCCGGTTGCTTGAGAGGGTACTGTTGATTTTCACACACTGTCAGCGGGAAGTGAGGTAGTTGGCGAACCAGGCCAGGGGACCTTGTGAGAAACCTAGTTGCGAGAGGGTGGATATGAGAAGTGGGTGGCTGATGGTATCGAAGGCTTTCGATAGGTTGATGTAAACTGCACCCATGAGGAGTCCTTTTATCAAGGGCTGTGTGAATATAGTTGCAGAATTCAAGCAGGGCAGTGGTGGGACTATGCCCCCTGTGAAGCCATGCTGCTCCACACAGAGGAGACTGTGTTTAGCGAGGTAGTTGGTTAGTTGGTCTGCTACAATCTTTTCTAAGGCTTTCAGGGGGGGGGATTGAGATCGGTCTTTAGTTCCTGGCGGAAGTACAGTCCCCACCTTTGTGTATAGGGGTGATCACAGCGGTCTTCCAGGCATGGGGGAATTGGCAGAGGGAGCGATTGAGAAGGCTGGTAAGGGGTGCAAGTACTACATCCAGGACTGGTCATAGGAGTTTGAGGTCTAGTGTGTCATTACTGTGGCTGGCGCCATTGAGGGCTTTGAGCAGGTAGGGTTTGGCTTTAGGCGGTGTGAGGGCCTGGAAGTAGAAAGGGGGTAGGGGAGGGGAGGTGGGGGGTTGAACAGGGGCAGGGTCAAAGAAATTAGTGAGGAGAACTGCACTGAAGTCCGAGAAGGCTGTGTTGAGACCATCGGTAATGTTTTGTTTTGGAGAGCAAACCATTGACGTCGAGTTGGGCCGGTGGAGTGTGTGTGTGTGTGTGTGTGTGTGCGCGCGTGTCTGTGTGTTATGATTTTCCCATTGAGCTCTTTAATATTGTCCCAGAACTTTTGGGCAGACCCCCAGGAGGAGGCAAGGGTAGACCTGTAGTAGTCTTATTTTTGCCTTGTGGATGGCCCAGGTGCATTTGTTGCGTGCAGCACTGTAGGCTTGTCTGTCTGCGGGCTTGCCAGATTCTAGTGCCCTGTGCCAGAGGTTGTCTCTGCTCTGCAATTGATTGATTGATTAGGGAAGAGGTGATCCATGAAGAGTCGTGCTTCTTTATTTTTGTATTATTTGTTTATTGATTTTGTAAGCAGTACTTACAGCACCATAGTACGTAGGAGGATAACAAAATACAATTCAGCACTCCATTGTTCTCTTACAAAGTACTAGTGAGAGACACCCCCTCTAGTGGTACATCATGGGGGGGAAGTAACAAAATAATCATCATTTAGAAAGTATAAGCTATGCATGCAGCCAGGAAGGCCAAAGGGGAATCTTAACAAGGACAGGTTGAAACCATTTACCTCAGTATCATTTTTGACTAAAGAAAAGTCTAAGCGATTCCACCCCCCCCCAAATATTATATAGAAATAATTAAATAGAATTTATAATTTCCCAAGTTCCGAGGGAGAGAAGAGAAAACACCCCTAAACAGTATTGTTTCCGTCTGAACCAAAAAGCAAGATACATATCCCCTTATCAAGTATAAGCAAGTACAAAGTTTAAATGTGGTGGAAGTGAAGCTATAAAGAGGAGACTGACTATTTTTATAAAATATACCATGTTTTTAGCCAACATTCGAATCGTCCAATCGAGTAAAGAAAATTGTATGTCTAGAGACCTCTTTTAGTCCGTGAGAAATGGACTGAAAAAATGACGTTTTTTTAACAGTGTCAAGAGGAAGGCACAAAGTCCAAAATGTCCCATATAGTTAGTGTAATTAGAGTCCGAAGAGTTTTTGGCCATATTTATAGGTAGATTAACTAAAATTATACATCTAGGCCCCAAAAACAAAAGAAATGGCATGGTTTTTTAGTCCACACAGTATCACAGTGTACACTACCGATCCTGCCATCCCGATCAGAACCATTTTCAATGTCGGCTGCCTCTGTTTCCTTGCTACTGATCAGCTTTTCTGCCTCCCTCGCTTCATTATGGCGGCTGAGCTGAGCCAGCCAGAGCACTAGTTTCTGCTGTTTGTGAATTTATTTTATTGTGTTTCGCTTGTTATATATATTTTTTTTTTTTTTTTTTTTTTTAGATTAGTTTAGGGCTGAAGCAGTGAGTTAGATTAGGACGCTTTTGCCAAATATCGGAGTATTGAATATAGGTTTAGCCTTTCCGAAATACTGTGCTTCTCTGTTTTTCCGACCATAGTGTGAGAGGCTGTGGAGTCTGGGAGTTGCGGGAGCTGTGGCAAGGAGGATTTTGCCTGCACTGGAACTTTGGAGTTACAATCGTTGGGATTACCCATAAATTACATGAGAGGATTTTATTTTCTGATGCTACTTTCTCCTCTTCTTCTACGGAGTTTTGGTGTTCACCTGACCGCTTATTTGGCCGTTTACTTAGCCACAGCATGTTAGACTATGAAGTCGGGGAGTAGCGAGGAGGATCTTTTCAATTTGTGGAAAGCTGCCTGGAGTGTCATTGCTACCGTTTATGCCTGGTTGGTTGTTCTGTCTGCCCCCCTTTTTTGGATTCAGTGGATTACAGGAACAAATTGGGATATTTTGAGAAACTGAGCACCTGGGTTTGTCTTGTTATCTGAGGTTTTGCTGAACTACTGGCCCAATTATGTGTTGTGGAGTCTCGTCAGAGGAGGAGGAGGAGAGGTTTAAGCAGCTCGGCTGATCCAGAGGTGGGTGCGGGGTGTAGCTGTCTGTCCCTGGTAGGGTCGGGAGTACCTGCCGGAGGGCTGGCCTTCTTGGGGCTTCCAGGTGGTGCCGGAGTTGCCTGGCAGAGGCTGAGCTTTCTCTGCCATCCCAAGTGAGGGCGATCGCTTGCATAGACACACCTTCCTAGGGTTCGCCGGGTTAGGGAGTGTTTACTTCAATCTTACATTTTGTTGGATAAGCTCCAAAAAGTGAGAACTGTAGGGGCTGGATTGTTGATACCAGGAAGTGTCTATGAAGATAATGTATTGAGAATTTAACCTCTCGATTTTCGGGATTATTTGGACTTTGCTGTGAGGGGCCAGAGACTAGTACTGCTATTTCCTGTGCCTTTTTCTGGGGGCTTATAAAGTTTGGCAGCTTTGGTTCCTTGCTGCTTGTCCTTTTATGATCTTTTGGATTTAAGTGTCGTTTGGATTTAAATGGTGCAGACTTATTTTATGACTTCTATTGCTGGACGACTTTTTTCCCCTGGTGGTGAGAGGACCTGGGTGTTCAAATTTATTTTATTTGTATTGTATTTTGATGTTTTGTTTTGTTTGTTTGTTTTGTTTTTTGTTTGATTTATTATGTTTTTGTCTTGCAGTGAGAGTGCAAAGATATTTTTTTCCTTCTCTCTACTTGGCTGTGATAGCTAAGGGGGGGGGTAATTTTTTGTTGTAGGGGTGGTGAGAGTACCCTTACATTTATTTATATTTATTTGTTTATTTTTATTTTTGTTTATTAATTTATTTTTCTTTATCTATTTTTATTTTATTTTATTTTATTTGTAGGCTTTTAGATCAGTCCAGATTTGATTTTTTTTGAAAGGTTGGGTCTTTTGTTTATTTGATTTTGTTATTTATATTGGTTATGTTAAGGGATATTTTTTTGTTTAATTTTATATTGTTAAGATTGATTATTTTGCGTTTGGTGTTTTATTGTTTAGTTTTAAGCAGTGACATGTGCTGGCCTTCAGTCTCCACGGTGGTGCGCTATTCATCCTCCTCTCTTCGAGCCCTCCGCCCTTTCTATACTCCTCCCCTACAGTTCGATACTACCAGCACTGTAGAGCGCTGGAGATTGTTACGGGAAGTGAGGAGGATGGGGCGCAAGTAACAGGAGAGGATGAAAGAGCGGGGCCACTGTATCGAGGTTACTACGTCCAGAAGTCGCCCTGGGGCAAAATGGAACCCAGACCGGGGTTTACCATGCCTGGTGCCCATACCCAAGGGCACTACTGAATTTAGTAGGCAGATAGACCGGACAACCTCCGAGGTTTGTCCAACTTGGGTGGTGTTATGCAATGCCAGGTCCGTTAGGAATAAGACCACCATTATTGCCGATCTTGTTAGCTCGGCTGACCTGGCTTGCATCACTGAGACCTGGCTGGATGAAAATTCTGGCCTCATATTGGAGGCCATGACTCTGGCTGGTACTCTGTGATACATTGCCCGAGATTGGACCGCAGGGGAGGGGAGGGGAGGGGGTTGCAGTCTGTTTTAAGACTGAATTGGGCCTCACGGATGTAGTAGTAGGTGAGGCTGAGTCCTTTGAGTGCACAATTGTAGCAGGTGTAGGCATTCGAATCGTTCTCATCTACCGTCCACCCGGAGATGGGGAAACGCTTCTTACAGGAAGTAGCAGACTTCCTCGTCGATATGTCGATTGAGTCGCACAAATTGATGGTTCTGGGTAACTTTAACGCCTGGGTCGACGATGAACTCTCACAATTTGGTAATCACTTCCTCAAATTTATGTCTTCTTTGGGTCTTACACAGGTAGTTTCCACTGCTACACATAAATCTGGGCACTCTCTGGACTTAGTCTTCCTCTTAGGGATTGATGCATCCGACGTGGGGGTGGAACCAGTCACCTGGTCTGACCACTACACTGTAAGGTTAAATTTTTGCACCCCCTGAGAAGGCCTTCCCCCCTGTGGAGATGGTCAGGTACCGCCCATTACGGAATATTACTTCACAAGGCCTTGCGGCGGTCCTTGACCTATCATCCCCCATGTTGGCAAGCAGTAATCCAGAGGCACTGGTGTCGGCCTATAACATGGCCATTACGGCGGCCCTGGATCTTATTGCTCCTGTTCGTGAGCACCCCCTATCCCTTCACCCCAAGTCCCCATGGTTTGATGGGACACTGAGGGAGTTGCGGAGCCAGGGATGAAGGTTAGAGCGTTGTTGGCGCAAGTTCGCCCTTGATGCCGACCGCCTTAGATTGATGGAACATTATTCTGTCTGTCAATCTGCAGTCACCCATAAGAAGGCAAAATTCCTGTCCAGGGAGATTGCAGTTGCTCGGAATCGACCGACTTCAGCTGTTTCGGACTGTAGAAAGACTGTGCAACCCAACCTGTCTGCAAGTTTGAAAAGCTTTTTCGCAGTTAGAGTGTGAGGAGCTCACTCGTTACTTTGCTACTAAGGTGGCCGACATCAGGGTGGAGTTGTGTCCGGCAATCTCTAAGGGTGATGTCGTAGAACAGTGCGAGTTCACAATACCTCAGTTCTCTTGGAGTTCCTTTTGCCGACCTGAGTTCATGGATATTATGAGGATCATCCATAGTGTGCGTCCCACAAGCTGTGGTTTGGATCCTGGACCGACTTCCCTAATTTTGGGTTCTGATATCTTCGGTCCAGTCCTGCTGCAAATAGTTTGGTGCTCCTTGGAGTCAGGTGAGTTTCCTAACTCCTGAAAGAGGCGGTGGTGACACCTCTCTTGAAGAAAGCTACCTTGGACCCAGACTGCTTCTCAAACTACAGACCTATCTCTAACATTCACTTTATCGGGAAGGTTATTGAGAAGGTAGTGGCAGCCCAATTGGAAGACCATTTAACCATCCATAATATCTATGAATCCTTCCAATCTGGTTTTCGTAAAAGACACAGCACCGAGACTGCGCTGGTTCAGGTGCTTAATGATCTTCTGAGGGCGAGGGATCAGAAGAGATGCTCCATTCTGGTTCTCCTTGATCTCTCGTAAGCTTTTGACACTGTGGATCACCTGGTGCTGTTAGCACGCCTGAGGCTAATTTGTAGAATGTCGGGAACTGTTTTACAGTGGTTCACTTCATTCCTCACTGGGAGGTCACAAAGAGTTGTGTCGGGGGTTTATTCCTCCGGCCCAACTTCTTTGTTGTGTGGGGTGTCTCAGGGTTCTGTGCTATCACCCATGTTATTTGCAGTGTACATGCTGCCCCTTGGAGACATTATAAGACGGTATGGGCTGAGGTTTCACAGCTATGCAGATGACACCCAGCTATACCTGTCTTTCGCACCTGACCAGGATGGAGCTCTCTCGGTGTTTAATAACTGTCTGGAAGAAATCCAAGGTTGGATGGATTCTAGTTGGTTAAAGTTGAACTCGGAGAAGACAGAGGTTTTGGTGGTGGACCCGGGTGGTCAGATAGAGAGGTCGCATGATGGCATGCCCTCTGGAATTTTTCTTGATGGCGTGTCATTTCTGACCTCTGAATGGGTGCGTAGCCTTGTGACAAGGTACCTTTGTAAATGAGCCTATGGCTCAAAGGTTTTCCAAACTGCTGTTTAAATAAAATAAATTGTCCTAGATGACAGGCTGACCCTACAATCTCAAGTGTCGGCCATTGTAAGGACTTCCTTTTACCATCTTGGGAATATTGCCAGGGTGAGGCACCTTGTTCCGTCTGACTCTTTGCCAACGTTGGTCCACGCCTTTGTGTCCTCGCACTTAGACTACTGCAACGCCCTTTACTTTTGGCTTTCTGGGGTTGAAATCCGTCACCTACAGCTGGTGCAGAATGCTGCAGCCCGGGTTTTGTCTGGGACAAGGAGGTCCTGTCATATTACACCGGTGCTGCGCGAACTGCACTGGCTTCCTATACGGTGGCAGATCACCTTTAAAGTCATTTTATTGACTTTCAAAGCCCTTCATGATCAGGGTCTGACCTATCTGTAAGAACTTCTGGTGCCTTACTGCCCCGGCCGATCGCTCTGCTCGGCCGACGAGAGGTTGTTGGAGATTCCAAGAGTGAGTTTAAAATCCTCCGGCAGCAGAGCATTTTCTTATGCTGCACCCACTCTTTGGAATTCCTACCACGCCGGTTAAGGGAGTGCAACTCCGTGGAAGTATTTAAGAAGAATTTAAAAACTTACCTGTGGCAAATGGCTTTCTTGGAAGACTAAGTAATTTGTACTGAAGTATTGTGTTATGATTTTATGGAATATTTTTTTTGATATTTGATGTCATGAAATGATTTTGTCTATATGTTTTATTAATTTGTATTTTTGATGTTGTGGTTTTAATATGTTCAGCGCCTTGATACATTGAAAGGTGCTTTATAAATAAAGTTATTATTATTATTATTATTATTATTATTATTATTTTTATTATTAAATAAATATTGCTGGCCTTTCCAAATGATTCATATCTTGGCTGGTAGCAGGAGTTGATGGGGTATTTTAAGCAGACTGAGCCGTCCCCAGAGTCTGTTGAATGCTTTGCGCTGTTGTTTTGTGCTGTAAGACAAATCTGGATACAACTGCAGAGTGTCCTCTCCTAACTTTAAGGATCGACGACATCTCGTGACCAACAAGGCCCGATCTCGATCCCTGACACCGGTAAAAACGATCAGGAAAGTATGTGCAGCAAAAGAGTCAGTTGCAGCACGTTGGGGAGTGATGTGGTAAGCCTTTTCCAGTGAGAGCGAGGGATCAGAATCGTCAAGGCCAAAGATAGTAGTCAGCATATTTCTGGCAAAAGTTAGACTGTCCTTGCCTTCAGCACCCACCAACAAGCCCAACACTCTCAAATTACTTTCCCTTGTCTGATTTTCGACCATCTCTAGTCGTTGATAGAGAAACATATTCTCCTTGATAAGCTTAGTAGTTGCATCCACTGTCTTAAGCACAGATGTCTCAGATCTCTGTATTGTCGACTCACAATGTTCCATCCATGTTTCCTGAGCCGACACCCTTCAAGTGAGAGTGTCAAACTTTTTATCTAAGTCCTGAACAGTTTTTACCAATTGGTGAAGAGTAGAGAAGATGTTGGTAAGTAAGAGAAGCTTCCACAGTGGTAGAATCCTTGGCTCCACCATGTTGCATAGGCCTCTCCTCCCGAGGTTGTTTTTTGGGAGCGAAGAAATCGACTGCTGCAGCCGCTGTTCCCTTATGTTTACCCATCTTGCCGGTTTGGCAGTAAAACCTTGTTATCTGCCACTTCGCAATTGTTTCCACAAAAATAGAAATGCTAGGAAATTTTAGTGTTTTTTTTTTTTTATTTAAAGCTTTATCTCCCGGGAGCTCGAGCTAGATGCGGCTTTCTTGTAGGCTGCTCAGCAGCACTCCTGGAGTTGTGCTTCTTAATAAACAGTTTAGTAAGGGGAGCGAAGATATCATGCACAGCATTAAATGAGTGGACAAAGTAACTGAAGGCAGTGTCAACGCGGGGGCTTGCTTGATCGGAGACCAGTCCCAGTGGAGTCAGTTTGCCAGGGCGTAGGCGTCATCAGTGGACAACTTTGAGTACTGGCTTTTTCATCTTACAGGATCAGGATAGGATGATGAGGGAGTGGTCACTGAGGGCACTGGGCAGCATGGCGGTATCGGTGATTTTATGGGGTCTGTTCGAGAGGACAGTGTCCAGCAGCATGGCGGTACCTTTGGTAGGGTGGGACTGGGCGGGGGAAGTAACCAGCTGGGTGAGTTCAAGGGCTGCGACAGCATCTTTTAGCTTCAGAGGCAGAACTGGCAAGCCAGTTGAAATTAAGGTCTCCCATTGTGGTTTGTTCTGTTTTGCTGGGTAGGTTGGAGAGGTGCTTTAGTAGTGACTGAAGGGCAAGGTTTTGGTGGTGTGGAGGATATAGGCGGCTGTGATTATTAGCGGTGCTCTGGAGTGTCAGGGGTGATTTTTGAGGGAGGTGTCGGGTGATTTTGAGGGAGATAGCCTGGGCAACATGCTCCAGCTGGGGTGGGGAGGGAGGGCAAGCCCTTGCAGTGTAACACGGAGGTATATGGCGCAGTCTCCTCCACGTTTTCTTACTCTATCTTCCCTGAAGAGTGTATCCTGGTAGGGCAGTAAAGGAGTCTGGTGTGGTCTTGGAGAGCCATGTTTCAACTGGTGCCAGGGCATCTGGCTGGTGCTGAGCAATCCAGTTCTGAAGGTTGGCGAATTTCTTAAGGAGGCTGCATATGTTCACTGAGGCCAGGTGGAGTCCAGCTGGTGTTGGGGGTGGTTGGGGTTGGCTGTGGTGGGACCTGGGTTGTAGTGGACGTTGCCCGACAGAAGGAGAAGGAGGGAGACAAGTCTGAAAAGTGCCAGGTGCTGCCTATGGTGAGTGGGCAGTGTACCATGGGGTGGTCTGTCCCTGGGGGGGAGGTTGGGATTGGGAGGGAACCAAGTGCTGGGATGGGCAGGTAGAGTGGGGGCCAAGGAGAATCGGGAGATGGGGATGTGGGAAAAGATGAGGTGGGGGTGTTGGACGGTTGGGGTGCTGGGGTGACGTTGGGTGGGGAACTGTTGGGGGTGAGTTGGCAGGGGTGTGGTACCTGAGGGGGGAGGGGTGTGTCTGTGTGGAGAAGGATTGTGCTGTCCCCAGGAGGTCCTGTTTACCTTTACAGGCTCCCCGCAGTCCTGCACTGTCCTGGGTATGTGCTCCGGCTGTGTGGTGGTTTGGGATGTGGTCCAGCAGCCTTTACAGGCTCCCTACGGTCCTGCACTGTCCTGTATGTTTAATTTACATACTGGTAGAAAATCAAGTTTCCTAGGTAAGTGTTACTGATAATTTTCCTTCACGTTTTAATTACGTACAGTCTAGAACCATTGATTATATATTTTTAGTATTCTTTCTCGCTGTGGCCCTGGCCGTGTGTCTGTCTGTGTCTCTCTGTCTCTGTCTCTCTCTCTCTCACTCTCTCCCCCGTCCCCCCCCCAGCACCATCGCCTAAGTATCAGACCTCTTCCCCTCATGCCCCCACGATTTACCCTTCATGGAAGGGTGTTGGGGAGCGACTCAACCCACCAGAATGGATCCAGCTCCGGGGAGGTGCCATCTCTGGGTGGCGCCTGCGGTGGACGATTTCATGTCGCTCAGCTGGGATCCATTTCTGCTTTTCTTGTGGAGTGGGAGCATGCAATGCTGACAGTGGCACACAGCGGGCACGTCTGCACGCTGGCCGGCTGCTCCTCCTCTGTGCCTCATGTGGGACTTGGCATGCCAACACCCAGCCTCCGCTAGGTGTCAGGCAAATGCTGGTCAATGGTCCCCTCCCCACTGGGAGAGGAGAGTTGTCCCCTGGATGCTTGATATTCTCTCTCTCTCTCCTCGGCCAAGCCCCGGCGACCTGCTCATACTGTGAACACCGTTCGTCAGCGTTGCATGAGATAAGGCATGATGCCTGAGCCCTTCATGCCACTGGGCAGGCTTTGATTTTATATATATTTTTTTAAATGGCCAATTCCATGTGGCAAAATCTTAAAATTTGTTGTTTTCCATTTTTCTTTTTCCCCAAATTGAGGGCAAATCAACATGTTTTCTACAGTTTGGCTCAAAATGTATGGGTTTGTCTCAAAAGTTGGAGCAAGTTTCCCGAAAAATGGACTCCCAAGTGCTTGTTTAAAAAATGACGAATTCTGTTGTTTACAGGTGTTTTTTTTTTTTTTCATGTAAAATGGAAAATCATTGACCCTCTCATTTGGCATTCTTGGGTAATAGGATGGGCTCATAAAACAGTTTTCAAGCCTGGCTTTGTACTGTGTTTCTCTTGTGCTTATATAGATCTTGTTCATTTGATTCAGTGGCAGTCAGAATCATGGAATTTGTTAGTGAAATTTTATTGAATACAATTATGCATCAGGTATATTTCCTATCTGAAACATGGTTTTATGCCCTTAAGGGTTTTTTTTTTTAACTTTATTTGTGTTAAACTTAGGCTTTTGACTTGGTCAGCCATAGTCTTCTTCTCTCCAAACTCCATCTCCTTGGACTGGATGAGCTCTCCCACTCCTGGTTTGAGAGCTATCTTCTCAATCATAGCCAAAAAGTTCTCTGAAGAGGAACACAGTCCAGCACCCGACCGATAGTCTCTGGGGTACCCCAGGGATCAATCCTGGGACCCTGCTCTTCACCCTCTTTGTCAATGACATAGAGAGGGTTCGTGGGCTGAGCAAACTCATCCTCTATGCAGATGACACTGTCATCTACTGCAGTGACCCGCTACCTAGCGTTATTGCTGTCAAACTACAGACCAGCCTCTCATCACTCGAAGCCTGGTTCTTTGCCAACTTCCTAGTATTAAATGAGGAGAAAACAACGGCTGTCCTGTTTGGAACCAGACACCTTGGTTCAGACGAGTGTGACCTACTCCTGCTCCAAACTGCCCAGGGGAAGCGAGTTGAGGTCCTAGGTAGGATCAGATACCTTGGGATCCTCCTTGACCAGGAACTGTCCTATAAACCACACATCGACTCCTTAACTAAGTCCATCCACCAGAGGCTTGGACTCCTCTACCATCTGGGCAACTCCCTTTCTGATGAGGCTCGGCGTGCTATCACTAACTGCACCATTCTCCGCTACCTCCTCTATGGGGCCCCCCTGCTGCAGTTCCTACTAGAAGGGGAACTAAGAAAACTCACGGTGCTCTACCACAGAGTGGCATGCTTTGCCACTAACTCCCCCCCAGGAGGCACCACTGTGAAGTCCTTGCAGATCTCCATTGGCCCACCATATGTCACAAGTTGGCATACTCCTCCATTGCCTGACCTACAAATTCACCACCACTGGCCTTCCTCCTCATCTGCACAGACTGCTCAACCCCAGAGTACAATGCTGAGATATGAGATCCTCAGCTGGCCATCTCCTTGACAGCCCCCGTGTACACACCAACCTGGGCAAGTGCTCTTTTAAATACGATGCCCTGCATTTATGGAACATGCTCCCAGCAAACCTGGTTGATAGGCCTTCTCTCCAAGGATTCGAGTCAGGCCTCAAAGTGTACCTCCTGGAACTTAGCCTTTGTGGCTGTAATCACTAGCCCGTTTTCCCTCCCATCAACTGTGACCACTGTATTTCAGTGCCCTATTCGGCGACTGTGTCTATCGTGACTCCTGTTAATTCTATACATTGTGCAAATGTAAATTCTGGATTGTCAACCTGTAATTTCTGTCTCAATTTTAACCACTGTATTATCATCCACTGTATGTAATCTTTGCTGTATGTATCTAATCCCGGGTCATCCCTGAAAAAGGGACCTCTGGTCTCAGTGGGCTTACCCGGTTACCAAAATATAAATAAATAAATAAATGTTTGAAACTGAACATGCCAGTAGCAAGTACAATAACAGAGTCCAGATAAGACATTACATTGAGATGCAAAAACACCCATTTTAGTACCCAGATGCAGCAATCTGTTAACTGATATACAACATATGGGGAGATCTTCCTGACATATAGTAACTATTAAACGTTTTATATACATATACTTACCAAGCTATGACCTCTGGAAAGAAAAGATATATCTTAAATAAAGGCAGTCAATCAAAGTGACCATACTACAGTCACTGTTTCCACTGATCTGTAGCATTATTGGGAAGAAAAGTATTTTGCAAACAAACCCAGTATGCCCTTAATCTTTTACAGATGTTTTAGACTGGCTGTCCCGATGGCCCAGCAGCAATGCATTGCCCTGCAGGTGACCTCAGTTTGGGAGCAAGCTTGGGTTGTCCCGTTGGGGGGCAGAGGCCAGACTGCAGCAGCTGTAGCCACGTGGCAGTGTACTGTGATCAGGGAGGGATGGCGTTGAGTACCGGTGCCGCAACAACTACGACAGGCCAAGGAAACTTGTTTCCTCTGCAGGATGTCACCTGGTAGACTGCATCCATGCCAGGGGTGTAGGGAGGTACCAGGATTTACAAAAAAAAAAAAAGCAAATGACTGTCTATATGATGGCTTGGGCTCTATAGGCTCCCTGGGTGCTAATGCCAGCCAGCACTGGATCCTAGTTCATATAGTGAATTGTCTTCACGGGGAGAATGGCCCTCCTCCTGGAGCCCTTGCTCCTGAGGGCATCCCCTGTTGGGGATATTGAGGTGGATTTGGGCCCAGGGAGGACGGGGCCAACAGGCCTAACCAGGGTATACCACCAATAATGGCATATTCCTGGCAACCATGGCTGGGGAGAACAGAATTAAGTAAAAAAAAAAAAAAAAAAAAAAAAAAGAAAAGTGTTGGACTTTACCTCTTTAATGAGCATCTTTCATGATGCTCACCGGAGAAGCACATAATGACCCTTACCTGTCACTAAGTAAACTCTGCTGTGAGATGGTTGAATAAGACCCTGTCCCATTTGTTATACAGAAAGAGTTAAACCCAAGGAGCTGTTATATTCTCTCTCTTTATGTCTCTTGTCTGTCTGATTGTGCATTTGAATATTCTTGTGAGACCTAGGAACCGATCACTGATGGTTTTGCGATTTTCCCCCCACTGTCTCCCTGCCTTCACTTGCTGTTTCTTGCTTTTTTCTATCTTTTCTTCTTCCTTGCTTATCTGCGATTATAAAAAATATATGTGAATCTTTGTATGAAACTGGGATCCCTTGGTTTGAAAATGTATAGAGCTATATTGTTGAAATGATTGCAGAAAGCTATGTGAAACTCAGAGGGGTTACCCTCAATGCAGTTTGACCTGCACAAGCTCATTTGCAGAGTTGTCAATAGGAGATTAGTTCTAGGACACAATGTTCTATTTTGTTGCACCTGCAAGGAAAGAAATTGACAACGTTCTGATGTTTTGTGAGAAACTGGGTATCTTAATGAGCTTAGGATGCAGAAATTAATTGCCAAGAAAAGGCATTATATATAGAGTGGTCTTTTGCTGGGGGAGAGAGAGAGAGAGAGAGAGAGACTTAGACTTTAACTAATAACTGTCAGATGAAGGACTTGGCTTTTCTGGAAGGCAGTTCAAACACCAAAACAATCTTATACAATTTAATTTTTTATGTTATTGTTAGTGATAATAGTAAAACGCTACTTGAGAATTATAACTGCTCCTGTGCTTCCTGACCTTTGCCTCGATGACAGTTGCATCAATTAGAATTTTTTCTGTGTCTCTAATTAGGAAGGGAATGTATTTTGGCTCCGTGGAGTTGAACTGTCAATTCCTTTTGAGACTAGGGCAGTACTTGCCCAGGACCGGAGTCTGAGTACAGACAGGCCAGGCATAAGCATTCTAGCCAAACCAAAACCTTGCAGTAGTAAGTAATATAGAACTGGTGGTAAGGACAGCCATTTCCTAGAGACCTAGAATATACCAGGCAGAGTTAGCTGACAAAGATCTGGATAAACGCATGCCAAAGTAACATCAGTGGACAAACAAGCCTGAATGACCCAACAAGGCCCGCAATTATTGTGCATACAAATACAGACGAGACCAAAAAACAAGCTATTTCTAGTACATATTTGCCTCTTAACTTAACCACATTCCTTACACCTTCTTGTATTTCGATACAACGAAGTTTACTAAGTATTTCTAGTAAATGTTATCGGTCCTTACCTAACCATACTTTCCCAGCAATGTAGAACCAGTTTGTCCTTGGCTGACAACTTTTTCACAGCTGTGTAGAACTAGAGCCAAGAACATTGCATCACTGTGATTGGTAAGAAAGTAACAGCAGTTTAGGCAACTATAATGTAACTGGTACTTTTTGGAGAAACTGTTTCCAACTATACAGTGTAAAATCCCAGAGATTTTATCTCACAGGGAGACACTCCTGTAAGTATGTTCCTGGGAAGATGCTACTGAGTGTCCCCTGCAGGCATTCTTTGACTAAGTCCTTGTGACAAGGCCAGCAGGGCGGTATGTCTGAGCTCCTTTTACCTCTAGCATAGTCGGCTGAGGCAGCATGCAAAATAGCAGTGGCAAGGACTACATGTCTGAATAAAACCACTTTTGGGGGAATGTTTTGTGGTCTGCACAGAAAACATAGGTAACAGGTTCTTAGGACATAGGTCTGTTAGGTAATTGGATGGGTCTGTTGGGTAATAAACTTTTAGGATACAGTTTGGAATAATTATTTTGGTAGATGGTAGGATTTAGCTCAAGGTCATTCATTTCTGTTTTCTTAGGTTGGGAATTTTATTAGGAGAGGACAGTTAGACTTGCATAATAGATATTTGCTCATTGCCTGCATTATATAAGGAAAAAGATACGTATGTCTGACATATCCATACAATTCCCATTCCACCCCATGGATTCTTGTGTACCTAGTCTCCTGACGTGCCCTGGGCACTTTTTACACCATACCCTCTTCTCCCTACTTACATCGCCTTACCTTATCACTGACAGTCCGCTGCCTTGGCATGGCTTCTCTTCCCTCCTTCCTCAGTCTCCTGTCCGTGTCGTACTTTTCCATTACCATTTGGCCACCTGTTTACTCACTTTGTGTTACACGGCCATATGGTTGTTCTCTTCCTCGTTACAGCTACTTATTTTGTTGATTTGTTTTGTTACTTCCTGTCCAGATCAATAATCTAAAGTAATATTCAGTTTGTTACCGTGTCTCTTCATATGCATTGTTACTTGCCTTATTTCTATGATATGTTCTCTCTGTACGTGTATTATGACGTGGAACCTGTGTAAAAGAGCCTCCGGCTCAAAGGTGTTGTTCCAAAATTTCAATAAATAAAAATAAATATTTTATAAGAAATTCTCTCATAGAAATTGTAATGATCATTTTTTAATATATTTTGTGTTTCTGTAATGAAGTGGGTGTGCAAATACCCTAATTATAGTAATACTAGGTACAATAAACACTGCCTGAGATTTGCAAACTTGCCCTGGATTTGTGTTATTGTATATATAGAAACTGACTAGTCAGATAATTACATCATATGGACCCTGGCATGATCATCTAGATCCAGTACTGATCCAGTTTCTGGTACTGGTCTTGGGTGACAATTTTGGTTCACCGAAGAGTGTTGTACATTCAGGAGTTAACTCTGATGACGCATTGCGGACGCTGTAGGAATAACTCTTAAGTGGAGGAGTCCTGACAGTTTACAAGGTACTGGGCAAGGTTTAAACAGTTTGAGGTTTCCATATTAGATCCCCGCTTCCCGACCCCCAAGTTCAGGTAAGTTTGCATGTAATTTAGTTTTCCATATTGGACAAATTAAGCAAACTTTTAAACTGTGTCAAATACACATTGTACCCCAAAGGTGTTAATCTGGTACACCATCTGCATGCTAATTACTGTCAGCTGTTCTTATTGTGTTTGTTAGAACGTGTTTGTTAAAGCATTCAGGCATATTGTAGTAAATAAAGTGGGTTGAATTGTATTTGGGCTTATTGTGCTGTGTTTAAAATATTTAGGCAAATTATGGTAAACTGTCTTTAAAGTATTTAGATAACTTGTGTATCAGTGTTTTGTTCCAACACACCACCCGTCCACTCAACCTGTTCCGGTTGTGTTTAACTTGGTCTACATAAATTTTTTTTTTTTTTTTTATACTTCCTCTTTATGCCCCCTTCCTCGCTGCGCAGAATTCCTTTCTTCGGGGATCTCCTAGGCTGTAGTTTCCCATAATCCCGGCCCAGGTACCTCCCTCCGGATGCTTGGCTAGCCTTCCCCATCCTGCCGCGGCTTACCTCCCCCGGGCGGGGAGGAGGGGGACACCCCAGATAGTCCCCCTCTCACACCTAGAGACTATGTCGGAAGGCCTCACGAGCCACATCTGTGGAGCCTGGTTAAGGGTTTTCTCTGGACAGCTGGGTCCCGTCTACAGGAGCCCAGCGCAGGGTTCTTTCCGCTTTTCTCTGGTCCCTACCCCTCAAATGTCTGCACGCAAGGGGGGGGGCCAAGGAGTGACACATGCCTCGGCGTGCTAACGCTCTGGCTCTCGGCAGGTGTCAACCCTTCCCTTGTATGCTGTCTCACTGCACCTCCACCCGTGGTCACCCAGGTGGTGGTATCACAGCGGGACTCTCATCCCACCCCACCCAGAGGAGGAGGAGAGCAGCCCCTGGACACTCTATCCTCCTACTCCTCCCCCCGGCTGGCCCTCCAGCCACCCAAGTCCGTTCCCGAACCTGGGTCGCTGGCACTGCAAGCGGTAACTCTACCGCTGCACCGGCGGGCCGGCTGGTCTACATGAATTTGAAACTGATTTTGGTTACATGTGCTGTGTTTTCACAGCCGCAGTGCTCTTGATTTTGCTCCAGTCCTTTCCCGCTGTGCTGTGTGCTCCATGATTAATAAACAGTTTACACGGCCCCCGCTAATTGCCCTGCTACTGTATTCGATTGTTTATATCTAGTTTTTAAAATTGCAACCTCCTGCCACCCTAATTTTGCTGCCACTGTATTAAACTGCATGTATCACTTTTTTTTTTTTTCATTGCACCCAACCCCATTTGTCCTGCTGTTAGTATTAACCTGCCTGCCATCCAACCCCCAAAATTGGGCTGCTGTTGTATCTAGTGGTATGTCCAGTATTTAGGTAACATGTCTGAATAAGACCACTTTATTGGGGGAGTGCTTTGCAATCTATACATAGGTAATAGTTTCTTAGCATATAGGTTTGTTAGGTAATAGGCTTTTAGGGTATAGTTTGGAATAGTCATTTTGGTAGATGATAGGATTTAGTTAGATCATTCACTTCTGTTTTCTTAGATTAGGAATTTTTATTAGGAGAGGACTGTTAGACTTGCATAATAGTTCTCTGCTCATTGCTTGTTCTATACTGTATAACAAAAAAGATAAGTTTGTCGTGACATATTGTAAGAAGTTTTGTCATAGAATTGTAATTCAGTTTTTCATATATTTTGTGTTTCTGTAATGTACTGGGTTTGCAAATTCCCCACTTATAATAATACTGGGTACAGTAAACACTGCCTGAGTTTTGCAAACCCACCCTGGATTATTTATTTATTTATTACGTATATGGGAACTCCGGGGCAGATTAACAAGTTTTGGGACCCTGGATAATTTGGAATTGTGAACCCCCTGTGAATTAATAGGCCTGGGGTTGGGCAGACTGCATAGACCCCCAAAAGCTTAACAGTTTTCGATGCCTTAAAATGCATTTGGAGGGGTTTCCAGCTACTCTGAATGCTATTGGCTATGCTCATGGGATCTGTTCATAGCTGATTTTAGGCACATGTGAACCCTGCCGCTGCGGGGTCCCCTTGCTGCTGAGGATCACCCAGCCAGATCGAGTACCACAGTTGTTATTAATGTTTAAAACAGCACTAAAGGGCATTGTTGGGCTCTGTTAAGCCTTCTCTCATGTGGTGTCATAACGTCATGACATTTACTCGCTAAGGTATATCCCAGTCAGCAGAGGCTGATAAGACATGGATTGGATGGGCAGTGGGGCTCCAGAGACTAACATTGTTACCGCCCTCTAAAAAAACACAAATATGTAACTGGTTGTATTGAAAATAAAATTGTTTGCATTTTGGACATAGTAAAAGATGAAGTGCGTTTTGGGTTGGGTAAGGGCCTCATGACTTAACTCAGCTGGCGCGCCCCAAACTCTGAAGCCAACCTTGTATCTGTGTGTTTTTTTTTGTATTCTTTATTTATCCACCTTCCTACCTTCGGCGTCCATTCCTTCAGACTGCTTTTTACCTTCCGGACCACCGTTCCAGGATCCAGGAACAGCTTGATCTGGTTCGGGGTCAGTTGGCATTCATCTGTATCCCCCCCTCCCCCGGGTCGTGCCTGAAAATAGGCAGGATTTGTCTAGTGCACTTACCCGGTCAACAAAAGCTAAATAAATAAAAAAATATAAAATCTGCCCCTAGAGTGCATCTCTTTCCTCGCTTCTATCCTGCACAGCGGGGTCTGTCCTGGAATTGGTGGTCTTGGGTGGAGCAGTCTTCATCTAGGACCACCGGAGAGAATTTTCCGTTTTTCTGTGCTCCCTTCAACCCCGCCCCTGGGGGCGGCTGGGACATACGTCCAGAGGAGGCGGCGTGCTGGCCGTCTCTCTCAGAAGTGCCTGGCGTCCCCTCCCGACTCTCGTGAACTGAGCTACTAGCCCCCTTGAGAGCCCGTGTTCCCACCGGCTTCCTCAGGATTGGTAACTCACCCCTGAGGGAGGAGAGCATCCGTTGGGACGCTTAATCCTCCCTCCCTCCCCCGGCCGACCCGAGTCTGTTCCTGAGCCTGGGTCGCCGGCTTGTATCTGTTTTTAATTGCCAGTCTGTCAGCTTGCTGCTTGCAGTCGCATGTTGTGCCCCTGTATACACAGTGCCTCTCTTTTGACCACACAGTCCCTGCTGTCCCCTCCCTACGTTTGCAGTCATGTGCTGTAGTTAAAGCCACACACAAAGTGTCACCCTGCCACACTATCCCTACAAACGCCCAGTGAACCTTTAGCTGTACTGGTCCCGTCCACAAAGTCTGTGCTTGAATAGTCTAAATACAGTAGGACAGGACAGCACAGCCACCCCATCCCCATTTAAATAATGGGAGAGCTTGCCAAGGTCTCCCGTTATTTGAAACAGGGGGCCAGTTGTCCTGCCCCAGTATTTAGACTTACCAAGTTGAGACTCTGTGGAGCTGACCGGCTTGCTGGAAACCTTCTTAAATTAATTATTCTGGTAAAGAGATGAAACAAAAGCAGTCTTCTGTCAAAATCGTTTTTGTTGCATTCAGGGCTCGAAATAATCAGCTGTCCGCCTGTCTCGGGCAGCCCGTTTTTAATTGGGACAGCCGTTTCTTTTACTGTGCTTGTCCCTGGGACAGGCAGATAGTTTCCTGCATTAATCAAGCTTTGATGTGCACTAGGACCCAGGAAGAAAGTTATGAGTCAGGTCGGGTAGAGTGAGATGAACGTCATGCACATTGCGACGTCATTGTGGTCTCCAAAGTTCGTCTCTGGCCCGATCCTGAGATGCATTGGATGCCAGAATCGCGGTATGTTGGCTGGTGCTGGCAGGCTCAATGGTCAGTCTTCCTGTCTGCCAAGGTAGGGAAACGCAACTGGAAGGGGCTGACGGGTGACTGTGCACATGCTGCTAACTTCTCTCTCGCCCATGCTTCCGCGATCCTCATTTCATTTTGAGGCATCTGAGGAGCAACAGTGTAAGACGAGCACTGTCGATGTTCAGTTAAAACAAAAAAACCTAAACAGCCCTTTTCAGAGCTCTTCAGTGTAAAGTTCCAGCCAAAAGCAGTAGTCAGTCACTGAGAGTATATTCTCTCTGCTGACTTTGACCTCTGCCATAACTTAGTGAGCGATCAGTAGAGTGGTACTGAAGGGTAGTCGGGGAAAAGAAGAAAAAAAAAAAAAAAAAAGGCATTTTAGTGCAGGCTTTTTTTTTCTCTGTGTAGTGCCTTGTGACTGCAACACTTTGGTGCAAGACTTACAGAAATAAAGCCCTTTTCAGGTCTCTGGTTGGGCTAAAAACTAAGAACAAGTCGGAAAAATAAAGCAGGCAAGAGTGCACGTTCCAGCAAGTAGGGGGAAGGGATTGGAGAGAGAGCCTGTGCTAGGTTGTACTTGTACGTGAAGACAGGATTTAATTGCTATTGCAGCTGCTTGTATGGCTCTGGGAGAGGGACAAAAATAAAATAAAATAAATGAAGTAGTAAAAGAAGAAAAAGGAGGGCAGGGCAGCAGTGTTCCAGCAAGAGGGGGGCAAGAGAGACTACAGCCATAGAGTGCTGCTGAAAACAGCCTTTTCAGGGCTCTGGGGGACAAAAAAGTGTGGACAAGTGAAACTTTTGTGGGACAGGCAAACTTTGCATCCCACCTGTCCCATAGACAGGCATCTGAAAAAAATATATTTCTAGCCCTGGTTACATTTATATTTATTGCTATTTGTAAATGACAGTGATCACACAAATCAGTCCTGGTGACACAGTGGAGCAATGCATGTCAAACGAGAATTATTACAGTATACTGTAGCAGCTTATTCAATAGGTAGGGAAGTGGGCAGACTGGTGGGCCAAGTGGTCCTTTTCTGCCGTCAGAGGCTATGTTTCCATGTTTCTGTATTAAGCCCCCTGCGTTACAGCATGTGGGATAAACCAACAGATCTAATAAACAGTCCCAAATCACTAGTATGCAGCAGAGCCAAGGACTTGACCCTGGAAGAGCATCTGAAAAGTTAATGAGGTTGAAGGCACCCTGACGACATACTAGATGACTCTGTAGTCCAAGCTAGGAAAAAGTTCTCCAGTACATACGTACTGAGGTAGCAGCGTCACATACTTACTTATTCTCCATCGTTATGCAGTTATCACAAAACAGTTAATCACATTCATTCTGGTCTTATTCTTTGTACAACTGATAAAAACTCTGGCAGATTGCCAGAGTTCTTATCAGCTGTTCAAAGAACACTGGCAAAATGCTAATAAGACTAAGTATGCATACAGCAGTCAACAAACATGTTTACTCCCGTAGACGCCATGTGGCGTTGGAACCATCCATTGCAAGATCCTAGTCAAAATGGCGACTGGGAGCAAATGAGAACTGCCCCCAAAAAAAAAAAAAAAAAACTTTGCCTGCTTGTGCTCTTGCATCTGTCTCTAATGAAGTGGTTATTCTTTGTTGCTGTGTTTCATACAAGGAAAGGAACTGCCAGTGTTTCAGTTTTTTTCCCCAATGTCTCACTTTGACCCTCAATCAGAAATCTGACAGGCTAAAGTAACATTTCAGGTAGTCACACTTTTTTAGACTGTTTAAAGGCACGCCTCACTACTTTGCATTTTATGGCTGTTAAAGAACAACTCTCTGTTATAATAAAAAGCTTAAAGAGCTGAGTTCATCTATTCCTGTTGCTTTCTCCCTACCTGAAGTCATAGAGCACTGCTTGTGATATCACCCTGGTCACAACAGTGGATTATGACTTGAAGTAGTGAGTAAGCTGTAGAGGCAGATGGACTCTAAAGAAACAGTAAGGGATAAAGATCATATATTCATGCAAATGTCCTTACTAATAAATAATGGGGAGGAGAAATATATAAACTATAAATGGAATGCAGGCAGAATTGTACCTAATTGTTATGCTTTTTAAAGTTTTCTTTGAGGCTTCAGTAGCGCTTTTAAAAACACTAGATTTACCCCAGTTATGTTTTAACTTTGTTTTCTAGTTCTTCCTTATTGTTTGTTACTTCCCCTGCTGTTGATCTACTGAATATTGTAGATAATATAATTAACGGTCTCCGTTTTTTGCCATAGACAAAACCGTGTGTTAAATACCGTAACACCTGAGTAGGTGTTACGGCATTCACGCGCTCCCTTTCCATACCAACGCGCTCGAGACAAGTAAATAAACAGAGCGCGAGCTTCCAACTGTCCCTGTTTCCGCAAACAGTACTGACGAGAAAAACACTTACTTCTCTGCATTACCTCCATCCCAAACACACTCTTGTGCTTCTAGGCTCACTGGTAGACTGAGGTAATGCAGAGAAGTAGAGTATGTCAGTATGTCTTGACTGAGACAGTGCGCTCTGTTTATTCATGAAACCCTTCAATTATATAAAATAAAATATGGGGAGAAGTGTGTCAAACTCGATTTAACACACACCCTCGTTGTTGGATGGCACTCGCAAACCCCCGGGCCGCCCTCCCGGGGTTTATGTGCCATCAACAACTTCCGTGTGTGTTAAATTCCCGTAACACACTTCTCCCCATACTTTATCCTATATATAGCAGTTATTTCACCGAGTCTTTCAAAATGTCTGACTCTCCCCTGCTAACCACACAGTTGCTGTTTGTGACATCACAGTCTGTTGTCATGGTGAGCACTATGATGTCATAAACAAAGGCACTGTGAGGTTAACGGGAATGGCAACTGTTTTCTATACAGGCTTTTTAGATGGGCTACCAAGATATGCTGTAAATCATGGAAAAGAACATTGAAAATGGAAAAAAAAAATGTATTCTCTAGTAAATTGTAAGAGCTGAAAACATCTTAATATATGAAAGCACATGCTGAAGTGTAGAGTTGCTCTTTAAGGCCTTGTACACACTAGCAAGTGAGATGTGGTCCATTTTTAAAAACGTTTTTCTAAACGTTTTTGAACTCACCACAGCAGCCTGTCCACATCAGTCTTCAACCGAGTTTTAACTTGGTTATCCCACAGCCGACTCCCATCCGCATCTGCATCCAGTAACGTTTTTAAAACTGGTTCCCCATGACTAGCACGCTTCCTAATGGAGTAAGATTCAGATGCCCGTCCGAATTAGCAGGTAACACGATTTCACATTGAAAACTGTTTGTAAAAATAGGTTTAAGCGTAGCCTTCCTTCAAGGTTTTAGCACAGTTTGTTAACATGGTATGAAACTGTGTTTTAATGCAGATGGGAGCTGTGTTTGCACTACTTAAAATGTTTCAAGCACATTAAAGTGTTTTAACTAGCCTGATGTGTACAGGGCCTAAGTGTATAGTCCGAGAACCACTGCTACAGTATTATAAAAAAACAAAACAAAATAAGTGCTTATAATCGATTTAATTCTTTAGTTTCCAGAAAAATGATCTTAGCACCACAGGCTCCTTTACAGTGGCATCTGAAACTAGCCTCAGTTAGCCAATATACAGTATTTAGGTTCCATATCTATGAAGTATTTTGAGCATTTAAACCAGCTCACTAGTCAAATACTGGTAAAATTTGTATTGAACTAGAAACATTTTCCTCTAACTAGCTACAGGTACCTTGTATTAGAGAGGGTAACATTTCAGTTAGTACACCTGTTGGGCTACTGAAAAAGTATGTGAGGCTAGTGGATTTTTCCAGTCACTAGCCCTGCTGGCTAGTGGCTACAAAACTTAGTTTTTTCAAAACTTTTTTGCCATGCTGCTTTTCTTGTAATGTTCAGTTTTAGCAGCAATGATGGAAATGCATGTTTTTTTTTTCCTGTTAGCACAGCCAAAAATACTGCATTTATATTTTACATTTGAAAGATACCATATACTGTACTCTGTAGTTTTAAAATGTTACAACAAAATGTAATTATAGAAATACCAGTTTAAAGCTTCATTTTATTTTAGAAATAATTAAAAATGTTTTTTTTTTTTTTTTTTTAAATATAGAAGATTTGTACTATAAGTAATGGCAAGTGCAAAATCAAAATAAACAGAGTGCTTATGGTAAGATAAAAGCCTTCTTTTATTACATCTGCATTAGTTATCAGACTGAAAAGTACTGGTAAATTCTTGCATTTAAAATATTTTTTTTGTAAAAGTCTGCTAAAAACTTTTTGCCAGGCATTACCCATGTGCAGAACAAATTTGCAGTGGGAGGTGTTTGGAATCTATTTCAATTCATTTCTTTTTTTATGGTAAGAATAAATGTTTGTTTTTGGAGATTGTTATTAGATTGCCAGACCGGTCCCTGAGCTTTACAGTGGCCAAAGAGAAATTTCCATAGAATCAAGACATCATATTGTCCATGAATAATGCTGGACACGGACAGTGATGTCTAAATAAATGCTGTGTCAACTTCTCCTTGGTCACCGCAAAGCTCTGGGGTCAGTATGGTAGTCTAATAACACAAATGTTCTAAGAATGCTAGGAAGCAATGAAATATTATTTAGAACCCCTAAACTGAGTACAGCATAGAGTCTTTTGTGGCAAGTCCCTTAAACCTGTTTAAAGCAGCAGTGCATCAGATCGGGGGCCTTTGGGGATCACATTGCATTCTGCCCCTTTTCATTGCTGCCTGTTGCATTTCCAGGATTCTAATATATTTAATGGAGATGGCAGGTGTCTAGGATTACAAAATAACTAGCCTTCCGGTAAGCATCTTGTTAAAAACATTTTTAATTTCAAGGGTTGTCTCCTATACAGACGGAGTCCAAATAGATCGTTGTGAAAGGGGCAGCATAATTGGATGCTGATTGGACCATCTTGCTCCTGGCTGTCAGAACTTCAAAGGGCAGTTCCTTTTCACATTCTGCAGTTTATAGTTTTTTGTTGTTGTTTTTTTTGGGGGGGGGGAGTGGACTGGAGTAGGGAAAGCAGCAGAATGTTGCTGCTCTAGCGGTGGAGTTAAAGAACCAGTACACAGTGGTTGAGGGATTGGTGCTGAACACTCCTGACGTGGGTGGGCATGCCACTGCTGACTTGATTTTAAATCATTGTAGGAATTTGGTACTTTATTAAATAAACTCAAATGGTGGTGTATCATCTCCTTCACTGGGCATAAAGGAGGTAAACAGAATTAAAAACGTGAAGCTGAAAGAGATGTCTCTTGTACTGCTGCTTTGGGGGGGCTGGGGGAACTCCTAATGAATCATTCAGTAGCCCTTGGGGACCATCAATAAATCAGAATTGAGGTGCTCTGTTTATGCAGTACACAGAAATGGCAGTGGTTGTGTTCACAAGAAGTGATTTGTGAACTCTCTCCATTTAAAGCAACAGTGGCACATGCAAAATGTTTTCAGCTTCAAGAACAATGGCTTAGCCAGCACCCAAGGGACAGTATTGACACTAGGTAGTCCACCCTGACCCAGAAGCAGTTTCTCTGGCTAAACAAGTTCCAGTGATCCACTCCCTAACGACCCTTGTCTTGCCCCATTGGTGGCTGGCCACAAACTGAAGTTGTGCATGTGCACATCGCTCAAATGCCCCATTCCCTGCCAACCAATAGAATTAATGTTCTGAGGCTACAGAGTCCAATGGGAACTTCTTAGCAACTATTGCATAGACACCAGTTCCTATGGACACTGCTGCTTGGACAACCTGTCAGTCATGGCTTCAGTCAGAGAATGATCTAAAAATAAACGTACTACAGAGCCGGTAAACCTTTACTTTCTACACACAATCACTGAGAGAAAAATGCTAATATATATTGTATAAACTACACATGTGATGTGCATTCATCAGATATGGTATTTATCTTCATTTGTGGTCTGATCTTTCTTGATCTAACTCTTGGATTCGCCACTCGTGAAGATCAAGAGGTCACTGACCACTCATGAAGCTGAATGCCATATCTGACGAATGCACATCACATATCCCCTATACACGTATATTCCCTTCCTGCAAGCATTTCACAGTGCTTTATAGTCACTGAACAATCACTGAAGTGTAGTTACCTCTTGAGTGCAGAGTAGAATCCATTCTATGTTGGCTCTGCACAAAACCGCTTTCTGTTAAAAAGCCACTGACGCTTTAATCTAACCACGTGTTCTTTCTGTGGCAGCATGGTCATAGCTGTACTAGCTGAATTACAAGTAATCCTCTTCCAGAAACATAAAGGATAACTTTTTATAGTGATTTATTATTTTTCCTTGTGCACGTGCGTGCCCCAAGGCTCCAAAGTGGTCCTGTTGCTGCCGGCGCATTACAGTGACATTTACTTGGGAATGCAGTTTGCAGCGCAACTGCTTGTTCCCACTTGCTGTCGGTGTGAATGCCTTCTGCTACTTGCGTCTTGTTGGACCTGTGTTTTAAAGATTTAATAATTTCAGTAAAGCCTGAAGTTGTTTGACTGCATACACAACGTGTTTTGTGTATTTTAAACTGCTAGATAAGTTTTTCAGTACATATAAAGGGGACCAAAAGCACTGAGGCAAGGGTTACCAGAAAAAGGCATTGGCAGTAAAGCCAGGTTTGAAAGAAATATAAAATCACACATAACCTGATAATGCAACGCATCATGGGATGTATATACAGCTCACCATGGAAGAATGTAGACTGTCCCTGCCCTAAGCATGTAAATTTATGTTTCTCTGAAACTTGGCTTCGTTGCCAGTGCCCTTTCCAGGAAACCTTACCTTGGTGCCTTTGAGCTGAGGTTCTTTTGTCTTTTTAGATTGCTTTCTGTTTTGGGGCTCAGCCTGATCCAAAGGTAAGGGAGGAGGGAGGGACACTGGTGACCAAGGAGGGCCCAGGGTGTAGTAATAGGCAGGGAAGATAGGACAGACTAGATGGGCCTACCAGTCTTTTTCTGACTACACTTTCCATGTTTCTACATGGAAGGGGGGGGGGGAGTTAAATTAAAGGCTGTATTATGGCTGAGTAACAATCAGGCCTTCAGCTACAAGTGAGCCCCCCCCCCAAAAAAAAAAAACACACCAGGTGGCCATTTCTGAATTGGGGCTCCATATCATTACACTTACATCAGGGAAACATAAGAATGGAGAATTCTTACCACTGATTGCTGGTCTGATTGCTTTAAATGAGACACTTTGGAATCAGCAGTATTGACACCAAAAATAACTGTCCTGACGAAGCAATAAAAAATATTTGTTCACCAAGTACTTTTTCTATACTGACTAAACCATGGTAGCCGCTGCCCCTTCCATTATATCCAGGTTGTTCTGTTTTGATCCGATCATGGTGCGATTGTCAACTGTGCCCAAGTGAAAAAGATTGTATTGCACTAAGGCAGTGGCAGCTGAGTTTGCCACTGGTGGCTGAAGTTGAAGCACAGACTATATAGAAATGCAACCCTGCTGACACAGCAAGAAATAAATTGAGAGAAAAGTCATTTTTGTTAACTGAGCATACTATAAGGTAAGATGCTCTGAGGCTGTCTGGCAGGTCCTAGTTAGTGGGTAGGCAACAAACTGTATGCTGCACACTGACATAATGATAAACAGTTCTAAGCAAACCTGAGATCCTTTCAGCACTTGTTCTATAGATAATTTCTCCAGTTTCCCTGCCCTTTTTGTTTTTCTTTTTGAATTGCTAAGCAATGCCTCTTGCTCGTATGGGCATACCACAGGAAGGTGGCGAGTTTGTACAAGATGGGTACTGCTGGGAAAGGGAGCTGGGGACTCGATTGCAGCCAGGCAACACTGTTGTGTACAGGGTGGGGTCCACACCTCACAGGGCTTACAAAAGCCTGAAGTCCCTTTCTTGCTAGGAACATTCATCAGACACGTCTGTCCCACACTTCATCTTTCTATAAAATGTTGGAGGGAATGCTTTTTTATTCTTTAATTTACATACTGGTAGAAAATTGGGTTTCTTAGGTAAGTGTTACTGATCATTTTCCTTTACGTTGTGGGTTACCGTCTAGAGCCATTGATTTTTGTAGTTTCAAAAAATGGCCAGTTCCATTTGGCAAAATCTTAAAATCCATTTTTTCCATTTTTCCTTTTTCCTAAATTTGAGGGAAAATCAACATGACTTCTACAATCTGGATCAAAATGTATGGGTTTGGCTCAAAAGCTGGAGTAAAGTGTTTCTTTTCCCCTGGAGAAATGGACTCCCAAGTGCTTGTTTAAAAAAAAAAAAAAAAATTTTCGTTGTTTACTGGTGCGTTTTTCCATGTAAAATGGAAAATCATTGGCCCTCTCATTTGGCATCCTTGGGTAATAGGATGGGCTCATAAAACAGTTTTGTAGACCTGCCTTTGGTGCACTGTTTCTCTTGTGCTTACATAGGTCTTGTTCATTTGATTCAGTGGCAGTCAGAATCATGGAATTTGTTAGTGAAATTGTAATACAATTATGCATCAGGTATATTTCATATCTGACACTTGGCTTTATGCATTGGGTATATTTCATATCGGAAACATGGCTTTATGCTCTTCAAGTTTTTTTTTTTTTTTTTTGACTTTATTTGTGTTAAACTTTTGAAACTGAACATGCCAGTAGCAAGTACAATAATGGAGTCCAGATAAGACATTACATTGAGATGTAAAAACTCCCATTTTAGTACACAGCTGCAGCAATTTAACTGTTATACAACACATGGGGAGATATTCCTGACATACAGTAACTATTAGACATTTTATATATACTCACCAAGCTATGACCTCTGGAAAGAAAAAGCAGTTGATCAAAGTGACCATACTACAGTCACTGTTTCCATGAGTCCATAGCATTATTGAGAAGAAAGGTATTTTGCAAACAAATCCACTATGCCCTTAATGTTTTGTAAATGTTTTAGATTGGCTCTCCTGTTGGCCCAGCAGCAGTGCACTGCGCTGCAGGTGACCTGAGTTTGGGAGCAAGCTTGGGATGTCCCTTCGAGGGGCAGGCCAGACTGCAGCAGCTGCTGCCATGGTCAGGGAGGGATGGTGTTGAGTACCGGTGCCGCAGCAACTACTATGGCAGGCCAAGGAAACTTGTTTCCCCTGCAGAATGTCACCCGATAGTCAAGTCACGTTTATTGTTCGGCTGTAAAGCATTACGGTATTCTAACAATAATACATAACCTTGAAAGTACAGAACCTAAACTGTTGCTGATTGTGTCAGAAGGACACCTTTTTGGAGAAAGATACTGTTGCTGTTTGTCCTGTGAAAGGAGGCAAACAAAGCTTGCTGATCCAGTAAGTGTGCTGTAGCTACTAGCCTGTGGGTATCACTATGAGAAAGCTTGCTTTGAGACAATGGTGAGAGAAATACCTGCATCAATCCTGCAAACATTCTGGGAGAAGGGCTGGTTAGTGCTACGGCCAGGTACTAACTTGCATACTACACCAGGATCCATAAGCCTGGATATGTGTGTGTGGTGTGGGGCCCCTACACCTTAGATTGATATGTCCTGTGGAAGAGGAAAAGGGAGAACCAGGAGGTTCCAGATGACTGTAAACACAGAGAGCCTGATCTACCACACATTGAGGTACCTGAGATCTGCATCTTCTAGCTGCCCCTTCCCCACAACTGTACAAATGGATGTCAAGATATCTTGGAGACAGAAAAGAGTAGGACCCTTTACAAGTTTGTAAGTAAGGAAGAGGAGAGGATGCCTGAGCCTACCTTCCAAACAGGCCAATTCACAGAGTGGTAGATGTTGCAGTGCTGTGCCCTAGGTGGGGCACCAGAGGCAAAGCGGTCAATCTTACTGTAAAGCACGTTAAGCTTATTAAGTTCAGGATTCCTCAAGGCCTTAAGAACTGGGGCTCCATGCTGTATGAGAGGGAGCATCGTGCTGTTGGTGATAACCAGCCACGATTCCTTTGATGGGTCATTACCTAATTGATATTGCAATCTTAGTTTTGAGGCAGAAATTTTGAAACCTGTTCAGTCTGGGTTCTGAAAGTAACTTCCTTGTCCAAGTATACTCCAAGGCACTTAATTGCCTTGGCCACCATGATATGAGTTCCCATTGATGTGGATAGATATAGCAGGTGCTGACTGGCCTTAAACACTGGGAGTAGCTAAACAAAATAGCTTTAGTTTTCTAGGACTTGAGTACCAGTTTATTGGAGAACTACTTTGTAAGTGCCAGAAAGTCCTCCACACGAAGACTATTAATGAGTTCATAATGTATGAGGAGCCCCTATTAACTGAAATCGAGCAGATTACAAGCTTGTTATGCCACTGATGACATCACTCTGTTAACCCTTTTGAGTATGTCATATCAATGGTATAACAACGGAATGCTCACAACAATCCATGTTCTGTAAAGTAATTCAGTCTGCAATTATACAAGCTTGGTAGCCCATACACTATAAAATATAATATATGGCACTGAAAACTCTTATTGAGGTGGCCATAACATCTGAAAACCTCTTGAGCTGCACTGTTGAGGTTTACAATGATGTCATGGCAACCTCTTGAAGTGTTTACATCATGGTTATTAACCAAAGACCATACATTATCCTCTGTGACATCACTGGAGCAGCTATAGAGTGCTGCATCATCAGCATAACACGGAAGGCTAGCACCACCACAATGACCAGGCATATCATTTACAATCAGGGAAAAGAGCATGGACCCTTGAGGACACTGCCAGTAATGGTCCTAGCATGGATTGCATGCCTTTACATTTCACTTTCTGAGACCTATTAATCAAATCATGGTGAAACCGTACAAGACAAGCTGTCAAGACCAAACCTCCTAAGTTTTCCACTCTTAGATCATGTTTAATGAGATCAAATGCTTTATTAAGATCTTTGAAGATCATTACCAGTCAAGGTGTCCCCTGTCCATTGCATCCGAGATGTCACTATCTAACCAGGGCGGCGTCAGTTCCATAAAGTTCTCTGAATCCAAGTTGCCAATCAGACAAAAGGTGACACTGCTCAAGATAGTCTTGGAGCTGGTTATATATTAATCTTTCTTGAATTTTGGCAAGAGGGCAAAGTAGGGATATTGGGTGGTAATTTTCTACAGGCTATTTAGGGCCACCCTTGTGTACAGGTACTACAAGAGCAGTCTTTCAACTAACAGGGATTCTGCCCTCTATAAGAGACTTGTTAACGAGCATGGCAGCAGGGGATGCAGTTGCAGGAGCAGTTATTTTTAGCAGCTTGGGTTCTAGTTTATCAGACCCCCTCCAGCCTTTCTGCTGTTAGTTGCTCTAGGAGAGTCAGTACCTCTTTCCTAGTTATCTGCCAAAAGTTAAATTTTCGTAGTAGGGTTCACTGTTTCGTTCTGCGCAGCGGGTGTCCAGAGGAGATCCAAGGTAGGGAATTAAATCCATCCACATCAGCAAAAAAACTTAAGACATTGGCAGTAGTCAGATGGTCTCTAACTCGCTTACCCTCAGCCAGTATATCACATTCAGAGGGACTGGCACAACCGTTCAGGAGAGCATTGATGTGAGACCAAAACGTCTGGGGGTTGGAAAAGTTTTTGTCTGGCAGATTTCTAATGTACTTTCTTTTGGCAGCTTTGAGGTTCACCCTACAGGTGTTCCTGAGCTCTCTATATTATTTCGGTCACATAGGAGGCCAGTAGTTCTTGCTGCTTTCCCATCAGTTAAAAGTAATAGGAAACTGTTATGGCTTTAGATGCTGTCCTGTTTCCCTGTCCGTGTCTGTCGGGTATTCTGTGCTTTGACTTGTTTTGGTAATTGAATGCTGTAGTTTATATTGCCTTGGTAACTTCCTTGAACTCCTGTCTGTGTAGATGTGCAGACCTTACAAAGCTAGATTAAAACATATAAGAAATACGTGGTTGACATGAAAAGAAAACTGGAGGGCATTTAGTATGAAAGATGACTTCCTCCAAAAATGCAACTGTCTTTTCTTCGACAGTTGTCTCCAGTTGTTTTCCCCACTAGCGAGCCATGCAGTGAGAGTACATGGCTTGATCTGACTGCGGTTTCTTTTCTCAATGAAGTGACTAACATCTTGTCTTACAAACTCTGTTTTTCAGCCTCAACATATCACTTTCCATCTTCAGTAAGTGTTTATTTTTCTGGATCCACTGTATTTATTGGACTTGGTTTATCACTGATTTGCTGCAGTTGTGAAAAGGTGCTAGTTGTTATACGTTTGTACTCCTGGCCTTTTGGTTGTTTTTATTATGCTTAGTTGGAGTACATGGGGTTGTGTTATTGGGTTTTAACTGGTTATATACTGTTGGTGTTTGTTGGTTTGACTGCTGTATAATTGTGGGTGTGAATGTGGTTAGTGTGGGGGTGGTATTGGGGGTTGTTCGATTTTGTTAATTGTTAGATTAGTTTTATTTGATTTGTAGGTTGATGATATGTGTTTGGGGAGAGGCTGCTACTAGGCTTAGCTACACCTCGGAGCAGCTGTGGCTGTTCTGTCCATTTTCAGGATCCACTGTAGCCATGCCAGCAGCAATTTTCAGCTGCTGTGTAGGATTGGGGATCCTATAAGAGCATAGCAATGGCTGTGGTGGAGGATTCGAATGCTGATTATTTATTTATTTATTTATTTATTTGGGGGCGGGTAGGGTTAGTGATGACTCAGAAATACTCAGGTAAGAGATGGAATAATGACCTGGGTCTCCGTGTCTTGTTCCCACCCTAGGGCCATGACAAATCCATGGAGTAACAGGTTAATATAAGGCTGACTCTGCTCCTCCTCTTCGGACTGTTCTTTGTAATGCATGATTGATGAAGAATGTCAGTGATTTTGGGAGGGGTTCATTGCAGCTTCCTTGGCTGATCTTGTTTGTTTCATGGAGACCTGGCTGGAAATGACTCTGGCCCTGTACTTGAGGCATCCAGTTCTGTTTAGGTTGTTCCGTGTTGCATTATTCAAGGCAGGAGCACAGGGTGGGTGGGGTGGAAAGCTGTTTACATTTACTGTGTGATTCATGACATACCCAGTGGGTTTCAGATTTTTGAGTGTGTGACAGTTAGCGATGGGGCAGGTATGGGCTGTAGGGGTTATCCTCGTATGCTGGCCTTGGGTGGGGGGTGATTTCCTGCAGGAGCTGGCAGACTTCATTGCCAACCAGGTGTTGGATGCCCCCTGGGCCTTGCACAGGCAGTTGCCTCTGTGACTCACCGGCACGGTCACACACTGTAAAGGCGGTCAAGGCTGATCCAGTGGTTTGGTTGGAGCACCACTTTGTATCTCTCATTTGCGGGGCCCTCTGCATTAATATTCCTCTGGTGGAGATGGTTCGGTATTGCCTGAAATTTAATTTGGAACCTAACAAACTCCAGACAATACTGGATGTGTCGGGCATGATGATGGCTTGTGCTCAGGGAGCCAAGAAAGCTGTGGATCACTATAACACTGTACTCATGGCCTCCTTGGACTCCCTAGCACCTTTCCATGTCTGTCTCTTGACCTCTAGCTGTAGCTCACCAGGGTACTGTGTGGAGCTGAGGCAGTTGAAGACTAAAGGATGGAAGTTGGAGCATTCTTGGTGGAAATTCCCATTCCATTGAGGACAAATTGGCTCTGAGAGTTTTCTACGGTTATAATCAGAGTGCAGTTTCCTTCAAAAAGGCAGAGTTCCTGTCAAGGACTATTGCCGCAAGCAAGAGTCATCCAGCTCAGCTTTTTTGCACTGTGGACATATCCAGCCTGTCTGCAGTCCGAACAAGTTTTTCTGCAGAGAGGTGCAAAGAGGTCAGCCCTTTCTTCCTTTAAAGAGGTGGCCTCCATTAGGACTGGGATAGCCTCAAGTGGCCTGTCATAGACTGGTGATAACCAGAGTGGGAGGGGCAATGATCTGTAGTCCTGGGCTGGGTTCCGGCTGGTTTTAGAAGAGGAGATGGTCTCTGTGGTCTTGGGACTATACCTTACTCACTGTATGCTGAATCCTAGGCCTACTTGGCTGCTTATTGGTAGCCTTCAGTCCCTAATGCCAGTGGATACTGAGATTGGCGAGTGTTCCCTGAGGAAGGGTGTTTTTTCCATTAACACTGAAAAGGGCGGTGGTGTAACCCTCCTGAAGAAACCATCTTTGGACCCTGACAGTCTGGTTAAGTAGAGTTGTCTCAAACCTCCCTATTTAGGGAAGGTAATTGAGAAGGTAGTTGTGGTGCAGCTCGAGGATTACCTGGAGCTATGTAACATCTATGAGCTGTTCCCATCAGGATTTTGGCTTTCTCACAGTATTGAGACTCCCCTCATTAGAGTGGTGCACGATCTCTGCTTGGTGAGAGACCAGGGACTTTGTTGCATCTTGGTGATTCTGGATCTCTCATCTGCATTTGACACGGTGGACTGTGGTGTGCTGATTGATTGTCTGTTGAATTACGTGGGACTCACTGGCACAGTTTTATGCTGGTTTTGAGTCCTACATTACTGGGAGATTGTAGCAGGTAGCTCTAGGTAATTATATTGCTGCAGCTGCTGTGGTTTCCTGTGGGGATCCATAAGGCTCAATTCTGGCACTTGCGTTGCTTATTGTGCACATGTTGTCATTTGGTGAGCTCATTAGGCAGCAGGTGAGAGCTTCATTGCTATGTAGATGATACTCTGCTCTATCTGTCTTACACCCCAGATGGGTTCAATGCAGTTTCTGTGCTTGGCATTGCCTACAAGAAATCAATGACTGGATGGCCTCCAGCTAGCTGTGTCTCAACCCTGGCAAAATGGAGGTTATACTTATTGATCTAGGCGGCATGGGTTGGCATTGACAAGTGTTTGCCTTCTTTTACCATCTGTGACTGGCCAGTCACTTCAAGCTGTGGATGCAGTGAAGATCCTGAGCATCATTCTGGACTGCAAGTTCACATTAGAACAGCAAGTGTCAGCGGTAGTTAGGAATGGTTTTTACCAGCTTCGTAAAATTGCCTGGATCAAGCCATATTTAGTGGCAACTGACATGGAGATTGTAGTTCATACCTTTGTCACCTCAAGACTGGATTATTGCAATGCTCTCTACTTAGAGTTATCTGGAGGATTGATGTGCCATCTGCAGCTGGTCCAGAATGCTGCAGTTTGGCTGCTGTTGTGAACTTTTCGGAGGGACTGCATCATGCTGGTGTTGTGCAGTCTGTCCTGGGTGCCTGTATGATGGCGTATCACCTTCAGAATATATTTAATATTCAAGGTCCTACATGGACTGGGCCACTCTACTAGAAAGATTTTCTGGTGCTGTACACACATACCACCTACTTTGATCCACCGGATGCGGGCTTCTGTTACATACCTCATTACCATCTGAGACAGTCTGGGGACAGGTCCTTTGGGGTTGCTGTCCCACTTCTCTGGAACTCCCTGCCAGAGATGGTAAGATCTGCCTGTACGGCGAAAACCTTCAAAAATCAACTGAAGACATACTGTTTGTACAGGCCAACCGAGACTAACTTTATTGTAACTGTTTACTGCCTATTTATTATGTAAGCAATAATACCTGATGAGGTGGGCAGTATTGGGCAATACCAGACTGCCCAGGGTTGTAATGAGGCACAGCGCTACAGGCAGAGGACCTTATAGCCCCTGGAAGATAGGTATAGCCCATACCACCCACCCTAGACAGTATTATTGCTGTTAGAAAATGGGCCTTGTGTTCCATTTTGAAAAGAAAATGTAGATACACATTTTATGAACAAATCCATTTTGTGTAAAGTAGTTCCTCTAATGCTGTTTTGACACTTGAGGGTGCTGCTGTGTTTTGTGTTATGCCACTGTGTTGAATGTCTCCCCTATTCCATTCCACTCAGCAGCAGTGTCTACTTTCTTCATTCTCACCACTCACGATATAGAACTTCATTTCTCCAAAATACTATTAAATTGTAATGATGCGGTTGGTTGGCTGCAGCGGGGATGTGGTAGTGCATAAAACATGAGTGGACTGAACCTTTTTTTTTAAAACTTTGTACGGACCCTACTGCTTTTGGACTGTGATGATAGTCGATGATTGATGCAGTAAACACTTTAATGGCGGTTCCAAAAGCTTGACTTTTTAACAGGAAAATAACCTTATGCAGAGTGTTAGGTGTGTGTAAGGTAAGGCTGAGCACGTCCACAAAGCGGTCTACAGAGCAGCTGCCATGAGGAAATGTGAAGCTCAGTTTTATGAAAAGCAAATATTATGGAGAATTTTTAAAAGCAGTGATATTAAGTACTTGAACCAAGATGCAGTGTGGGTACTGTAAACATAGAACATAGAACACAGAAGCGTAGAATTTGACAGCAGATAAGGACCGCTTGGCCCACCTAGTCTGCCCATTTCCCTACCTAATGGATAAGCTGCAGATCCTATTTAACCAACAGCCTACCTCCTACCCCCACTAGAATTACCTTATTTCTGTCCCATGCATTCTTGAATTCCCCCACTGTTTTTGAGTCCACTACCTCCTCAGGAAGGCTGTCCCATGTATCCACAACCCTCTCCTTGAAAACATACTTCCTCACATTACTTTTGAGCCATCTCCCCTCTATCTTCAATTTGTGCCCCCTTGTTCTTGCACATCTCTTTTTCTGAAAGATGCTACCATCTTGGACTGTGTTGATTCCCTTGATGTACTTGAAAGTTTCTGTCATGTCCCCCCTCTACCTCCTCTCTTCGAGTGTATACATATTAAGCTTCTTTAATCTCTCTTTGTATGTCTTCTGGTGCAGACCCTGCACCATTTTAGTTGCCCTCCTCTGGACAGCCTCCATCCTGTCTATGTCCTTGTGGAGATGGGGTCTCCAGAACTGGACGCAGAACTCCAGATGGGGTCTCACCAACTGTCTGTACATAGGGATAACAACTTCCTGTTTTCTACTGGTGATGCCTCTCCCTATGCATCCCAGTATCCCACCAGCCCTCCTTACTGCCTTCTCACATTGCTTGCCCACCTTAAGGTCATCTGATATGACTACCCCCAGGTCCCTTTCCATTTCTGTTGTTGTTGTTATTATCTCACCCCCCATTGTGTACTCTTCCCTTGGATTTTTGTTTCCCAGGTGCATTACCTTGCACTTCTTTGCATTGAATCGAAGCTGCCATATAGTTGACCATTCCTCCAACCTTGCCAAGTCCCTTTGCAGCCTCTCCACCCCACCTTCTGTGTCAACTATCATGTATGTGTGTGTGTGTGTGTGTGTCTCGCTAAGCAAGACAACAGCATGGCTGCAATTTCAAACTTAAAATTCTATGGCCTCAAGGATTTTGAGAAAGTAATCCAGCAACAGAGACTGGGACTCATTATTTCCCGATCTTTGTTGCCTGATACCGGACTGGCTGGTTGGTGGCCTTAGCCAATCATAACAAAGATTTCTCCCTACCCATTTTCTACATTTATTTTCTGTAATTCTTTCCTGTTTTTATTACTGTAAGGCAATCTGAGCCTTTGGATAGGTGCCAAACAAATAGCCTTGCCTTGCTGTTGGGCTCATCAGCCAGCAGTTATCTGGATTTTCCCTATCACCCTCTCTGTGTAATAGAACCACATTAGACAGATGCCGTTTTACAGACCCTGACCTATTGATATTAATAATTCCCATGGAGGATTGATAGTGGTTCTGCCAACATATGCATTGTTATTTTTAGCACCCTAGGATGAATCCTGTCTGGGCCTGGTGATTTAGTTGCCCAGTCAGTTTTGTTCTCTTGTAATTCCTCTCATCTCAGACTTGTCAGATGAATCGCCCATGAATTTTCTGCTGCTGTCTGGAAGTGGGCCTGCTTTTTTGACTATGAACACCAAACAAAAATCTTAATTTAGTATTCTTGTCTAGTGGCCTTAAGGTGGGGAAACAGTGTACTAGGGTGGTGGGGAAGGCCTATGGGATGCTGGCTAGTATGGGCAGGGAATCACCAACAGGAGAAGAGAAGTCCTAGTGCCCCTTTGCCAGGCTATGGTGAGACCGCACCTAGAGTACGGAGTTGAGTTCTGGAGGCCTCACTTGCGCAAGGACATAGACCTGATTGAAAGGTTTCAGCGAAGAGTGACCAAGATGGTGCTAGGAATGGAGGGTACACCATATCAGGGCTAGAAATTTGTTTTAAAAAGTGGTGTACCACACGGATTACCAGTTCCCCAGATTTGGTATTCCGTCCCAGAAAGTGGTATGCCACTCCCTTTTTTTTGTATACCTGCTATCAAAATGTCACCAACCATCAGTACATCCTTGTTTGACTAAATAAAAGGTAATAAAAGGCAAAAAACAAGTTCTAAAAATTCTCCATTCATTTATTTTTCTGTATTTTTTTTCTTTTCTCTTTACCTTGTAGGTAAGGTGTTGAACTTCCACTTTATTCTGTTCATGTACAGAAAGAGTGATGCACAGAATGAATATAGCAGTCAGGCATTACATAATTTTTCAAAGTGCTTTTGCAGCACTGACTGACAGCAATCCCATCACAGTTGACAATATTCACAAGCAGTGAAAAACAGAAAGTCTGTCTGAAATCCATGGCAGAGTATAGACACTCACACTACAGTATAAGAATGTGAATGATGCCAATTTTTTTTTTTTTTTTTTACTTTATCTCCAACCCTGGAGAACTCCTTCCAGCGACCTCTGGAGCTCCCAGCCTCTACCTCCCTCCGTGACCACTCCTCTCCCCTTGTGTCACCAAGCACCACCTCTGGGTCTGAACCCTCCGGAGGAAGGCCACCCTATCCACCCAGGGCGCTCTATCTTGTAGGGCAAAGTGTCTGGCAGTGGAGGAGATAGTCTGGAGTTGGGGTGTGGGCTATGGAAGGTCGAGGTGCCTTCATCTATTCCCAGGTTGGGTTTTCTCTTTCGTCCCCCGTGGAGCCTGGCCAGCGAGGCAGCGTGGTGCCGTGCTCCCCCACCATGGCATCTCGCCGTGCTTGCTCAGTCGGCGATCCTTCATCCGCCCGCCTGAGGGTCGCTTCGCGAGCAACTGCATCCACCCTCCCCGGGAAGCGAGGCAGTCCTCCGGATGCTCGATTTCTTCTCCCGTGACCCCGTCTCGTTCCCAAACCGGGTCGCTGGTGTGGTGCGAGGTGTGGTGTCCAGCGCCTCAACCCTCAGCACCACGGGCGGCTGAATGATGCAATTTAACCCAAAATGCAGCACAAAACCCTAGACAGTCATTTTGCTTTCAGTAATGACAGTGAGTGCGATGAAATGTTCAGCAGCAACTGACATTCATTGATGAGTATCTTTTTGTCTACCCCATCAAGATGAGTCACTAAGAAAAAATGAATCTGGCCAGTGTAAACAGAAACTTTTGATTCAGTTAATCAGACATGATTTGTTACAGCACCATGACAGTACGTGATAGTTTTATTACCGTGACATGACCAGTTGGCCAGAATTTACAAATTAAAATACCCCGCTCCTAGATTCGTGATAGATTTTTGTAATTTTTACGTGAAATTCAATTTGGCCAGAATGTTACTGTACCGTTCCCGTTGCATATTTTGCTATGCTAGAGTGCTCCATAAGCCAAATCTCATGTTGGTGCGACGGACTCCGATTATTTTATGGTAGGACTGGAGTCAGGGCTACTAAGAAGGGAAGAAAAATGATGAAGACTGAAAGATACTCTGTTCACATACCCAAATCTGGACTGCTTGGTGCTCAGCTGTCTCCCTCAGATAAATTCCAGGCACATTTAATTGTAGGATAAAACAGTACCTGTTTGGTGCATTATTTTCAGCTCCTGCCTCACCGACTTGTACTTGACTAGACTGTGCTAGGACTGGCTATCTGCTGCTGCTGACAAGTTAGCATTAGTCTACTATGCAGCCATGTCTGTTTATAACAAAACTGAAACTAGTAAAACAAGGCCTGATAGAGCTCACAGAATGAGGTTTTAAAAATTAGACTTTACTGATCATCCTACCCCTGACCTGTAAATCAGGCACTGTGACCAGGTGTAGAAACATAGAATTTGACGGCAATATAAGGACCGCTTGGCCCACCTAGTCTGCCCATTTTTCTACCTAACAGATAAGCTGCAGATCCTACTTAACCAACAGCTTACTTCCTCCTACCCCCCACTAGGACTGCCTCATGTCTGTCCCATGCATTATTGAATTCCCCCACTGTTCTTGACTCCCCGACCTCCTTAGGGAGGCTGTTTCATGCATCCACAACCCTCTCCATGAAAAAATACTTCCTCACATTACCTCTGAGCCTTCCCTCTCTGTCTTCAAATTGTGCCCCTTGTTCTTGCACATCTCTTTTTCTGAAAGATGCTACCCTCTTGGACTTTGATTCCCTTGAGGTACTTGAAAGTTTCTATCATGTCCCTCTCCCTTCTTTCCTCAAGGGTATACATATTAAGCTCCTTTAGTTTTCTTCATATGTCTTCTGGTGCAGACCCTGCACCATTTGTTGCCCTCCTCTGGACAGCCTCCACTCTGTCTATGTCTTTCGGAGATGGGGTCTCCAGAACAGCACACAGTACTCCAGGCGGGGTCTCACCAGCTGTCTGTACAGAGGGATAACAACTTTCTGTTTTCTACTATTGTTGCCTCTACCTATGCATCCCAGTATCCCCCCCAGCCTTACTGCCTTCTCACATTGCTTGCCCACCTTTAGGTCATCTGATATACTTACCCCCAGGTCCCTTTCCATTTTCACTGTTGTCAGTATCTCACCCCCCATTGTGTACTCTTCCCCAGGGTTTTTGTTTCCCAGGTGCATTATCTTGCACTTCTTTGCATTGAATCTGAGCTGCCATACATCTGACCATTCCTCCAACCTTGCCAAGTCCCTTCTCATCCTTTCCACTCCATCTGTGTATCAACCCTGTTGTAGATCTTTGTGTCATCTGCAAAGAGGCATACTTTTTCCTTCTAGTTCCTCTGCAATGTCACTTATGAAGACATTTAAAAAGGCGGTCCCAGTACTGAACCTCGGTACCCTGCTAGTAACCCTTCTTTCTTCACTGTGGACTCCATTACTACTACTCTTTGCATCCTGTTGCCTAGCCAATTTTTTATCTAGGCTACCACCTTGGGACCCACTCCAAGGCTGGCTAACTTGTGTATTAATCTTTTGTGTGGGACTGTATCAAATGCCTTGCTAAAATCTAGGTAGGCCATGTCCACAGACCCTCCCTGGTCTACTACTTTGATCACCCAGTCAAAGAAATCATTTAGATTCGTCTGACATGACCTTCCCATTGTGAATCCATGCTGCCTTGGGTCTTGTGCCCCACTGGCCTCTAGGTACTCAACAATTCTTTCCTTCAGAAGTGATTCCATCATTGTCCCTACCATTGAGGTCAAACTAACAGGTCTGTAGTTTCCTGCCTCTGTCCTGCTCCCACTTTTGTGAAGAGGAATCACATCTACCCTCCTCCAGTCCTTGGGTACCACCCCATCCTCCCATGATTTGTTAAAGAGAATAGTCAGCGGTGTCACTAGTTCTACCCTTAGTTCTTTTAGAATTCTTGGGTGAATCCCATCAGGCCCCATTGCTTTGTCCACCTTCAATTTTATTAGTTCTTTCAGAACCCTTTTTTTCTGTAAATGGACTGGTATCGACCCCCGTCTTCAGAATGTTTCTCTTGTTTGGTTTAGGTACTTCCCCCTCCTCTTCCTTTGTGAATACTGAGCAGAAATATTCATTCCATATCCCTGCTTTTTCACCGTCGCCCTCTGCCCACATTCACTCCCCTTTATTAAGCCTCAGTATCCCTCCTTTGGTCTTTCTTCGTTCCCTAATGTACCTATAAAAGGTCTTATCTCCCTTCTTAACAGAGTTGGCTATCCTTTCCTCGGTTTGGGCCTTTGCTATTCTGACTACTTTCCCTGCCTCTTTCTGCTTTAACTGATAAAAGTTATCTGTGTTTCCTTATTTTCTGAATGCTGTCCTTTTCTCCTTAACCTTCCCTACCACCCCTTTTGAGAACCATAGCAGTTTTTTCCTTCGTTGTGTTTTGTTGATTTGCTTTACACAAAGGCTTGTTGCCTCTGTGATGGCTGTTTTGATTACTCTCCATTGTTCCTCCACCCTTCCTTCTTGCCTGTTTACTAGTGCTTTTCTGAGGCATTCTCTAATTTTCCCAAAGTCAGCCCTCCTAAAGTCCAGTACTCTTGCTTTTGTATGGCTTGATTGTATGGCTGTGTTTATCGTGAACCACACTGTTTGGAGGTCGCCTGTTCCCAGATGGCTACCCACTTCTAAATCTGAGATTCTTTCTCCGTCCCCATTTGAGAGTACCAGGTCTCAGATTGCTCCCTCCTGAGTGGGTTCCAGTACTAGCTGTCTGAGGCATGCCCCTTGTAGGGCATCAAGAATGACCCTGCTCTTGGATATGCCTGCAGCAAAGGTGCTCCAGTTAACATCTGACATATTCAGGTCCCCCATCAACAATATCTCCCCTTTTTCTGCCATTCTAAGGATGCCTTCTATCATTTCCTTGTCCATCCCCCGAGATGGGGGTCTGTATACAACCCCATGCGGATTGTGGTGCCATTTCCTGTCTCCAGGGTGACCCAGAGTGCCTTATCTGCTCCCTGTTTACTCTTTAGTTCTGTTGCTTTGATCCCTTTCTTTACATAGAAAGCTACTCCTCCTCCTCTTTTTTACCCTCCCTGTCCCTCCTGTAGATTGTGTATCCTGGTATGTTGACATCCTTGTCATGGTTCTCTGTGTACCATGTTTCTGTGACTGCCACAATATCAAGGCAACCCTCTTCCATCAAGGCCACTAGTTCAAGGAGCTTATTACGCAGACTAAGGGAATTGGTACTCATCACCCTCCACTTTTTGATGGCCTTATCCCTTTTAGCCCCATCCTTGTCCTTACTGCCTTTGCCTTTTTTTACATTTACCTCTGTCCTGCTCCCTAATGACTTCTCTACCTTGGTGTTTACCTCACTAATTACCATGTTTTGTGGGGGGAGGCTGGGATTTCCCTGCTCCTTCTCAGTGCCTCTCCCCTTGGCTAGTTTAAATGCTTGCCAATGAAGCATTTAAACCTCTCACCTAGGATCTTGGTCCCCCCGGACAGATGCAGACCATCGCCCAGTATAGCTCTGCATCCCTCCAGGTGGCTTCCAGTCCCTCTGAAGCAAAACCCTGAGCTCCACACTAGTTTTCAACCATTTATTGAATTCCTGGTGAGGAGTACCCTAGCATCACCCTTGCCGTGAACCAGACAGCACCTCCGAGAAGGTTACTTTATGCACTACTTATCTAAGGCCCCTCCCCAACTCTACAAACTCCTCTTGCACTGCTCTGATCCCATTCCTAGGCAGGTCATTTGTCCCTAGGTGGACAATGACATCCAGCTCCCTCCCTCGTGCACCTGCTCCCACGATCCTGAGGATTTGCTTCCTGTTTCTCCAAGCCGTGGCACCAGGCAGGCACCTTACCTCCCTCTCCCCTTCCTCCCCCACTTCCACCCCCCTAATGATTGAGTCCCCCACCAGGAGTTGTTTCCTTCCCCTGTGGGGTCCCATACCACCCTCCTGTGGGTCTCCTTTGTGAAGGTTCCCAGCATCCTCCTTGGTCTCCACTGCGGGTGCCTCCATAGAGGAACCACTATCCACCAGAAGAGTGTATGAATTGTGGAGAGGTACAGCTGGAGGGATGCAACTCTGTTCCACCACCCTATCCCTCCCTGAGCCTACCCTGGTCCAGCCTCTCCTCTTTCTTGGCAACCTCTGAGTTAATGGCATTGGCCCTGGTGGTCCCTGGGTGGGGGAGGAGGTTTCACGAGTCCTAGCCAGGTCAGTCTGGAGACGGGCAACCTCCTCCCTCAGACCAGAGAGGTGCCTGCAAATAGGGCAACATAACAGCCTCCAAAATGTCTCCCGGAACACTGCCGCCCCACAGCCATTACACTGCACCACTCCTATCATGTCTTATTTTGTGTCCCCTCTCCTGTTTTTCTGTATGCTTACTCTCTCCTCACAACTCTCACCCTTCCTATTCTGGGACAGCAACTTCCTTTATTCTTCAGTAGCCTCCTTCTTCCTTCTCAGTGTCAGACCACCAGCAGCTAGGGGAGGCGAACTACCTTTTTCCTTTAGGGTTGACAAAACTAATGTTTCTCTATGATCCTTCCCTTCCTACTGCCAAACAGGAAGTTTCTGTTGTCAGTCAAATCCAGTGGCTATAAAATAGAATTGGCTTAGGTGGGTGGGATGAAGGGCAATTAGTAAGAAAAAAGGCTAGCAACAGGAAGTTGTAATTGGAGTCACCTGCTTTTTATATTGTCTAAGCCACACCCCAATTAAGCTATCTCTCCTCCTACTGGTTTAGCAAAGTAAGTTGATACAGTACCCTTCCCAGCACAGAACACACACTGACTTTCTTTTTTTTAACCCTAAATAAGACCCCTTCTACTTCTAATAAAGTATCTGTCTGCTTAATTTCAACAGACACTGACTCCTGCTGAGACAAGAGCGTTAAATTAGTAAGAAAATGGTAGTTTCTTTAGTTAGCTTGCTTTCTCTCTTCTGTCTTCAAAGGCTAGCAAAATTTATTTTGCCACCAAAAACCTGAGTGACACTAACTAAGCTGACCTGATTGCAGATACCAATATGTAGGCAAAATGAAGACATTTACTCCAAGCAGGGCTCAACAGTTGGGTGGCAAAGAAAGGCCAAACCTTAAATGTGGAGGACATGATCACAACAGATTCATGTCGTCATCATCATGAGAGTACTCAGTGATGCAAGAATCCCCCCTCTCCCCACAGTTAACATTTTCCTGTGAACTAGTAGTACTAGGGCACAACACTGACATGGGAGTACATTCAAGTTCTTCATCAGATATAACATGAGAACCATCATCAGACAAAAGTTTTTCAGAGTAAGTTTCAGATATGAAAGATGCATCTAAATCTATTTCCGAGTCTGAGCTGTCTGCCTCTTCTTCCTCCTGCTCATTGCTTTGTTTTTTGTTCCGTGGACCATATGGCTGCAAAGAAGGCCTTTTTTTCTGTCTACCACTTTTTAACCAGAACTCAACAATTGGAACTGGATCAAATTCCTGTTCACATAGTGTATGTAACGAGATCCTTATTAAGTTTATGAGACTGTCCTTTCCTAATGAACTTCACCAATCGGATTTTATTCTTTTCATTAGGCTAAACCCACGTTCACAAACAGCTGTACCTGCTGGTAGAGTACGAATTAAGGTTGCTAGTCCCAAAATGTTGTGGCATTTGTTTTGGCAAGCCTGATGAATATCTGGCCACTTTGCTTCTACAGCATTGGCGTACCCTTTTGTGTGGTGTGGGAGACAAACATGTAATACCCTAATCTGCAGCCTGACAGTATTGAGAATTTGCTGATTGTTAGTGGTAGAAGAAGAAAAATCACCTTCTCTTTATGTGATTTTTTTTTTTGTTTGTTTGTTTTTAAGTTTGTCCACTCTGCTACACATATGTCTGGTTCTATGTTCTGTTCTGTGAGGACTGGTCTGAACTCCTCTACAACTCCAGCTACTGCATCCTCCACATAATCTGAAACAAATTGGGAAACTGTCTCACCTCCACCTCGCTAAGCTAAAGATGATTCTCCCTGTGCCACCCAGTCAGAGTTATTTTCCCTCCCTAACACACCTGTCAGTCCACATGGCTTGTTGGCCACTGTTTAAAGTTCACAGTGTGGTTCATGGCCACCATAATGGAGTCCAGCTGATGCATGTCTTCAAACCTGTTTGTGACATTTAGGATCATGGCTGTCAGTGTGTCTCTGTCAACGGAAAACTGGTCCTCTTCATCAAGAGATCGGGTATGTCCATGGAATTCAGGTCCCTCCAAAGCATCCAGATTTTGCAAGTGCTTTCCAGGTCTAGAAAACAAGAACAAAAGGAAAAACGCAGACTTATCCCCCTGGCCTGACCTAACTTGTCCTGACAGAGATAAAAAAAAAAATGTTCTAGCTAGGGTGGAGGGAAAATACTTTCTTATTAGCTAACCAATCTGGAAAACAAAATTACCTTGTCTTCAGTTTTACAAGGCAGTCCTTCAGGTCCTGAAGTGATTTAAACACCTCTCCCACTAAAGTATAATTTGCTTGAAGAAGCATCTGACTTTGTGAACTCTTCCAGGATGTCTGCCATCAGGTGAATGTAGCGTAGACATCTCCAGGTTTGCATGGTCTTCAGGTAGCCTTGGCCTTTGCTGGTTGGTCCCCTCTGGATCTGACAAGTTGAGTCTGAGAAGACAAAAAATGGCACAAGTTGTTGCTTTAGTAGTTACAATTTTAAAACAAATCAACTGTGCTTAAAATGGAGTCTGGGACAGTACATACCTGTTGGAAGTGCAGCAGGATCCCTGGGTAGTCTGTGATGAGCACTTTCTGTGCTGTTAATGTGTGTTGTGCCAGTCTGGTTCCTCCTCTGGTTGGAATAAGGCATCTTACTCCTGCTGCCTGACGGACTTTCTCAGATTTTTACGGTTTAAGGTGAAAATGATAAAACAGATAGATCCCCAGCAGTAATTGGTCTATTTTTTTTTTTTTTGTGATATGTGATGGTTTTAAGACATCCTTCAGGGCTAACTCCAGCCTATGTGCATTGCAGTGGATTGTGACTAGATGAGGATGATCCTTTTTCAGTAATCGTACCCCCTTCTACGGTCATCACTGCTGCCCCATCGGTGGTAAGCCCTACCAATTTTGTTTTTCCAGTCTGCTGACTCTGTCTGTGACAGCATGGCCTGATCGATGCATGCTGTGATTGGTGCTGCATCAGCTTTGTGTGGATTTACCAGGGAAACACAAAAAACATCTGGCACCCCCTTGTTTACTGTTCTTATGTAAATGATTTCCTGTTCTTTTATACTGGAATCTGTAGTACCATCTATCATTACGGACATGAAGGCCGCATTCTTCACCACATCCACCAGCTTCTTACGTTCCACCTCAGCAATATTACTAATGAACATGCAGCATGATTTGTCATAGTGATAGGTTTCCCCAATATCAACCCCTTTATATTTGTCAAGGTCACACATCCACTGGAAGTCTGTATATGGCCTAGCGTGTTTGGCCAAAGCATGTGCATTTCAAATTAAGATCTGCACTCAACCTGCCACATTGGAATTGAGCATTTCGATTGCTTGGTCAGCAGCAGATGCCTGCTGGCTTTCGTTTACAAATCTGGCATCCGCGAGGGAGTGCTTCTTAGACTTGGCATGTTTTTGCAAAGACTGCTCAGTGAAATTATCGCAGCCCCTTCATAATATGCTGATGTTGTGTCTGCAATGTCTGGGAATTTCCTACATGCTTTACAAAACATTACGTTTTTCTCAGGGTCAAGCTCAGCCCAAGCGTACTTTGTTACCCAGTGTTCTTGAAAAGTACGCATTCGTTTACTTTCGTCATAAGCAGCATCTCTCTCCTTTTTTCTAAGAGCCTCCTTCTCTGCTGCTACAGTCTTGGGGTTCTTTACTCCATTCCAGAAACACCACATTTTGGCAGTTCTGGAAATTTCTTATAATTTGCCAGCAAAGAAGCATGCCCTGACCAAACAGGCAAGGGGCAGTGGATGCAGAACTAACTGGGATAAATCCACCCAGAGAGAATGGGTCCCCGCAGCAATCGAGATATGCAGCGAGTGTCAAGCAGACTTTTTGATCACTATTTTTAGCCTAGGGTTTTTGCTGTGTTGCAGATTCAGCCGCAGAGGGAGTGAGTCAGTGTCGAGGTTTTTGTTAATTTCGTTCTCAATTCTTCTTGGCCAGTTGCCCAGAATCCAAATCCCCCATACCCCCCCCACAGGGTGAAGTCTGCCCGGAAAAGAAAATGAGCTGCACAAATAAAGCTGCTTCAATGAAATGTTACAGCCTAGTGTGTGTGTGTGTGTGTGTGTGTGTGTGTGTGTGTGTGTGTGTGTGTTTTTTTTTCCCCAATAAAAAATGTAAAATTTAAAAGATGTCTGGTGTCTTTTTTGGGGGGGAGGGGTACCAAGGGAAAACATCAGTCTTTTGTGCCTCACCAAATCAGGGACATTAGGGCATGATTGCCTGTTATTTTATGGCACAGTACCCCTCCCTGAGTGAAACTGGGCAATTAATCTATGTCTGGGCTGGAACGTATGCCCCGAGTACTGTCAGGCAATTGGTTTTCCCTTGTTCTGTGCCAGGGAATCTGTGCCCAAAAAGGCACATTTTTTTTTTTTTTTTTCAGGCTTGTGGTTGCCTTTTTGTTTTTTTTTTTTTTTTTTTTCTGGCAGTGTCCTCCCTGTAAAAGTTTTCCCTCGTTGGCCTTTTTCGTTTATTTCTCCTTTTTAGGCAGTCTGTCTAACAAAAGTTGGCTAGTCCATAAAGCATGCAAAATCTGCCCTCCATTATTTCAGCCCCCGACTGCTTCCTAAGCTCACCAATGTTCAAAATGTCGCGAGAAAATCATTCTGACTGTCTCCCATATCCACCCTCCCTCCCAATAGTGACTGTACTGTTCGCTCCTGCACCTTCCGCTTCAGTCAGCCCCCCACCCAATTTACCAGACCGGGAGTTGCAGTGATGTCCAGAGAGAGAGCCTGGGCGAGAGAGTACTGTCGGCGTGGTTGCTGCCCCAGGAGGAGGGAAAGCAGAATGGTTCAGCCCAGGACCGAACCGCCAGCTTAATCTAGAGATTTCGATCGGTCTTCGGGCTGGGCAGACAATGCAGCATTCGGTTGGCTGGAGCATCTTGGAAGGTGCCAAACTGTCTCCAGAGCGAAATGGGAGAAAAAAAAAACACATGTGGGTGCATGGCGGCCGCTCGAACATCGCTCCTTAAAGAAGGTATATACCGCAGTTTACCAGGGGACAGAATCTGGTGTTCCGTGCTAATTTTTGGTGCGCAGAACACCATTTCTATGGGAATTTCGAGCCCCTGCGTATGAACAGTTGAGCTGGGACTGTACACCCTGGAAACTAGAAGGAGAGAGGGGACATGATAGACAGCTTCAAATACATCAAGGGTTAAATAAAGGGGGCCCGGGTGCTTATTCTAACTGAATGACACTGCTGCTAGGGGCACAGACTGAGACTGCAAGGAGGGCAATTCTTTACGGAGAGTGTGGTGGATGCCTGGAACAGACTTCGGAGGAGATTATGGGGTGGAGACAGTGTCTGGAATCAAGGTGGCTTGGGACAGGCAAAAAGACTACGGGGAGGGAGAGGTAGGCTGTCAGGAGGGAGGGAGTAGTCGGGGAGGGCAGACTGTATGGACCATGGAATCTTTTTCTGCTGTCAAATTCTGTGATTCTATGATTCTTCATCAGCTCTATTAACCCTTTCTTTCTCTATCCTTTCTATACTGTACCTAGTGTTTTTTTTTCCACTAATGTATCTAAAGAAGGATGTTTTATTTTCAGACTTTATTTTTCAGAGAGCAGCACAGGACATCAACCAGAGCAGACTACAAGACAAGAGTGTAGCAACTCTGTACAGCATAGATCTTTGACAATGAGCTATCAACATTGATTTATATCACATTTGATAACATATATTGAAACAAGGGAACAATCCCTGGAATCCTTACATAACTATTCCCCCAAGTCCAGATATTTATGGTTACAAATAGATTAATCTATCTTATAATTGCAAACTATTGTGCTAGAATAAGGAAGTTCCTAAGAGGAAGTCCAGGGAGGGTGAAGATGGCGGTTGGGCAGAGTAACACCTACGCATGTCCACCAAGCTGGTGCCTCAGATTAATTGGATACTAGGGAACCAGTGCTGGGTCAAAGCAGTCTCTAGGGGCTCCCAGGTTTTTCTGAATTTATTCCTCTGCCTTGAGCTTTATACTGAGTGTTCAGTCTTCATATATTGAACTAGCCTCGGTGCCCATTCTGCCACTGTGGGCGCAGATTCTCGTCCCCAGTGGTAGGCCAGAACCTGTTTCCCCACTACCATTGCCAGAGGCCACATGGGATGGTCTAGCCCCTCCCCCCCTTGATGAACCTGGGAGGCCTAGAATAATTTCCCCTAACCCTATGGATTGGGAGTCCCGCAGAACAGCCTGTGTGATTGCAGTGACCTCCGTCCAATAATACCTTATCTTGGGGCATGCCCATATCCAATAAAGAATTCCTCTTTGTGTCTTGCATTTTGGGCACAGGTCTGAAAGGTCAGGGTCTATCCTGTGGGCCAGAATAGGGGTAAAATAAGTTCTGTGTAGTATGTTGAAGTGAATAGCTCTCAGCCTATTATTGACTGAGCAATTCATGCCCCTGCTCAGAATTTTCCTCCAGTCCCCCTCTGTTGCATTTTCATCTTTGGTTTGGTAAGTTTCAGGGATTCATGTATACATTCTTCAACTGGAGATTGCCGCAGGCACAAGAAACCCTGTGCCCCATCCATCCTGACCCCCAATTTATACTGGATATGCAGGAAAGTAAAGAAGTGGGAGGAGTGAAGGCCATATTTGCCAGATAAGACTTGGTATGGAAGAACAGTGTCTTGTTCACATAATTGGTGTATCAAATATAAACGTTTCTCGCTCCAGATCTTTAGCGCCTGCTTCACCGGGGCCGGTGGTACCCCTCCTTCTCGTAAAGCAAGTTCAATATCCGCCTAAGGAAACAGAGTGTGCGGGCAACCCAGTATCTTATGGGACATAATCCAGGCTCGAACTGTCGTTCTTAAGAAGGGATTTTTAAAATTTTTTTTATTGAGGACCAGTTTAATGCTGATATAAAGAGCTGCGGGTTTAATGGGAATTCAGCACTGTCCATCTCCAGATCAACCCACATCTTACCTTTGCTGTCAGCTTGATTAAATAAATGGTAAGGCTGACAATTGAGCTGCCAGGTAATAGATTTTTAAATTAGGGAGGCCCAAACCCCTCCTCCCCAGTTGAATTCCACAGGACCTCCTGCTTAATTCGTGGTCTCTTGTTACCCCATAGAGTCTTAATCACCCCTTTAAGAGATTTAAAGTAGAACTGGGGGATCTACACTGGCAAGGACTGAAATAGGTAGAGACATTGAGGTAATATGAACATTTTAACCAGATTAACCTTCCCTATTAAGGTTAAGGGGAAAATCTTCCATCTTTTACACTGATCCTGAATATTTTTCGAAAGGGGAATATAGTTGATTTTAAACAGAGATGAAAGTTTCCTGGGGATAATGACTCCCAAATATTTTATAGATGTAGCAGAGGGTGTATGGGAACCTCTGAATAACCATCCCTGTGGGATTCTCACCAGGGAGCCACTCACACTTGGCCCAGTTTGTTTTGTGGCCAGATAAAGGACCATGCTCCCAAAAAGTTTTAAGTGCTGGATGGAGTGATTGGGGTCTCTGAGAAACAACAGCACATCATACGCGAATAGCGAGATGACCTGGTGCTGGCTCCCTATCATACAAGCCTGTATGTTGTGATTCTGGCAGATAGAGGAAGCTAAGACCTCCATTGTTAGTACATACAGGAGGGGTGAAAGGGGGCACACCTGCCGGTTGCCCCTCGAGAGGGAAAAGGGGGCTGAGAGAGTGTCATTTGTGAATATTTGTGCTTCTGGGGCAGTATACAAGGTCTTTATCCACAAAATAATTTTTGGACCTAATTGAAATTTCCTAAGGGTGGCAAACCTGAATGGCTGTTCCACCCTGTAAAAAGCCTTTTCTGCATCTAGCACCAGAAGGCCCCTATTCTGATCCCCTTTGTGGTTAACCTATTTGTAGATTATATTTAGGGTTTTACACAGATTGTGTTTAACCTGCCTCCCCTTAATGAACCCACATTGATCCTGATTCATAAGGGAGGGCAGTACTGGTTCCAATCTCTTAGCTAATAGTTTTTCCAGAATTTTATGGTCTGCGTTTAGAAGAGAAATGGGTCTATAGGACCCACACTTCTTTGTAGCGTTACCAGGTTTGGGGAGTATGATTATTGTAGCCACTTACAATGAAGGGAGAAGGGACCCGATGCTAGCGTCTCCTGAATCATTAAGACCAGGATGTGACAAATATCTTCCCAGAAAATCTTACAGAATTCTGGACCCTTGGCTCTTCCTGAATTGGAATCCCAGACAGCTTCCTAACTTCCTGCTTCGTTATCTGAGAGTCATGCACCTCCCTCTTTATCAGTTAAGGTGTTAAGGCAGACATCGCCCACCTATGTCTCCGGTTGGCTCGGGCAGGGCCTCTGGTCTATATAGGGTTTCATAGAGGTCCTGGAAAGCATCATTAATTTGTACTGGTTCCACCGTGGATTTCCCCTCAGGATCATCTAGTGATAATATAACTTGTTGTGCTTGTTTAACTTTTATCTCCATGATGGCCACTTGCCCGCTGTATCGCCTTCAAAATACAACTTTGCCCCTGCTTTCAATATGTCCCTTTCTATTCTCTTAGAGGCACACTGATTTAGTTTCCCCTTTAATACCCTTAGTTCCCCATCATTACAAGGTTCCCGGTTTCTATTATTGTTTTTTCCCTTACAAGGATTTTATTTTCCAAATCCCTTTCATTTTTGTTTTCTTCCTTTCTTATGTTAGCTGCATATGATATAGTAGCCCCTCTTATTACCGCCTTAAGGGTTTCCCATGTGGTCACCGTGGAGGTATCCTTTGGTTTGTTGAGAAATAAATACTTCCTGATGGTCTCTTTCATATGCCCTCTATATTGTTCTGACGTTAATAATGTAGAGTCCATTCTCCATTGTATTATAGGTGGGCACATCCAGCCCGAAGGAATTTGAATTTCCAGGGGGGCATGGTCCGATACATGGATTGTGCCATATTTTGGGTCTTTAGCCCTCCTCGGTATATCCGGTGATACTAGGAAATAGTCTATATGAGTAAAAGTACGATGGGCTGGAGAATAGGAGTACTCCAACTTGTTCGGGTAGAAGTATCTCCAGACATCTTGTAATGCCCTATACCCCGCCAGATCTCTTGGTGCTATTGAGCTTCTGGGGGGGGGGGGCTCCTTCTCACCCCGAGGTGGGTGTTTTTCCTGGTCCCAGTACGTGTTGAAGTCACCCCCCCCAGGATCAAATTGTTAGAGAATGGGGCCAGTGTCACTGCCGGGTGACGGATAAAATTTGGGCCGTCTATATTAGGTCTATAGATTACTGCCAGAGTGTACCTAGTATCCTCTGTAGTAATATCCGACAGCAAGTATCTGCCCTGGGGATCTGCAGTTATTGTATGGGTCTCTACTCTTAGCTAAGGGCCAATCCATATCACCGCCCTCTGGCCCTAGAGGAGAAAGGTGCAGCCAGCAGAGTCCTCTCCCAGGACTTCGCCAATTTTGCGCTTCTTTCTTTGTCATATGGGTTTCCTGGAAGAAACAAAAATCCCCTTTTGTTTTTTTTTTTAAAACTTGACCAAATTCACTTTCTTTTGACTACCATCTTCAATCCCCGGACATTCCACGTGATTGATTTATTTGCTTTTGGTAACTGGGTTGGTACACTAGGCATGAGAATGCCTATTTTCAGGCACGACCCGGGAAATGCATCCCAGGTAATGCATTGCAAACTTTCATCATATAGTGCCTGCTGTGCTTTATCTGTTGCCCTGTTTAGTGCCTCTATGCCGCTTTCCTGTTTTTAACATTTGTGACCCCAACACAGTTTCCCAGTTAATCCCCCCCCCCAGATAACTGAAGACTCCCTCCCTCCACCTTGCATTTCCTGTTACCACCATTATCCCCCCCACCTCCCTTCTTTAAGATACAAACTGTATCCCCCAAAAAACCAATCTCCTCTTCTCCCCCCTCTACCCCTTACAAACTTTCTAGAATACGCTCCCCTCTACTCCTCCTGGAAGTGCTGAGGGGGACCAACTAGATATTGTTTAATTCTATTGAATAAGTCATCCTGGAAGGGAAAGGGAGATGGAGGACACTCTCCTCCTTAAGGGGGCACTCTCCCCTACCGGTCCTTGAAAAAATTTCCCAGCCACTGTCATAGGGTGAGCATTGAGACGGAAACTGGGAGCAGCGGCACCCTGGTTGGTGGAGCTATGCCTCCCCGAACCATCTCCTTATGCGAATCCAGATTGCTAACCATTGCTGTGACTACACCTTCACACACTCACCCCCAAAATTGTCATTGCTTGGTAAGGCAGACAGACTTTTTGAAGAGAGTTTTGCGCCCCCCATCCCCTGTCTTCATCTGTATTAACAGTGCTCAATTAAAATCAAATACACCCTGGCAACCAAGCTCTGTCTGAATGATGAGGAGAGCCAAACTCCCTCGGTCCCAAAGTCAACAGCTTTGTCCAAAAATCTACTCTGATTAGAACTCCCCGTAGGATGGGAAGGAAAAGGTGTTGCAGCCTGTAAACTATGGGCTTTAAAACTGTGCACCACAAACTAAACACAACTAGGTGCTCAGCCCTCGATTACACAGCTCGCGCTTTACAGCGTATGCTGCATGGCGGGTTTTGAATGACTATTTCACGATAGCTTAGCCCAGCTATAATATTCGTACAGCATGGCATGTGCGCTAATTACAACAATTGTACAAGTCCACTGGCAGTTACAGTATAATATAGCTAGGGCTTCTCTGACTTGCATCATGATATGCAGCTGGGGGGGGGGGGATCTGTGAATACTGAGGCTCCAGGAGAATAGAGAGGAAAGACAAGTATTACAAAGGGACCTTTTTCCAGGTGGCCTGCCTGGAGAAAGGTGAAAACGAGAGAAACAGGACAGAAGGCAGCAGTAGTCTTTTGAAGTACAGAAAAGGAAAAAGTCTGGAGGGACTCGAGTATTCTTTCACAAACTGGAAGGCTAGCGCGGGGACTGCCCACTGCATAGGGTCATGCTGACATCCATCACGTGATGTCGGGTGGGTGGCCCCCCACCGGTCATTGCGAGCAAAAATTTGCTGCATGCTCCCGACGCCAGGGGGCACAGTCCTACAAGATCTACTGTTATGGTAAGTTCTTACGTAACTGTACTTTCTGCTACCAGCCGCTGCTAGAGCTTATAACATAACTGAAGACAATGGCTCCAGATCCACCTTGAAGATGTTGCGAATTTTCAACATAAGAGACTCTAATATGAACTCCTAACAAATGGTGCATGTCATGTACTTGAAGTAAGACATCATTTAGACTGTTGTATACTGTAACACTGAGCCTCTAATTGTACCAATAGAGCCGAGATTAAAAAAATAAGTACTGCACCATGTTTTCTGGTTAAAATGGTGTCAACCGCCGTATGGTTTCCACTTGCACCACTGTCCTGTTTCTGTGTGCACAACTTTGAACAGTTTGAAGCATCATTGTGTTACAAAGTGACATAATTTCTGGACATAAGCAGTATGCCAGCAATTACAGGATAGGGCTATAATCTCTGTGTTCAGTGATCATTTTAGGCTGCAGGATCGTGCCAACGGCGCGCCCAATGGCAAGCCTCTCCCCTATTAAATGTGCTGCATGGGTCTTTCAGATGCACCTGGCTGCAAAAGGGTGATTGAGTTCATCCAGGGGGTGTCTTTAAGAGGTAGGACTGACTGACTGACTCCGGCATGAAGAATGCCCCTTGGGGCATGTCGTAGCACAGCACTGCACAGTATTTGGTGCCAGCGGCGTAGAACGTCCAGTGGAGAAGATGTTGCCAGTTAGCTTGAGGGACTCATTCAAGGGCAGGAGTTTTGCCTGTATCAGCCACAGAATAGCTGAAATGGACCGCTATGGTGAGGAGCTTTCGATCTGTACCATGTGATGTGCACAGAACATGTCACATGGTACAGATCAAGCTCCTAAGACCGTGCTCATCACTGTTGCTTGCGCTGTATGTTCGAGACTCATTGTGTTAGCAAGCAGCACAGAACTAACTGCAGTGAGTTCGATCGTAATCTGTAAAACAAATCATCTTAGGCTCATTACAGCTTACATTAACAACTGTAAGAGCCACTCATCGAGACTTTACATTTTGGCTCTTATTTAAATGAAATATTTGATTTGGGACTGACTAGTACATCTGTGCAGCAACACTGTTGGTGCAAGCGCTGAGTTGTGGGACCTCTGCCCCTCGATCTCCAGGCTCCTAAAATCCCTGGGTGCAAGCAGTGTGTTGTAATAAAAAAAAAAAAAAAAATAGTTGGGGGAATTCTGACCAATTTTGTTTGGAAATAGTTAAAATAACTGCAAGACTAAGAGCAGTGTTGACGGCAGCTTAATCTGCTGAGCACAGGGAAGACACAGAAAATATTGATTTACTTTTATTGGAAGGAAGTGAATTATGAGTAGAAAAAGAATAAAAGGGTCTGTGTATGGGGGGGGCTTTTGTATTAGCTGGCAGCATCAGCAGACAGCAACAGACTTAAAAATAATAAGTAATAAATATCAGAAAGGAAATTAAAGAATAAAGTAGGAGTCGGTGAGGTGACAGTGGAAGGTGGGTTGTCTTCTGTTACATGTTGGGTGGGGTCTCAGCAGCCAGGCAGAGAAAGCCACAGCAGCTGATTAAGTGAAAGAAGGAAAAGAAAAGAAATAGCTGGAAACAAACAATTAAGCTTAAGCAGAGACAGTGAGGGTCTGTAGGGCCGGCTAGCTCAGACATTTCTTTTCACATTAGTTGGCAGTCAAGTGTATAGAAAAAGAAATTATAAAATAGATTGCCAGGCAAGCAAAAGGTAAAGCTGAACTTAAAGAGGGAGTGCATTGGCAGACTCTGTGTGTGGGTGGACTGGGGCTATCTGCCAGCAGCAAAGCAACTTATAGGAAAGCCACAGCAAAGCAGATTGATACACTACAGACTAGTGAATTTAAACGGAAAAGAAAAAATATATCAGTAACTGGAAAACAAATAAAATAAAGTAACTTTACTAAGCAGAGGTCAGTGAGGGGCTGTGCGGCCTGTGTGTGAAAAGGGGACTGTCTTGTCTTGTTAACATAGTTGTTGGCAGGCAGGTAGGAAAGCTAGTATATTACTAATCAAGTGAATTGAAAAGAAATAAAAAGGATTGAGTCTCAAGTGCTGGGAGGAGTGTGAGTGGTCTGTCTCTTGTTCACATAGTTTGAGCAAGGCAGGAAAAGCCTGACAGCGAGATGAACAAGTGTTGAACAGTATAAAAACTTTAAGAAATATCTGCAGGAAAGGAAGTAAAACAGAGGAGTCAGAGTCACTTTTGAAGGCCTTTTGAAGGTGTAATCTGTGTGGGGCTCTCCGTTAACATAGTTGGCAGTGAACAGAAGTGAAGCCACAGCAGATTGAGACATGGAGGATAATGGCTGGGGTTTGGGTGATAACCACGCTGTAATCACCTCGAGTGGTTGCTAGGGCAACATGATAAACCTCGAGAGCGCAGCTCGAGAGGTTTACTTTTGCCGTAGCAACCACGAGAGGTGATTACATGACTGGTAATCACCTGAAACACCAGCCATTGTCTTTTATAGTGTATGGTGGGAAATGCATAAAAATTGATCAGCTAAAACATTTTGTGAAGGAAATAGCCCATTTCTTCACCCTGTTCAATGGCTAAGATTTAAAAGACGAGACCAAAACGATTTGGTTAGTCACGAGTAGTCAGCGTTAGAGATGCAAGCAATTATGGGATATGGCGCCTGTCCTGTTCTGGGCCCAAAAATACGAAGAGATGTGATTTTCAAGGCCTGCTGACCAAGATTTGGACAAGGTAATCTACAAGGCACAAAAAAAAAAGGATTATGTGTCTGTGGTTGGAAAAGTCACTCAAGTCTGTATCTGTTGCTGACATTATGATTGCTAGTCTCGGTAAACTTAAACAGATGCAAATAGAATGTTACTTTGAACTATTTACCAAGACAAGCGGTCTTTTGTATGACCAAGGGTCACCATTTTAAATGAGTTTTACTCAATGGTCTAACCCATTTAATAAAAATGAAATGAAATGAAATGAAGCGGTCGCATTCTAGAGATGAGAATGTTGCCATGTTCATACATTCCTTTTTTGTTATGCCACTGCTTGGACGTTCTGAAGTGTGGTTAACAGCACTGAAAATTCTGAACAGTGGCATAACAAAGCTGTGTGACTACTGGCTGTGGTGGTTAATAGACGCTTACCGTACATTATATAGAGGATAAGCGCTGGGGATCGGGTGATAACCATGCTGTAATAACCTCGAGTGATTGCTAGGGCAACATGGTAAACCTCGAGAGCGCAGCTCGAGAGGTTTACTGTAGCCCTAGCAACCACGAGAGGTGATTTCAGCGTGGTTGTCACCTGATCCCCAGCCATCATCTTTTATAGTGTATGGTCAAAATAACACTGTTTATATTCTGTGTGTGAGAATTATGGAACTTTGGTGTATTCTTTTTGTTATGCCACTGTTTGGAAGTTCCAAAGTGTGGTTAACAACTTTTACAGTTCTAAACAGTGCATAACAAAGCTGTGCGACTGATAATTATGGTGGTTAATAGGCACTTACCATACATTATAGAGTAATTTCAGGAAAAAAAAAAAATAAAAAGGAAATGGGCAGGAAAAATAAAGCAAGCAAGCTAAACAGTGGCACAATTCCCTGTACCCCCACGTGTGTCACACCCGACCACACAAATTAACCCTTTGCTACTGTACTAATTTTTTGTTTTGCGTCTCATACTGATGGTGTCAGTGTAACAAAATAAGACTCAGACACAGGAGTTTACAGTCTTGTTAATTTTATTAAACCTAAGTCATTGAAACAGTAAAACTCGTTCTCAGACAATAGTCAATAAAGTGACACAAGTGAATTTTACAAGAAGAAAATTAATTCTGACTTCCTTATAAGAACTACATATCTTAAACAAGGCCTGTTTGCTTATCAAGCAATCAATCAAAATCTTTATTTAACCAGGCGGACACCATTGAACAAGCTCATTTTCGAGGTGGACCTGGGGTAGACAATACAGGTGTAGAAGAGGAATCAGCAGATAAGGTATTGACACAAAAAACAAAGCAAAGTACTTAGTAACAGATATGTACAGGCAAACATGGCGATAAAAGCTGTAGTAAAAAAAAATCTATACAGAGCTAGGATTACAAAAACATATAGAGGTTACAAGCATAACAAATATGAAATTAATTATAATTATTATTTTTTTTTTTTTTTTTGAGGAAGAGGGTCTGGATGGGCAGTAGAGGGCCTGGAGAAGGTGAAGGCCAGGGCTTAGACAAGGATTTGGACCCTACAATGACTGCGCAGGAACAGGGTAGACTAAAGTGAATGCAGTCCTAGGGTTAAGGGAAGTAGGCACAGGATTTCTTGGAATGACTCATGATTAAAGCTTCAAATGATGCTTATAATAAATATGGCAAGGAAACAAGTGAACATTAAAACATTTTTTTTTACATTTTCTGCACCTAAGAGACTCTGTAGTGGGTCAGGGTCTTCTAACAAAAAATACAAATGTAAGCGATCAGGTGCTGCTTCTGTCCTTAGAGGAGCCTGAGTTGTCTGTCACTGTGGCGGACATTCAGCTGGGAAATACTGCTCCTGTGTGTGTTGTGTTTTTTTTTTTTTTTTAAACTTTATTTACCCTCCTCGGCAGGTCTCTACAATTCTCGGCCACCCTACCAGACTCTGGGTCGTTCGGGAGTTTGCCTGCGCTATGCGCGTTCCAGCGGAACTCCCGAGCTGGCCCGGAGGCTTCATTGAGCGAAGACCTCTGCTTTTCCTCCAGTTTTCTCCCTTCCTAGCCCTGGAAGCAGTGACTGCATGCAGGTGGAGGCCCACATGAGCACCGCAGCTCCAGTCAACAGCTCCTTCCACCCTCCCCAGGCCTTGTGCCTGGGCTCTCAGAAGCGGCACTGCTGCCCAGCCTCTACTAGGGGGGCAGCCAAGCGCTGAGAGTCCCATCTGTCCCTCTTGAGGTGGAATGCTTGCCAGCTGGCAGCTGCTCACAGTCCTCTCCCTCCCTCCCCCACCAACCCAAACTCGTTCCCAAACCCAGGTCGCCGGTGTGGCGTCCAACGCCTCAACCCTCTGTGCCACCAGGCTGGCTAATACTCCTGTTGATAGTACTAACCGGTCACAATTGGATTTTAAGTCTGCTGCTTGTGAACCTAGTACCTCCCAGTCCTGTGTAGCTAGTAAATGTTGTTTTCATGCCCGCTGGCTCACCATGTACAGGTGGTTGAGATATAATTCAGAGAAAAATTTAATGACTTGTGCTGTGTGCGTCAGTAGAAATAAAAAAAAAAAAAAATATATAATAGTCTCACTTCTGGCACTGGCAATTTCAGGACAAGCACCCTGACTAGGCATTCAGAAAAGCTATTTCTGAAAAAGAAGAAGCTGTTCTAGTGGCCATGAAAAGTGTTTATTGGCTGGCCAAAGAAAACTTGCCAATTCATAAATATACTTGTCGAATGGAATTTTTGTCTAGTTTAGATTGTCCTTCTGTTGACAAATTGTCTGTGGCCAAAAATGCCTCATGTTCATCAGAAACTACAGCCAATGACCTACTCGAATGCATAGCTTTGTTAATACAGCAGGAGACAAGTAAAAAATTAGAAAATAGCCCACACATCACGTTAATTTGTGATGAGAGCACAGACATCACTATTGACAAAAAGCTAGTATTCAAACAACATGAAGTCTTGCTGTATTCTGACATATGCAGTGATGTCCAACCTTTGAACTGCCCTGGAGATGAAAGAGTTAACTTTCCATGCCAGGCATGGAATGCTGAGCTCGAGCTCGGTTGAGACTTTGTCTGTTGCTATTTGAAGTCAAACCGTCAGATTCTTTACTCCGCCTCACTGAACAGTCGCTCCGGAGATTTCTCCTTTGCTCGGTTCAAGTTTGTCGGTTAAAGTGCCGTTTTCCTCGGGTTTCGACCGAATTTAATCCGTTAACCTGTCAGTTCAGTCTCTGTCTGTGGTATCGTGAGTACTAGATAGGTTTATTTTCTTGTTCTTCTGTGTGGAACTTGTAAACGTGGGATCGGTTCGGTTTGAACCGATCAGGTTTGTTCAAAAAATTTATTCTACTTTTAGAGTGTGGTAACCGGTCCTTATCGGTTCTAAAAAAAACGGATTTCATTACGTTTTTCCACGACCAGTAACACGGTCAGGAACCGATAAAGCGTGTCTTACCTGGCATGGATTGCCGAAAAAGGGTAAGTTTTGTTAGGACTGGCCATGTCTGAGAAACGCAAAGAAAACTGGCCTACTGGTTTCAATATGTAGTGTGTGGGGAAGCCTTTGCTAAGGCTGATCCCCACACCACCTGTGTTTATTGTCTGGGGTTTGACCACCTCGATTCAGACTGCCAGATTTGCAAGAATTTTCCTGCAGCTACCCTGGAAAAGAGAGTTGGTAGGCTCAGGGAAAGGGAGGCCAAGAAGTCCGCTGACCCGGATGGCCAGCCCGGTTCGGTTCCAACCGAACCAGAAGGAGTGCCCTCTGACCAGGGCGAAAGTTCTTGGCAAAAGGAGAACGGACTCTGAGGAGTCTGTTCCGGTTAAAAGAAAAAGAAGGGATAAATCAGCCGGTGCGGATCCACAACTTCTTTCTCTGACCGCTGATGAAATAGCCAAAGCGATAAGGATTGTTCAATCGCTAACCCCGGTTCCGACCGAACCGGCACCATCGGGAAGGGGCTCGGTTCGGTCAGTTCCCCCGGTTCCAGATTATAATTTAGAAGATTTTTATGAACCGGAGGAGGAGGAAGGAGAGTATGAGGATAGTGATGGTGATTACGAAAGTCTGGATGTGCCCATTGACCCGGACATCTCCCCAGACAGACCTTCAGGGGTTTCTCCTCCTAGGCTTTCTGAGTCCCCTTCCCATTTTATGTTCTACAAAAAAGTGGCTGAAACTCTTCAGCTTCCTATGGAAGAAGCTGTAGATGATCAGGAGGAGCCTGACTATGTTGAGATTATGGATATCCCAGAGTCCAGGAGGCTGTCTATTCCCCTTCATAAGTCCTTTGGGAAACAGACAAGAACAATTTTAAAGACTCCTAATTCTATACCTCCTGTGGACAAGAGAATGGACAAGAGGTATACTCTCTCGGGCTCAGATAGGGAGTTCCTTACCCAGCAATGCAGCCATGTTGGGGTAGTGCAGGCTGCTGCCTGTGATAAGGCAAATATACCCTTGGCCTCACACCCCCCAGATTAGGACTCCAGGAGGACTGATGCCATGGCAAAGAAACAGTACATGGCAGCATCCTTGGGACTCAGGCAGGCTAATTATATGGCCTATACAGCTAGATATCTGAAATCTAGATGGGACACTGTAATGGCTTTAGCTAAACAGGTCCCTGGCCAGCTTGCCAAGGAGCTGGAGCAGGTGGCTGCGGATGGTATTGAGGCATCCAAGGTGCAGTTCCATGCTGCTGTGGACTCCAATGATGTTTCATCTAGAGTCATGGCTACATCTGTGGCCCTTCGTAGGATGGCTTGGCTCAGATGTACTAGCCTATCTCAGGATACCCAGACTAAGGCCATGGATTTTCCTGTTGTGGGTAATTCTCTGTTTGGGGAGCAGACGGAGAACTACATGAAGAAAATGGATGAATACAGGACCACCTATAGGAGTGCTCAAGCCAAGGAAAGGCAAGCCACTCCCCAGAGGCAGCATTCCAGTGGCAGGGGCAGGGCTTTTCATAGGCCTTTCTACCAAGCCCAGGCCTTCTCTTCTGCTTATGCTCATAGGGGGTTCTTCAGAGGGAGAGGCAGACTGGGTACAAGCAGACCTGCTTCCACCCCTCAGCCTAAAGCCCCTGCCAGACAGGCACCCTGATGGGTTTGCCCGGGCCGATTCTCCACCAACTGTAGGGGGCAGGCTGGCTTACTTTGTCCAGGACTGGATGTCTTTAACATCAGACAAATGGGTCCTGGAAGTAGTAAGCCAGGGACTGGTTCTCAGCTTCAAAAAATTTCCAAAGCTGAGAACCAGATCCTTTCCACCTGCAAGTCCTTCAGAGGCACTTGCCCTAGAGGCAGAGGTCTCTTCCCTCTTGGCTGTGAGAGTCATAGAGAGAGTTCTACCCCTACACAAGGGAAAAGGATTGTACTCCAGGTACTTCCTAACCCCCCAAAAGACAGGAGAATGGCGGCCGATCCTGGATCTCAGATATTTAAACAAGCACCTGTTAAAGCCAAAGTTCAAAATGGTGACTCTGGGAATAATTCTAGCCTCTCTAAGGCCAGGGGACTCGCTAGTTTCCCTGGACCTCAAGGATGCCTATTTCCATATTCTCATCAGAAGCTCCCACTGAAAGTACCTCAGGTTCGAGCTGCCCACAGGCCATTGTCAATTCAGAGCAATGCCCTTCAGCCTAACTTCTGCTCCAAGGGTGTTCACAAAATGCCTGGCAGTAGTGGTTGCCTTCCTAAGGAGAAAAAAGATCTCCATCTTTCCATACCTGGATGACTGGCTCATAGTAGGCCAGTCTCTAGACCAAGTCAAGTCACACCTACAGATAGCTCAGCAACTGCTCACTTCTCTAGGTTTCCTTCTGAATCTTTCAAAGTCAGTTCTAGAGCCTGTACAGCTCCTCACCTTCATAGGGGCAGAGCTGGATACAGTAAAGCAGAGCCTTCCTTCCCCTGGACAGGGCAAGGACCCTTATCTCACTGGCCTCTTCATTCACCCTCCAGGTGTCTCGACCAGCAAGGCATTTTCTGCAGCTCCTGGGACACATGGCTGCCTCTCCAGCAGTGGTTCAGGGAGCAAGATTTCAGATGAGGGACATTCAGTTCCACTTGAGAGCCTTCTGGTCTCAGAAAAAGGATCCTCTGACCAAACTAATCCCAGTGACTCGAACCCTGATCCAGGTGTTGCAGTGGTGGCAGGATCAGGACAATCTAAGACAGGGAGTTCCTTTTGTCACTCAGTCTCATTCTTTAATCCTTACTACAGATGCCTCCCTCTTGGGGTGGGAGCCCACTTGGGGGACCTGGCCACCCAAGGGTTGTGGTTCCCTCAGGAAGCTCTGCTTCACATCAATCTGTTAGAACTCAGTGCAGTGTTTCTAGCACTTCAAGCTTTTTCCAAGTCTGTTCAGAACAAAGTAGGTCAGATCAGGACAGACAATACCTCCATAATGTGGTATATCAACAAGCAAGGGGGCACTCGGTCTACGGCCTTGTGCACAGAGGCAATGAAATTGTGGTCTCTGGCCTGTTCCCTGAACGCCTCTCTACAGCAGTGCACCTCCCAGGAAGGACAATGTCCTGGCAGATGCTCTCAGCAGGATATCTCAGGGCCATCACGAATGGTCCCTGGATCCCTGATTTTGAAGGTGATCTTCTCCAGATGGGGCACCCACAGATAGATCTTTTGCAGCCCGGACAATCACCACTTCCTCTCTTTGCTGAAGGCCCCCAGTGTTGGGCTCAGTCCCCCTGGACGCCCTAGTTCTCTATTGGGAAGGGAAGTTCCTGTATGCCTTTCCCCCTTCCCTCTCCTGTTCAAGGTGCTAGTCAAAATCAGGTCTCAACTCTGCAAGGTGATTCTGATTGCTCCAGACTGGGCCAGACAGCCCTGGTACCCTCTCTTGTTGTCCTTAGCAGTCCACCTTCCCCTGTCACTTCCCAGGAATTACAACCTGTTAACATGTGCTCAGGGGAGGGTTTGGTATCCGAATATCAAATCTCTCAATCTCAAGGCCTGGCTCTTGAAGAGTTGGAGTTTGCTGATTTACACCTCTCTCAAGGTGTTCTGGATATCTTAATGGCTTCTCGAAAGCCTTCCACCAGAAACACTTACAATTCCAAGTGGAAAAGATTTACGATATGGTGCTCTGGGAAGCATATTTCTCCAGAATCTGCTAGCCTGTCCACAGTCCTTGACTAAATGGTTCTTCTCAATAGCTTGGGACTCAGACCAGCTACACTAAGAGTGCATCTGGCAGCTGTCTCTGCCTTCCTTTCAGCAGGTAAGCACTCTTCCCTTTCAGCTCATCCTGTATTTTCTAAATTTTTCAAGGGGTTGCTGCATACCAATCCTCCCTTCAGGGACCCTGCCCCTGCTTGGGACCTTAATGTTTGCATTGCTCAGCTTATGCAACCCCTTTTGAGCCTTTGTCCTCAGCAGAGCTTAAGTACTTGACTTGGAAAACTGTTTTCTTGGTGGCCATCACTTCTGCCAGACGCATAAGTGGGTTACAGGCCCTGTCAGTGGAGCCTGATTTTATCTCTTTCCTTAGAGATAAGGTGGTCCTCAGGAATAATAGGAAGTTTTTGCCTAAGGTGGTTTCAGATTTCCACCTTAACCAGTCAATGTCTCTTCCTGTATTCTTCACTGACCATTCCTCCTCTGGGGAAAGGAGGCTGCACAGTTTGGATGTGAAAGGGCCCTTAGCTACTACATAGAGCGCACCAAGGGTCACAGGTTTGACTCCCTCCAACTGTTCCTCACTTATGGTGAGGTCGGTAAGGGAAAACATGCCACTAAGAGATCTGTTGCCAGGTGGATTGTCTCTTGCATTCAATTTTGCTATGAAAAACTGGGTAGGATCCCACCCTCAGGCCTGAGGCTCACTCTACCAGAGGTATAGCTGCTTCCTGGCTGCTGCCAGGGATATTCCTATCTTAGAGATTTGTCAACCAGCCACCTGGAAAACAGTACATACTTTTACCAAGCATTACTCTCTGGATATCCAGGCTAGGAGTGATGCTCGGTTTGGCACAGCTGTGCTTCAGAGCCTATTTCCAAAGTAGGTTCTGTCCCTCCTCCATGGAGGTACTGCTTGGTAGTCTGCATATGTCAGAATACAGCAAGACTTCATGTTGTTTGAAGAAAAAGTTAGTCACCTTAGTAGTGTTGTTTCTTCTAGTGGAGTCTTGCTGTATTCTGACCTCCCCCCCCGCCTTCCCTCTCAGAACCTGGTTTTTGGGATGTGGGTGGGCAGCAGCAGTGTTGGCACTCAGGAGGTGCCACCACCCCTTCTTTTCTCACCCCCTTTAGTTTGGGTGTGTGGGTGTTGTGTTTTGTTTTATTTTTTGGGTTTCCTGACTTGAGTCTTTGCTTTGGGACCAAAAAATCTTTTTATTATATTTAGTAGCCAATTGGCTAGTGTAAGTTTACAGTTTCCACACAGGACACCCAGTGAGTATAGCTCATAAAGATCTGACGGTTTGACTTCAAACAGCAACAGACAGAGTCTCAACCGAGCTTGAGCTCAGCGTTCCATGCCTGGCATGGAAAGTTAACTCTTTCATCTCTGGGGCAGTTCAAAGGTCAGACATCACGGCATATGTTGGAATACAGCAAGACTCCATTAGAAGAAACAACATTACTAAGGTGAGTAATTTTTTCTTGTATGCTAGAGTGCTTGGTCCTGAAAATTTTATGTTCCATCTACTCATTTCCTAGAAAACCTATAGATCTCCGATGCCACTGGAGCAGGGATAGCTAAGGAAATAAAGCAGTTCCTAGCCAGCAAAAAAATTAGCATGGCAAAAGTGATTGGGCTGGGAAGTGATGGAGCAAAGGTTATGACAGAGATGGAGGACGGAGTCAAGTCCAAAAAGACTGGAGCACACACCCATTTTTCAAATACCACGGAGTCTCTCCAATAATGCTAAAAATGTACTTTATTACGTATAAAACAACATGAACGCCTGACATGTTTCGGATTTTAAGATCCTTTTTCACTGTCTACGTCCTTTCTTTGATGTGGTCTCCAGAACTGTACATAGTATTCCAGCAGCGTTCATTCTAGAAACCAAATTTGGTGGGTCAAATGACCCAGTGGCCACTGAAAAGGTGGATCATTTCATGAAAAATGTGGGTCATGCGTGACATTTCTTTAAAAAAAAAAAATCGTTAACCGAATTTTAACTACACGGAATGTGATTGATATTGAAAAATGACTGTTGGCGTGTCACAGTATCATGACAAAGCAATTTTTAACTGTATTACAGCAAGAAAGGGCATCAAAGGGGAAGTTTGGTGTATTAAAAATGAATTTCACATATGGAAGCCAGGATAAATGAATTACTAGCCTCACTGTGACATACTGGTCATTAAGTTTAATTAAGAAAAAACAAGAAATGCAGAGAAAAAACAAAAAAAGACGTAATGAATATCGCAGTGTCCTCTGGAGCTTAATTCAATTGCACCCCCTTGACATTTATTTGACTGGCAGACAGGGCACACAGTTTGAGAAGAATATGACAGAGAAGTGTAACCCCTAGGTGGCTCTATCCCAAGGGCTGCTACCCCTGCCTGTGGGACCAAATGTAGGTTGAGGGGTCTGGGTACTGAAAACAGGTGCCTCCACCCGGAGGACAGGGTTGGTGGTAGTGTAGCTGACCTGGGTACAGCCCTCTGGGACACAGTTACCCGCCCCTTTACCCTCTAATGGCCTAAACAATGTCCTGAACACACATTTACCACAACCCCCAAACAGCAGGTGTACCACCACACTTGTTGACTCACCACCAAGGCTGGTTCCACCAGCTTGGCCCTGGAGACCCCTGAAAAAAAAAAAAAAAAAAAAAAAAAATAGGAATCCAGTGCTATTAGTACAGAGATGCACCACGAACAGCTTAAGTGCAAAAAGATTCAGATCTGATTTATTCAGGGGGAATGAACAAGGAAGGGGCGTAATCAGGTTGATTGGTTTAAAAGTACTGATTCAGTCAGGCTACAAGGCATGCAGTTGAGAGTCCCTCAACACAGTCACACACACTCTGGGTACCCAGTTAGTGAGGTAGGCTAGCCTGATGCGATGCCCGGGTAAGGCTGGCGTTGCAGCTGGTCGGGGCCCTATAGGCAGAAAGAAATAGCCATGCACAGTAACCCACAATTTGTAATGCAGAGCCAGATGGCTCAGTTCGTGATAATCAAGCAAAACAAATAAATCAGATGACACACTTTGATTGAGCTGTTGTTGCAGGGAGCTACCTTGGTGTTTACTCACGGTACTCAGTACTGGATACAGGATGTACAAAATGGAGACTGCAGGATGACATGCTGGTTTGCTGGGAGAAGCAGGGCCCACACGATTCACCGTGATGTCGCTCCTGTTTGTGATGTTGAGCAGGGAGCTGATCCCCAGGCAGGTCTCTCGTCGATGTTCTTCTCTGTGGCATGAGCAGCTGGCTGGGCCAAGGTGGCAGGGCCCAGGCCAGGGGAACAATTCGGATGGCAGTCCAGTTGTGCTGGATGCAGCTTCCAGCAAGCGTGACACAATCAGGCAGTGGGGCACCAAATCGCGACCCACTAACTGCATTCAGCACACTTATAGTAAAGAAAAGAAACAGTACCACAGTTCAGATGGCAGCCTGGTTGCAATATAAAGTGTCTCTGCGCAAACTGACACTCTGCGGAAGTCTCTGGTCCTGACAGGCTGATCGCACCGAGGCAAATCTTTGGTTCCCTTCAGGAAGATTCAGTTGGTCACAATTCAGGATTCTGGTCACAGCACTGCAATTTTGGAGAAAGTCCGATTTCTCTTTGGCTCAGAAGGGAAGATGAGGAAGGCAGGCCAAACACAGCCTTCTCACCAGTTTTCCACGTTACTCCACAGGGCAGCTGCTCGAATCACTCGAGCTGTTCATTCTCCAAACTTTAACTCCAGGCTGACTCGAATCGCTGTACCCATCAAGCAGGGCACAACGAAATGGCTCGGAGATAAAATTGCTCTAGTCTCTCCATGTGGAAGAGCTGAAGGCTGGCAGGCTAGACTCTGCCTTCCCGCCAAATCCCTATGCTACCCCGTGGTGCTTCAGCTCCTCGAGCTGAAGCTGCTCACTCTTCCAGCTCCAACTCTCTTCTACCTCACTGCTGCAGGCAGCTCTGGGATTTCCCTCTGATCCAGATGTTTTGGTTGGTTGATCCATCTGTCTGTCAAATTAAGGGCTCCCCCTCCAGGTCTGTTTTGGTGCCAAAATGTAAAAACTACAGTTCCTACAAAAATTCACTCCCACAAGACCTCTGGGACAGGCTCCAATTTAGAGTCCCCAAAGGTACTGATTGGTCCCATTAGGCAGTCCAGAACCAAGATTGTGGTGAAATGCAGGAAGCCCATACTGCAAAGGAAGGCAGGCTAGGCAAACTACATTATTATTATTATTATTATTATTATTATAATAATAATAATAATAATAATAATAACAGATAAACAGTCACAATTCATAGGAGAGCTTTCTCTGCGCAAATAGTGATGGCAGAATGGAGCGATAAACTCTGCAGCCCGGGACGGACTTGAGCCTGAAACTACTTGGCCCCTACCCAGATTAATTTTACACCACAAAATATGCAGCTCTTTAAGAGACAGGCACGGAGGCTAACAGGCAACTCACATGCAAATATTTTTAAATCGCTAGGACACAGAACACCAGCCTGGCAGTGGGCATTTAGGCAAGCCCAAGGAAGGTTTTTAGGAACCCCATTTGTAGGGGGGTTACATAAGAAAAATAAGAATTATTTAGCACTGGCACCAGAAAGAAGATCAGGGGACTCATTAAGGACTCGCTCTACAGTCGTGCTGTGAACCTGGTTAGTACTGGAGCGTTACCTCACATCAGTACTGTCCTTGGAGAAAACCTGGAGTTTGTCACGAAATTTAAATACCTGGGAGTGTGGCTGGACCAAAATCTTTCATTTTCAGAGCATATTGAGGACTTGCTTAAGAAACTAAGGCAGAGGCTGGGCCTCTTCTTTAGGATTAACCGCTTTTTGACTACAGATGCTAAAAATCGCCTGGTCCAATCAACATTCTTATCACTGGTTGACTATGCAGACTTCTTATACAGTCAGTGCCCGAAAACTTCCCTTGCTAAACTGGACACACTTTATCACAGAGCTATCAGATTTATAACAGGCCTTCCTCTTTCTACCCACCACTGCTTGCTGAATGCTACCATAGGGTGGTCCTCCCTTATGTTTAGAAGAAATAGAAATGCGGCGTTTTGGGCTCTTAGAGCTGTCACCAAAAAGCTTTCCCAATATATCTTTGACTGTCTCCCGCTAAACACGCCAGGAACTTATACATTGAGGTACCTCATTTTTCACACTTTGTATTCCCAAGGTCTCTTCACACTTTGGTAGAGCAGCATTTAGCTTTGTACTGCCCACCTTATGGAATAAATTGCAAAAATCTCTGAAATTGAGCGTACCCATCAGCTGGGATTCCTTCAAGACCATATTTGCCCAAACTGTGAGGGAGCACTGTAACTGTTTCCCTCGCTCCATAACCTGTCCTGAGTCCTAGGCACCCAGCTCTCAGCTGCCTTCAGTGCAGACTAGAGTACTGCTGGCCCTATGGATCCATCTCATGTTGTGAGCAAACCTTTTAATTTCTCTCTGCCCAGTTAGGTTGCAACTGCACGCTAGCTACCTGTTTTCCGGCTTAGGTCCTCTACCTCCCTCCCTTATGCTCTCCAGTACCCACCATGTCCTCCCAGCTCCCCACCCTCACTATTCCCTTCTGTTTTATTCTGCCGCTGCTGTGTCATAAGATGTACTGTCACTGTTGTATATACATCTATTATGTACTGGTATTAACCAGACCCATCCTGTAATGAGTTCTGTATTTATTTGCTGCCTTAGTGATATATTGTCACTGTTGTATGTAACTCTATTTTGACCAGCCTTAAACAGGTCCATCTTGTAAATGAGCTTTGCTCAACTATGCTCGCCTGGATAAATAAAGATTTTGATTGATTAATTGATTAAACATAATTCCATACGAGTGGAAAATTGTGTATAGCCTGGCTGCTGTGCTAAAATACTGACAGGTTATATTAGAAGTTAACTGACTATATCATTCATGAGGTGGCCGGTGAAGTCCTTGAAAATAAATACAAATTGAAGTCTGAGTTAGTGGTTCAAAATATCACTGTATTTGACGGAATGAAGTCTATTGGGAACTTACTTAAATTGGCAGATTTCTCTGGGTAGCAATGCGTCATGCACAAACATGTCTGTGACTTGGTCACATGAAGGTTTGTGTGGTCTGCTGAGTCAGCAGGCCTAGTCAGGATGCTTGTTCTAAAATTGTCAGTTCCAGAAGTGAGAGTATTTTGTTTTTCTGTTGATGCACACAGCACAAGCCATTACATTTTTCTCTAAATTATATCTCGACCACCTCTACATGGTGAGTCAGCAGGCCTGAAAATTACGTTTACTGGCTACAAGGGACGGGGAGGTACTAGGTTCACAAGCAGCAGACTCAAAATCCAAGTGTAACTGGTTAGTACTGTCAACAGGAGCAGTATTTCCCAGTTGAATGTCCATCACAGTGACAGACAACTCTGGCTCCTCCGAGGACAGAACCGGCACCTGCATGAGAAACAAGTGGTCTGCTACTAGAGTGAATGATCCGCTGACTGTTGCAATTGAGGGACCTTGCCAGGTGACTTTGATTTCCTTTCTGCAATCGATATCTGGAGGGGGAAAAAAGCAAAGGAGGTTATTCCAGCATGTGGCCTGTACTGACTGACTTTTGAGCACAAAACTAAACTGATTGTACCCTGTGTTTTAACTTACTACTGTAGAAGATGGTGATGTAACCTTGCCACCGTGCTCACAGATGCCCCACCCCTCCATCATCTTAGATCCAGTGACTCCCGTCAACTTTCAGTCCCTAGGGAAGACCTCTGCCGGTCAAGCTGCCTTCTCACACTGGCTACCCAAGCTCTGGAACGCCCTCCCACCGCAAATTCGGCACTCCTTTTCTTCCTACTCTCTGTCTATTGCCCTAGCAAACTTTCTTAATACAAATTGCTCCTGTCCCTGCACCTGCCATGCCCCACTATCCCCTCCCCAATGCCTGACCAGTGGCCTTAGCATTGCTACAGAAGCTGGCATATAACCCCAACCTTGCACTTATGTCCTGGGCCTATTTTGCCCTGTGTACTGTGTATAATTGTATAACTGTGATATACATCATCTGTTGTTTACAGCTGTTACTACTGTGCTAATTTACCTTGCCTGCTGCTTCTTATCACAAAAATTGTTATATGATACTATAATATCCTAAGCATGTAATGTGCGCTGCTTGTATATTCATGCAATTGTGTAGCCTTATGCTGCTTTTTATTTGCTTCTGTTAACTGTTCACTTGATAACCTACGTTTTATCATATCCATGTGTAACCCCCCCCCACCAGTCGTACTGGGAGACGAGCATCTTGTTGCTCAGTGTGCCTTTCCTGGTGAAACAATTGCAATAAATAAAAGTAATTTATCCACCTTGATATGCCTTATTTAATTAACAAAACATATTCTTGGTTATTGCTCTGTTCCACTGACTTAAGATCTATGGCTGCTATCCCAGGACTCTCTTGGCTGTTTTCTTTAAAGTGCCTGGCCCTGTTCTTCCAAAATGATTGCTCGTATAAGAGTGTAAGACAAGTCTAGTGCATTTTTCTGTTTTCCATCACATTGTGAACAGGCGTGGACATTAAGATCTCTTCCCCTGCTGCCTCAGCCTGATCTTGATGCCAGACAGCCAGAGATGGCTGCCTTCTTGTTCTCTCTTGTAAACTGCTATCCACCTCACATCATGTAAAAATGCCCCCCGGCCCCTACTTTTCTTCTGACTTCTCATAAACCTTCATGTGACCGAGTCACAGACATGATGCTTGTGCATGACGCATTGCTACCCAGAGAAATCTGCCAATTTAAGTAAGTTCCCAGTAGACTGCATTCCGCCAAATACAGTGATATTTTTAACTACTCACTCAGACTTCCAAGTAAGCATTAATCACCGACAGAGGAGGGCTCTACCGGTGGATTAATGCCCGGGTGGAGGGGTGGGGGGATTGCACGAGGCCGCAGGCAGAGTGCTTTCAACCACCCACCGGGCATTAATCCAGCGGTAGAGTCCGACGCTGGAGGTGATTAATGTGCTTGTAACATGGCAAGTGCAAAGTATATATATTGTGCGAGTACTCGCTGAGTTGAAGATAGAGAGCACTTGCCCACAGTGATAATGCTTGTTGCCAAACTATGCCACATTTCCTTGCTTTGAACTCAGTGTCATGATGTGCCAACGTGCACGTTCACGGTACATGCTACACATTCTTTTATATAGTGTTGGCTATTTTTAAGCTGACACCAGCAGAGGATTACTGTGTGAAACACACAATATCATTCTCATTTTTCGATTCCTACTGACAGTTTGCATGGTTTGTTGTTCAATGTTAAGTCCCGATTATGGATGAAAGCAGTGCAGTGTGGGAAAACTATCCCGTCATAATACCACATGTTGACAGACTTATTATACCTTTATTGTTCTTATGTACCTTGTGTGCTACTGTGCCACGATACCTCCCTGTTCTATATTTATTTCCCTTACTGGCACACTTGAACAGGGCCTCTGGTGTGTCACGAGCTGCTCCAGAGCCACTGAAGATTTCCTGGGTTTTTTCCTCAACACTCACGATCTTCAGCGTCGTAGCACCTACTACTCCTGTGTCTCACTGTTCCCGGCCTGCCTCGATTTTTGATCGCTTCCCTAAGCGCGATCTCATGGTGGCTTCTTGAGGGTAGTGCACAAACGGGCTCTACTGCTGGATTAATCACCGCTCAACTTTGGTCAGCTGATGCATTTGGACCAGTCTATGCTCTCCATTTGCCTGTCATTTTCTATGCCATGTTACAATTTGTATTTACTTTCAAGGACTTCACCGGCCGCCTCATGAATGATATAGTTGGTTAACTTCTTATACAACCTGGCAGTATTTCAGCACAGCAGCCAGGCTATACGCAATTTCCCACTCATATGGAATTATATTTAATGCATCCCCTTCTCTTCCTCTTTCTGGTGCCAGTGCTAAATAATTCTTAATTTTCTTATCTGTGATATTTTTCTCAAATTGTGTGCCCTGTCTGCCAGTCAATTAAATGCCATGGGGGTGCAATTTAATTAAATTCCGGAGGACTCTGCGGTATTCATAATGTGTCTTTGGTTTTCTCTGCATTTCTTGTTTTCTTAATTAAAGTTAATGACCAGTATGTCACAGTGAGGCTAGTAATTAATTTATCCTGGCTTCCATATGTGAAATTCATTTTTAATGCATACTACACTTCCCTTTGATGCCCTTCTTGCTGTAATACAGTTAAAAATTGCTTTGTCATGATACTGTGACATGCTAACCATCATTTTTCAATATCAATCTCATTCCGCATAGTTAAAATTCAGTTTACAACTTTTTTTTTTTAAAGAAATGTCACGTATGACCCACATTTTTCATGAAATGACCCACCTTTTCAGTGGCCAGTTGTCATTTGACCCACCAAATTTGGTTTCTAGAATGAATGCTGCTGGATTACTGCATACAGTTCTGGAGACCCAATCAATGAAAAGACATAGAAAGTGAAAAACGATTTTACAATCTGAAGCGCATCAGGCGTTCATGTCGTTTTATATGTAATAAAGTATATTTTTAGCATTATTGGAGAGACTCGGTGGTATTTGAAAAATGGGTGTGTGTGCTCCAGTCTTTTTAGACTTGACTCCCTCCTCCATCTCTGTCATAACCTTTGCTCCATCACTTCCCAGCCCAATCACTTTTGCCATGCTAATTTTTTTGCTGGCTAGGAACTGCTTTATTTACTTAGCTATCCCTGCTCCAGTGGCATCTGAGATCTGTAGGTTTTCTAAGAAATGAGTAGATGGAACATAATTTTCAGGATCAAGCACTCTAGCATACAATACTAGCTTTTTGTCAATAGTGATGGCTGTGCTTTCATCACAAATTAACATGATGTGTGGGCTATTTTCACATTTTTTACTTGTCTCCTGCTGTGTTAACAAAGCTATGCATTCTAACGCCAGTAATGTTCAGTATATTCATAACTTTATGCAGTAGCCTTCTAAGGTAGAACTGCCCGGAGAGATGGAACATATGCAAATGATGGAATCTTTTGCATGAAACACTTTTCAAATGCTGCGTTCTACTAACTGCCTTAGCTCTAAACCCTCAGATTTTTCTCTCCGCCTGTCAAGACTAGACTCTCAGAGATCCTCTCCTCATCATCTTGTTCTGACGTGAGAAAATTTATAACATTTATATAAGTATTCTTTACATTTCATTTGCTGCCTCCTTACTTTCATAGTTTTAAGTAAACCCGTAGTTTTAGTGTTGAGAGTGGTGATATTTGTTAAGCAAACAGTCTTTGTTTGCTCTCTGGGCATGTTCATTTCCAAGCAGAGTGAAATCTGCATTACATGTCCTCAGAAAACTATTTAAACATGCCTGGATATGGTTAAAGAAAAAAATGGTTATCACCACGTAAGGGTCCCTCTAGCTCTGACCAGCAGACACCCTAAATTTCTGTGGCTGAAACCACAACAATTATTGTTACTGCTACCCCTGAGACAGGTATGCAAGCAGTTCTTGAGAGGCTTGCTGAACTGGCTGACAACCTGGTTCCCTCTAAGAAATAAAAATAAAACTAAGCACACTGAACCCCCTGCTAGACAGCGTACGGGGACTTCTGTGCCTGCTAGACTTATTGAACCAGCTGACTCCCTGGTTCTCTCAAATAAATCAAACACAGAACCTCCTGCTGGACAGCATTTGGGGACTTCTGTGTCTGCTATAAAGCCTAACAGCTCCTGCAGAAATTGTAAAGCTTTCTAGGAGAAAGTGTGGAAAAATGCCTTGAATGGTTTAAAAAAATTAAATAAATAACTTTAGGCTTACAAGGGCTGTCTGTTTTCTCAACAGCAGACCACTGCAAAGCAGTCTTTCTCCTCTGATCAGTCTTCCTATTATTAAGAGGAATAATGTATGTTTATGATTACATAGAAGAAAGTGGAACCTATTAAACTGAGGTTTTTCCCTGAACAGGAGTTGGGCTATTCCCACAGAGCATTTGAGGATTATTCCTCACTTTTCATATATTGTGAGAAATGATTGGGCTGACACCCACTAAAAGCTTTTCCTTCCTGTGAATACATTCTTCGGGAAAGATATTTTAAGGATTTTTACAAATTCAAAGCTCTGTCTTCCCCTCTTGAAAAGAAGCTGGATAAGAAATATCAGCTGGACAGGGAGAGAGCTGAATTTTTATTCTCCCACCCTGCTCACCAAGGAGTAGTGCAAGTGACAGCCTGTAACAAGGCAAAGATACGCTGGCATTCCTACTAACAAGGATTTCAGGAAAATTGACAGCATGGCTTTCAAGTCTTTGATGCTCAATACCAAAAGTCACTGTGGCAGTCTATCCTTGCTATGGTAGTCAAGGCTCAGACTTCCCTGTCCGATGATCTAGCTGAAACAGTTAAGTTGGGTTTTGAAGCAGCCAAATACGAGTCGTATGACTGCTGCTTTTTTGGGCACTACTGCTAGATAAATGGCAGATTAAGTAGCTCAAAGGGGGGTATGCCTGGCTGAGAGTCACAAACCTCATTCAGGATACCCAAACCAAGGCTATGTTTCTTCCAGTTGAGGGTCATCCCCTCTTGGAAGAGAGATAAAGGCTTACACTAAAACTTATGGAAGGGGAGGCAGAGACAGATCATTTCACATTATGCCTTTCTTTTATCAGGTTAGAATTGTGCCTCAGTATCAGCAGTACCCACACCAGGGGTACTTCAGGCACCACAGTGGGTTAGGGATTGGCTCAGAGTTCAAATCCCTGCCAACAGTAAAAAAAAAAAAAAGATTCAAAACATGTTACTGTCACAAAGTGGAGCCTGTCCTAGTACAGCAAAAGGTACCACAAAGAGAATGAGGTATGCTGGCCTGTCTTTGACTTCACGGTACTAAACAGGCATTTTTAACAAGGCCAAAGTTAAAAATGATAAGTTTGCCACTGATTCTGCCAACACTCCAGACAAGGGAAGGGTTGGCATCACTGGTGTTAAATGGTGCCTATTTCCTCTCCTTCATAAAGGAATTTCACAGAAAGTACCTCAGGTGCATACTTCCATCAGGTCACTCTCCAAGAGTCTGCACGAAGTGCTTGGCAGGGTTTCTGACACACCTTCAAAGACTAGGTGTCACAGTTTTCCCATACCTAGATGACTGGCTAGGGGTTGTAAAATCAACCCAGCAAGTGGCCTAGGGGCTCCTGGAGTCACTAGGGTCCCTGATAATCTAAAGAAGTTCTGTCCTTCAGCCTGCTTAGGCACTACGGTTCATAGGAGCAGAGTTAGATACCTTGCAAGGCAGGGCCTACCTGCCTCTCAGCAGGGCAAGGTGTATCCCACTGATAGTGGGCTCATTTAGCCTGAACAAACAAAAAGCCAAAAGACAGTTTCTTCAGCTACTGGCCCCATGACACCTGCCACTGGCATAGTCCTGGAATCCAGGTTATGGATGAGGGACATTCAGTTTCACCTCTGGGTTCACTAGGGAAAGGTCCCTCCTTTAAAACTAATTCTGATAACGACAAATATTGTTACAGGTCACCCAAGGGTGGAAAGAAGAAACCAACCTGAGGAAAGGGGTCCCATTTTTTTTTTTTTTCCCAGCAAGAGTCCCCATCAATTGTTCAGTCAACAGATGTATCCCTGCTAGTGTGTGACTCCCATCTGGGGGTTCACACCATCCCAGCACAGAGTCACTTCTGCACACAAACCTGCTGGAGCCAAGATTAGTGTCACTGGCACTAAGGGTTTCCACACAACTGTCAGTATAGGATGCTCCATGGGGGCTATTCAGGTGTCAGCGTGGCTCAGTTGGTAGCATATCCGCCTCTGGACCGAAGGTCATGGGTTCTCATCCCACACTGGGATTGGACTTGCACCTAAAAATCGCTGGCATCCGAGTGCAGTATTGGGGGGTGCTGTACTGCTGGGGTGTGCCGTCCTTCGGATGAGATGTTAAACCGAGGTCCCTTCTGCCCATCCTGGTGTTGTCCTGGTGGGTGTCCAGGTGGAAGCAAAATAACCCAGGGCACTCTTCGCAAAGAGTAGGGAACATTCCCGGTGTCCTGGCCAACATTCCCCTTCCCATAAACCAGTTCATGCAATTATCCAGGCTGTGTGTCACTTCACTACCAGTCTAGCATTGCTTGTAAAGTGCTTTGGATGTATGAAAAGCGCTATTTAAATGCTGATTATTATTCTTCTTCTTCTTCCTCTTCTTCTTCTTCTTCCTCTTCCTCTTCTTCTTCTTCTTCTTCTTCTTTCATCTGCCAGGCAAGGACAATACCTGGGCAATCATAGATGGGATTTGGACAGTCAGGTGGTGCAAGAAACTTTAGGTGGGGCACCCCAGAGGTAGACTTGATTGTGTTCCACCAGAACCACCACCTGCCATTGTGCTATGGCAGACCACCAGATACGGGAACAATCCCTCTGGATGCTCTGGCTCTGGATTAGTCAGAGAAGCATCTACATGCTTTTCCTCTTTTCCCTCTGGTTTACAGAGTATTTCTTAAGCTCAGGTGCCAGTCAGCATCAGTGCTCTTGATAGCACCGGACTGGGCCAGGCAGCCATGGTATTCTCTGCTACTCTTCATGTCTGGGTTTGAACCAATACATCTTCCTCAGAGGTACAATCTGCTAACCTCCAACCAAGATAGGCTCCTGTACCTAAAACTTGGGCTCGAGGCATAGCTCTTGGGGGCCTACAATATGTGGAATTGCATTTTTCTGAAAATGTCTTGGACATTTTAAGTGGGTACAGGAGTCCCTCTATTAAGGAAATCTATGCTTCAAATGGAAAAGGTTTTTTTCTGTTGCTGTTCGACTAGGAACTGGTACCAGCACATGCTGGGGTCCCAGCTGTGTCTGATTATTTTCTTATTTACATTCATTGGACTTCCAGTCCAGCACCCTTAAGGTCCACCTAGCTGTTGCATCAGCCTGCATGTCAGCTAGATAAGATGTTTCAAGTCACTCCGGATCCTATCTCCAAAAGGGCTCTTTAAGGGCTTCACACATAACAGTACAGGCTGGTGTCCCAGCTGTGCTGGACTATCTTACCTATTGCATTTACTGGACTTGCAGTTCAGTACCTTAGAAGCATATACTTGTATTTCAGTGGCTAGAATGTTCCTCTATTTCTCTGTGACCCAGACCCTGTTTTCAAAAGGTTCTTTAAAGGCCTATCCTATTTGCACACACCCTCACTAGGAACTGGTGCCAGCATGGTACCTAAATGTGTGTATGGTTAGGCTCATGGGTTCCCCTTTTGAGCCTATGCTTTAAGTTTATTGGAGATATGCCACATGAAAATTGTTCTCACTGCATTGAACATGGCTACATTTCATTCCGTAGAGACAAAGTGGTCCTGAAAATAAACGGGAAGTTTCTTCCTAATATGGATTTTAATTTCCATTTGAACCAAACCATTACCTTACTTGTCTTTTCACTGATCACTTTGGTTCAAGTGAGAGGAGTCTTCATTGTTTGGATGTCCAGTGAGTTTTTAGCTACTACTTGACAACCACTACAGTCCATAGGCAGGCTAGGAAACACCTGCTCCAGACCTATGAAATGTGGGAAAGGTTAATCCATCATCAAAAGGTTAAATTCTCAATGGATAGTCCAGTGTATCCAGTTCTGCTACACAAAGGCTGGTAAGGAGCCCCCATCGGGTTTGAGGGCTCATTCCACAAGAGGGACAGCTGCTACTTCAGCAGCTGCCAGGGATGTTCCATTACTGGACATTTGTAAAGCAGCTACCTGGAAAACAGTACACACCTTTACAAAGCATTACAATCTGGATATTTTATCTAGGGGTGATGCTAGGTTTGGCACAGCAGTCCTGCAAAGTCTGTTTCCAAATTAGAGTTCTGTACCCACCTCCAGGGGTACTGCTTGGTAGTCTGCATAAAGTTATGAATATACTGAGCATTACTGGGGTTAGAAGAAAAAATTACTTACCACAGTAATTGTGTTTCTTCCCAATGATGCTCAGATATTCATGACTTCTCTCCTTACCTCCCCTTCCAGAACTTCAGTCTCTGCACTCCTGTATATTGTGCTCTCAGGGGTATAAATGCCATGTGTGGCACGTATGCTGTGGTTGCGTTCACTATTGTTATTACCTCCTTGCCAGGTGATTCTGGCATTCAGGGGTATTCTTTCACATGCTATGCCCTCCTGTTGGCCCTTTTTTTGGGTGTTAAAGGAGTTCCTACTATAATTATTATTATTTTTATTATTGTTATCATGCTCAATATTGTCATCATTGTCACACTTAGTCCTCGTGGGCCTGTCTTTCCAGGCTTCTAGGCAAATCTGAGGGTTTGGAGCAAAGGCAGTTAGTAGAATGCAGCATTTGAAAAGTGGCTCATGCAAAAGATTCCATCATTTGCATTATGTTCCATCTCTCCGGGCAGTTCTACCTTAGAAGGCTACTGCATCAAGTTATGAATATCTGAGCATCATTGGGAAGAAACACAATTACTATAGTAAGTAATTTTTCTTGAGTATGTCATTGGCTGTAGTTTCTGATGAATACGAAGCATTGTTGGCCATAGACAGTTTGTCAACAAAAGGACAATTTAAACTAGACGAAAATTCCATTAGACTAGTATATTTATGAATTGGCAAGTATTCTTTGGCCTGCTAATAAACACTTTTCACGGCCACTAGAACAGCTTGTTCTTTTTCAGAAATAGCCTAGTCAGGGTGCTTGTCCTGAAACTGTCTGTGCTGGAAGTGGGTATTTTTTTTTTTTTTTATTTCTACTGACGCACTCAGCACAAGTCATTACATTTTTCTCTGAATTATATCTCAACCACCTGTACATGGTGAGCCAGCGGCCTACTGGCTACAAGGGACTGGGAGGTACTAGGTTCACAAGCAGCAGACCCAAAATCCAATTGTGACCAGTTAGTACTGTCAACAGGAGCAGTATTTCCCAGTTGAATGTTCGCCACAATGACAGACAACTTAGGCTCCTCTGAGGACGGAACCGGCACCTGATCGCTTGCATTTGTATTTTTGTTAGAAGACCCTGATTCTGACCTAATACAGAGTCTCTTAGGTGCAGAAGATGTAAAAAATGTTTTAATGTTCACTTGTTTCTTTGCCATGTTTATTATAAGCATCATTGAAAGTCTTAAAAGACCTTCAAAAAGCTGGCCTGGTGGTGCCGAGGTTGGCCGCACTGGATGCGCACCTCACGCCATGCCGGCTACCGGGTTCAGGAGGAGCTCGGGGCACGAGGTCGGCAGGGAGGACAGGATCAGAGTCCGAGGACTGCTCTCCTGTCCGGGAGGAGGAAGATTCCGTCTAGTGCTCTGGGGACTTCTAGTGACAGCTGGGACAAAGCAGCCTGAGACCAGTAAGTTATTGGGCATGCCAGCGACCACCATGGTATGCAGGCGTGCATACCTGCTCTAGGGCATGATACATGACCGAGCCAATGGGTAGGGACCAAGTACAGAATCGTCCTCCGGATGGGCGACTGCACCACCTACCTCAGCTACACTCCACTAGCCGGTCTTGTTCCTCCTGTGCCAAAACCCAGCTTGGCCTGAATTCTAGATAGAGTGCCCAGGGTGGATAGTGTGGCCTACCTCGGGGGCTCTGAGCGGGTGACAGCGGGTTGGTGCCTGGAAGACTGAGAAGTTTCAGGCTTGGAGGTAGAGCTGAAGAGTAGTGGATGCCCAAAAGAGTTCCCTGAGAGACAGTGCAGAAAACAGAGTTTGAAAGAAAAAAAAAAAAAGGGCTTCAAAAGTGACTCTGACTCTTCTGTTTTATTTCCTGTCCCTGCAGATATTTCTTAAAGTTTTTATATTGTTCAACACTTGTTCACTCTGCTGTCAGGCTTTCCCTGCCTTGCTCAAACTATGAGAACAAGAGACTGAGAGACAGACCACTCACACACTCCTCCCAGCACTTCAGACTCAATCCTCTTTTTATTTCTTTTTCAATTCACTTGATTAGTAATATACTGGCTTTCCCTGCCTGCCTGCCAACAACTGTGTGAACAAGACAGCCCCCTTCTCACACACAGGCCGCACAGCCCCATCACTGACCTCTGCTTAGTAAGGTTGCTTTATTTTTGTCTTCTCAGTTACTGATACTTTTCTTTCTGTTTAAATTCACTAGTCTGTAGTGTATCAATCTGCTTTGCTGTGGCTTTCCTATAAGTTGCTTTGCTGCTGGCAGATAGCCCCCAGTCCACCACACACACAGATTCTGCCAATGCACTCTCCTCTCTAAGTTCAGCTTTACTTATTTTGCTTGCCTGGCTATCTATTTTATAATTTATTTTTGCTATACACTTGACTGCCAACTAATGTGAAAAAGAAATGTCTGAGCTAGCCCCCGGGCCCTACAGCCCCTCACTGTCTCTGCTTAAGCTTAATTGTTTGTTTCCCCAGCTATTTCTTTTTATTTTCCTTCTTTCACTTAATCAGCTGCTGTGGCTTTCTCTGCCTGGCTGCTGAGACCCCCACCCAACATGTAACAGAAGACAACCCCACCTTCCACTGTCGCCTCACCAACTCCTACTTTATTCTTTAATTTCCTTGCTGAAATGTATTACTTTTATTATTTCTTTTAAGTTTGTTGCTGTCTGCTGATGCTGCCAACTAATACAAAAGCCCCCCATACACAGACCCTTTTATTCTTTTTCTACTCATAATTCACTTCCTTCCAGTAAAAGTAAATCAGTATTCTCTGTGCCTTCCCTATGCCCAGCAGATTAAGCTGCAGTCAACACTGCTCTTAGTCTTGCAGTTATTTTAATTATTTCCAAACAAAACTGATCAGATTTCCCCAACTGTTTTTTTGTTATTATAACACACTGCCTGCACCCACTGATTTTAGGAGCCTGGAGATCATTGAGGGGCAGAGGCCCCACAAACTTGGCCCTTGCACCAACTGTGCTGCTGCTCAAATGTACTAGTCAGTCCCAAATCAAATATTTCATTTAAATAAGAGCCAAAATGTAAAGTCTCGACTAGTGGCTCTTACAGCTGTTAATGTAAGCTGTAATGAGCCTAAGATGATTTGCTTTTGTACAGATTGCGATCAAACGCACTGTCGTTTAGTTCTGTGCTGCTTGCTAACACGACGAGTCTCCAGAACGTACAGCGCAAGCAACAGTGAAGAGTGCGATCTTGGTAGCTCGATCTATACTATGTGATGTGTCTCTGTGCACATCACATGGTACAGATCGAAAGCGCCTGCCCGGTTCAGCCATTCTGTGGCTGATATAGGCAGAAACTCCTGCCCCTGAATGTGTTTATCAAGCTAACTGGCGACGTCCTCCCCATTGGATGTTCTATGCAGCGGTTGCCAAATACTGTGCAGTGCTGTGCTATGACACGCCCCAAGGGGTGTTCTTTATGCTGGAGTCAGTCGGTCCTGCCTCTCAAACACACCCCCTGGAAGAACTCGACCACCTTTCTGCAGCCTAGTACTGTTGTGCCAAGTGGTGTTCTTCAATTGGCGATCAGTCCTGCCTACAAACATCCCCGGGGCGAAATCTGATGTAACAGACCAAGAAAAAAAAAAATTTTTGTAGCCTGACATGCCCCAAGGGGCGCTCTTTAGTAGCTCTTGATCTTGCATTTTTAGGAATGCCCCCGGGACAAACGTGTCTGCTATGCACTGTGCTGCGGCGTGCACTCGCTCGCTCATACTTCTTAAAGCAGTAGGCGCGTCTGAAAGACCCATGCAGCAGAATTAATAGGGGACAGGCTTGCCATCGGGCATGCCATTGGCGCAGTCCCGCGGCCTGAAATGATCACTGTTCCAGATGAGGTCTCACCAGCAACCTATACAGAGGCAACACCACATCCTTTCTTCTCCTTCTCCCTATGCAACCCAGCATCCCACTAACCTTTCCAACTGCTTTGTCACATTGCCTGGCTATGATTAGGTCGTTCAGACTGATTACGTTTAGGTTTTGCTCCTGTTTGGTTGTTTTCAATATCACTTCCCCCGCCGGCCTGCTGGCGCAGGGGCATGTTGCCTACCTGAGACGCCAGCGACCCGGGTTCAGGAATGGATCTGGGACATCGGAGGGCCGGCCGGGGGAGAATGATTGAGCGTCTGAGGACTGCTCTCCTTCTCCGGGGGTGGGGTGTGGTAGTGTGTTTGGTGCAACATGGACACCTAGTGGAGGCTGGGTGTACCAAGCACGCCAATGCCAAAGTGTTCAGTGGAGCGGGGCGGACGTTGGTCGTTATTGCATGTCACAGCCCCCATACACCGGGGAAAAAATGCCACCGGCCGCCCCAAATGAAGCTGCCCTCAGCTTCAGTTGTTCCCAGGTTGGCATGTTGACCTGTCCTGATGTTGCAACACTCCTAGGTGCTGGTGCTGTGACCCAGCCCTGGGGGGTAAGCCAGGGGGTATCGACGAGGCGTGACTGATTTAGGAGTGGAAGCAGGGGGGCCATGACTGGGCTGAGGAACCGGGTGACTGGTGGCGAGAAAAAGCATAAAAAAAAAAAAAAAAAAAAATTATATATATTAGAGGCAAAAAAACTGTAAAAATTCGATGTTAGGGTTGAAACCCCCTTTGCACCCCTTCAGCCCACCCCACCAACTGGAATCGGGGTACACATTGGGGTCATTGGCCCTAAGTGTCACCCCATCACATGTGGAAAGAAGCTGAGGAATAGGAGAATGGGGTGACAGTTAGGACTGATGACCCCAATGCACACCCCGATTCCATTTGGGGGTGGGCTGGAGGGGTGCAAAGGGGGTTTCAACCCTAACATCAGATTTCCTCGCTTTTGTTGCTGTGGAACAACCCTAACTGATGCATTAAACTGAGTTTTTTACCTCTAATTTCCCTTCTTTTTGAGAATGATAATGAGAAATAGTGAATGTAGTGCAGCGGCAGGGCGTGGGTGATGTCTTGTCGCATTGTAACATTGTGCCCGCAAACGCAAATCGTAATGCGAATGGTGACGCAAAGCAAAACAGAAAGAGGAACAGTACTGTAGACAGAAATGTTTAAAACAACGGAAACGCAACCGCAAATGAAAACGCAGCGGGTAACGCATATGGTGGCGAACGCGGAACAAGTGAAACGGGTACGAACCGAAGCAGAAACGGTAATGGTAAGAGTAATGTAAGCGCACAGGCTGGTTTTACCCAAAAGCTGTATAGAGAAAGACAGTGAGTAGAAAGAATGTATGCAAAATAATGAGACTCTGAACACAAAAATCAGTAGTTGTAATAGTAAATTGCTTATATCTCAGTAACCGTACGACATATAAAAAAATTTAAAAGTCATATGTATTATTACTTTCCTGGCTAGTTTTATGGGGGCTTTAATTTTTCGACAAAAACTCCGTATCTTGCGCCGTTTTCGAGATACGGGCCCTCAAAGGCGCGGCGAACGCCGTAATGTTATTCTATGGGGGAAAAAAATCAGAAGTTCAGACTGCCATAACTTTTGAACAGTTTAATATTTTTTCACAAAATCTTGAAAGGCACATCGGGGACCCCGGCCGCATGTTCCCTGAAGATTTTGGGCCGGTCGTGCAAACCGTGCGACCTGTAGGCGTGACCGTAGAATTCCAGAAAAAGCGTAAACGCACACGCAGATCACGCTTAATAACTCTGCAGCCGTGTATCCGACCAGTACAAAGCTTGGCAGATCCCAAGGCGTATGGATCTTGATTGTGTATTCCAAATTTCAGGCAAATCCGTCAAACGGTTGCAAAATTTTGGGTTTAACATGTAAATGGCTCCTCAACCCTAACTATGGTAGCACGGTGTGTGTGTGTGTGTGTGTGTGTGTGTGTGTGTGTGTATATATATATACATATACATCACTTCCCATTTGTATTCTGCCCCAGGGGTATCTGTGCCCTAAGTGCATTATTTTGCACTTTTGCATTGAAACCCAGCTGCCATACCCTTGACCACTCCTCAAGTTTTCTCAGGTCTCTGTTCATCCTTTCCACGCCCCCCCGTCGAGTGTCTACCCTATTGTAGATTTTGGTATCATCTGCAAAGAGGCAGAGCTTCTTCTCCAGCTTCTCTACAGTGTCACTTATGAATGCGTTAGAGAGGACCGGCCCCAGCACTGATCCCTGAGGCACCCTGCTGGTCACCCTCCCTCCCCCCAGAGTGAATTGTTTACCACCACCATCTGTTTCCTATCCACTAACCAATTCCTTACCCAGTTTTACTGTCTTTGGACACACTCCTAAGTTCCCCAGCTTGTTTAATAGTCTCCTATGTTGAACAGTGCCGAATGGCTTAACTGAAATCTAAGTGTGCCACATCCACCACACCTCCCTGATTTAGTTCCTTCATCACCCAGTCAAAGAAATCTATCGGATTCATTTGACAAGACCTCCCCAGTGCTCCCATATTAATTTGGCATTTTTCCTGTAACTCCAGGGTGATATTCCTGTGTTTTCCTGTAGATTACATTATTTCCTATGGAAGCTGAATTACCCTGTTTTCCTGTATAACCAATGCAAGTCTATGGGAAGAGTTTTCCTGTAGATGCCTCCAAATCCCTGTAAAATACAGGAATCCCTGTAGATATGGGAGCCTTGCCTCCCTCCTGTGAACCCATGCTGTCTCTAGTCTCATAACCCATTAGATTCAAGATATTTCACTATCCTCTCTTTCAGCGGTGATTCCATTAACTTTAGGTAGGGAATTTCGGGCAGACTAAGTGGGCCAAGTGTTCCTTATCTGCCAGCAACTTCTATGTTTCCCACTACCAAGGTCAGACTGTTTGGTCTATAATTTTCAGCCTTCTTCCTGCTACCAGTTTTTATGAAGAGGGACTACATCTGCCCTCCTCCAGTCCCCTGGAACCACACCTGTCTCAGGCGAGCCGTTGAAAAGGACTGTCATAGGTGCAGCCAGTACCTCCCCAAGTTCTTTCAGTACCCTAGGATTTCAGTACCATTGCATTATCTACTTTTAGATTAGTGAGCCCCTCTAGGGCCCTCTCATCTGGAAAAGGACCGGTACCCATTTCCCTCCTACAGAGCTCAAATCTCACACACACACACACACACACACACACACACACACACACACACACACACACAAAATGATACTTTCCTGCCACAGTCTGACCATAACAGTTCATAGAGCTGGGTAAACCTTAGAGTTCTTATTACACCTTAGAATAATTCATATATATTTTGGCAGTGCTGACTGATAGTTCAAATATTATTTTTAAACTTCATTTGTTTTTTTTTTGATTGTTGAAACTGCAAGGCCCACTGGGCACAAGTGACATTTACAGGGGCGACCTGGGAGCATTGTGGAGGTTAACTGATTTACTCAGGATCACACATCATGCAAGTGGAGGCTCAGGGAATCAAACCCAGATCTGCTGGATGTACCACGCTCATTCACAGCTTATTGTACTAACCTTTAGGCTGTACTGCCAGACCCATTTTTGATATTTAACCCCCTAATGTAGGCAAACCCTGGACTGCACATTCCATTATGCAGCTGTAAGTATCACCTAAGCCTACTTATCAGTTATATATGTTGTGCTATTGTATGTAAGATGCTTCTCATAGAACTAATAAAAGTAACAAAAAAAAAAAGAAAGTGAAAAATTTGAAATCTTGTTGGTTGGCAGCAGGCGTGAAACTGTGTTCAAGGACACAGGCAGCCAGTGTAATTTAGCATGGACTGAACATAGAAACATAGAAACATAGAAGTTGACGGCAGATAAGGACATAAGGCCCATCCAGTCTGCCCATTTCTTTTTCTACCTTATAAATGTGCCATCGCCTTTGCTATGTCAGTGACCTATCTATTCATAGTCATTTGTATTGCTCCCTTATGCCTATCCCATGCCTGTTTGAAGCCCTGCACTGTATTCATAGCCACTACTTCTTGTGGTAAGCCATTCCATGCATCTACCACCCTTTCTGTGAAAAAGAATTTCCTCACATTCCCCCTTAATCGGCCTCCCTCTAATCTCATGCTGTGTCCTCTTGTCCTGCTATTTTTCTTATATTTAAACATGTTAGACTCTTTCACCTTGTTTATGCCCTTAAGGTGTTTAAATGTCTCGATCATATCACCTCTCTCCCTCCTTTGCTCAAGGGTATACATATTGAGCTCCGTTAATCTGTCCTCATATGTCTTCTGATGCAGTCCCTGCACCATTTTGGTTGCCCTTCTCTGGACTGCCTCAATTTGGTTAATGTCCTTGTGAAGGTGTGGCCTCCAATACTGCACGCAGTACTCCAGATGGGGCCTAACCAATGTCTTGTACAGAGGGATTATTACCTCCCTCCTACGACTTGTGATACCCCTACTAATACACCCTAACACCCCCCTAGCCTTACCTACTGCTTTAGAGGTCTGCTTGGATGATTTCAGGTCATCAGTGATGATGATGCCCAAGTCTCTTTCTTCCTTTGTGACTGCTAGCAACTCCCCTCCCAGCCTATAAGTGGCTTCAGGGTTTCTCTTCCCTATGTGCATGATTTTGCACTTCTTTGCATTAAATCCCAGTTGCCACTCTTCTGACCATTCTGCTAGTTTATCCAGATCTCTTCTCATTATGCCCACCCCATCTGGATCATCTACTCTGTTGCAGATCTTGGTGTCATCTGCAAACAGACAAGCCTTACCCTCTAGTCCATCTGCTAGGTCACTAATGAAGATGTTGAATAGGACTGGCCCCAGGACTGATCCTGAGGTACCCCACTTGTGACTTGCATCTCTTCTGACTGTATACCATTTACCACCACTCTGTTTCTGCCAGTCAACCAGTTTGCCACCCAGTTGACCAACTTCTGACCCACCCCGAGCCTACCTAGCTTATTTATCAATCTTCTATGTGGAACAGTGTCAAAGCTTTGCTGAAGTCAAGGTAAGGCGACATCAACTGCTCCCCTTGGTCCACCACTCTGGTTACCCAGTCAAAGAAATCTATGAGATTAGTTTGACAGGACCTTCCTTTTGTAAACCCATGCTGTCTTGGATCCTGTGCCCCTATGGATTCCAGGTGTTGCACTATCCTTTCCTTAAGAGTGCTTCCATAATCTTGCCCACTACTGAGGTAAGACTGACGGTCTGTAGTTCCCGCCTCCTCCTGCTACCACTCTTGTGGAGTGGGATCACATGAGCCCTTCTCCAGTCTTCTGGGACCTCTCCTGTGCTCAGAGACTCACTAAACAATTCTGCTAATGGCTCTGCTAGTTCCTCCTTTAGCTCCTTAAGTACCCTGGGATGTATGCCATCAGGTCCCATTGCCTTATCCACCTTGAGCTTAGCAAGCTCTTGTAGGACCCTTTCTTTTGTGAAGGAGTAGTGCTCACCTCCTCCCCTGTGTCCATGATGCTGAGCTGTGGGCCCTGCCTACCTTCTCTTCAGTGAATACTGAGCAAAAGTATCTATTTAGGATAGATGCCTTTACAGGGTCCTCCTCCTCACATGCTCCCTTTTCTCCATTAAGCTTAGCAATACCCTGGACTTTCTCCTTTCACTAATGTATCTATAGAAAGTCTTGTCACCTTCTTTTACTGTTTGTGCTAGTGTTTCCTCAGTTTGGGACTTTGCCTGCCTTACTGCCTTACCTGCTTCCCTTAGGGCAGTTTGGTATGCCCCCTATCTTCATCCCGCTGTGTTCCCTTATATTTTCTGAAGGCCAGCCTTTTGGCTCTGACCTTTTCTGCTACTGTATTTGAGAACCAAAGTGGTTTCCTTCTTTTTTGCACTTCCTTTCTGTCTAACACAATGGGATGTTGCTTCAAGTATTGTATCCTTAATGCTTGCCCACTTTGCCTGTACCTCCTCACCTGTGTTTCTTTTTGCCAGGGCTAGCTTAACTCTGTTGGCCATCTTATCAAAGTCAGCTCCTCTGAAGTCCCATATTTTTGCCTTGGAATGGGATGATTTAGATGTAGTAGCCAAACTGAACCATACCGTGTGATGGTCACTGGCCCCCAGGTGACCTTCTACCTGGAGATCTGTGATCCCTTCTTTGTTAGTCAGTACTAGATCTAGGATAGCCCTGTCTCTTGTGGGTTGCTGTACCAGTTGTTTGAGGCCCTCCCTGCAGGAATCCACTATGAGTCTAGTTCTGGCAGATGTTCCTGCTGGTATTGACCAATCTGTATCTGGCATGTTGAAGTCTCCATTATCAGAACCTCCCTTTAGCTGTCATGTTTTGTATATCTTCTAACAGTAATGTGTCTATGTCCTCCTCTGGTCTGGGGCCTGTAGACAACCCCAGTTCTTATGGCTGTCCCATTTCCTGTTTCCAGGGTGACCCACAGTTCTTCTGGCTCCTTATGTGTATTCTGAATTTCTGTAGCTTTGATATTTTCATTAACATACAGGGCCTCCTCCCCCCTTTTGCACCTGTCTCTTCTGAACAATACATAGCCAGGTACTGAAGTCTCCCAAGTGTGGTTACTGGTAAACCACGCCCCACTAATTGCTACTATGTCCAGTTTAGCTCTGACATTATTGCCTGCAGGTCTGGGATCTTATTTCCCAGGCTGTGAGCATTTGTGTACATGATTTTCCATTGGCCAGATTTTTGTGTGTTAGTTGTTGGGTGAGGTTTGGCATTACCCTGTGCATCGTGATGGGGAGACAAACCTTTTTCTTACCTGGTGATGCAAATGAACAGCAAACACACTGAATTCCAGTTTGACCACTAGCTGAGGGGAGGGTGTTCTTCCCATTCAACGTATGGGGTGCTGCACCCTCTCCCATTTGCTAGTTTAAATATTCTGCAAAGACGCCAAACTTCTGCCCCAATGCACTGACTCTCTTTAGTCAGATGCAGTCCATCAAATTTAAAGAACTTTCGCTCCCAGAACTGTTGCCAGTTCCTACAAATCTGTGTCCTTTTTCCTGGCACCAGTCCTTGAGCCATGTGTTTAGCTCCCTATCTCCCTTCTCTGACCTTCCGTACATCTGCTCCCTTCTCCCAGACTGGCAGGATCTCAGAGAAGGAGATGCGGACGAAATAGATGATAGTTGTCACCCAGCCTAGTCAGGTGTTCCTTGGTCTCCACACTGACCGGCTGGCGAGATCAATAGTCCTATGTGTACTAGGACATCAATGTTTTCTCCTGCTTTGTGAACAATTTTAGCAATGCGGTCAGTGTCTCTCCATGCTGATGTACCTGGGAGACATCTGACCATCACCCTGGCTGGAGATGGGTATCAACTCCCAATCATGGAGTCTCCTATGATCGAAGTTTTTGGATTTCCTTTGTGTTGTTTAGTTTTGGTTCCTGTTTTGGGTGAGTATTGTTGTGCTAGCTCCTGTGCACAGTGTCCTGCTCTGCAGTGTCTTCTGCCTCTTTATTTGATTTCAGAGATAGAGGCAGATACCTGTTATGTAGTGTTTATATGGTTTTGGAGTAATGTGTTGGAGAGCAGAGTGATGGGGCACCTGATTTGCTCCTCTAACCACCTGCCAACCTCCTGGACCAACTACCCTCTGCGGTTGAGGTTTTTCTGTTGGATGCTGGGGAAATGGCGGGTGGTTTTATAATGTATTTCCTCTTCAATATGAAATTTGAGGCGTGCAATCTCTGCCCATGCTGCCCGGAGCTGAGACCTAAGATCTCCAAAGGCCCAGCATGTAGGACAGTGTCCTAAATCCTGTAAGAATGTCCTTCTGAAAATTGTTCCACAGTACCTGCAGTTAATGAAATCCATTCCAAATAAGTTGCTGGGTTTGTAACCTAGTCAGAGTAATTAGAAGGAAAAAAAAAATGCAAGTAATGGTTTAATTGTGCTTGTTTAACTTGTCATAACAAGTTAAATTACTAGTGCCCTGTAAATGAGATCACCTTGTGGAGGCCCACTGATCCGCCCTTCCTGCTCTGCCACAGGAAATGTCACAACTGTGGTACCCTATAAATGGAGTGTAGCGTGGGGTGGTTGGGGATGGGGTGGGTGGCTGGGCCCTTCCCTGTCTAAAAGAAGAACCAGAGACGAAAGAACAAGGAGGTAGAGCAGAAACAATCAGTCAACAACAAATGCAGTAACCCTGAAAGCTTAACCTAATGTTAGATAAAACTGTAAAACCTGTAAAGCACCACCTGTAATAATTTCAGAGAAGATATACCCTGTAAGAAACACTTTGCTCCAGAAAAATAAAGCAGTAACAGAAGATATACCTTGCAAAAGACAATTTGAATCAGAAGATTACAGCAGTAATCTGTTAGCACACCTGTAGGCACACCTGTAATAATGCAGAAGAAGGTATACCAGCAACAACAATTTGAATCAGAGAAAAATAAAGCAATGAAATGTTAGCAACAAACAGTAGCAATCCCTGTGAGTAAAAAATAAAACACCACCACACAGTAAATCTGCTTAGCCAAACTAAGTCTTAATCCTTCTCCCTTGCTCTGGTAAGTTTCTCTACTCTGCCTTTCAAGCAGTCTTAGAAGGAAAGAGCTCAGGTGAAGCTAATGTAACCTCTGTAACCTCTGAGGTGTTGCTGAGCCGGGTTTATTGGTGTCATAGTTTACCAGGTTACTGATTGAGCTCTTCTTGCTATGAGAAAGTCGCTGATTCATGGACTTTGCTGCTGTGCTGCATCTTTTCTTTTTATAAGCCAGCACTTGGAGATCTCCGACCTCATCTGTTCCCACTGTCCTAGATGGATATCTGAGTGCAACAGTTACCCGGGTGCAGATTCTGTGACAAACATAGTAAAAGGCAGCTCAGCCACAGGGACAGAAAACAAATGTGACAGAGAAGTGAGAGACGGATAAACAAGTGCTGACTGTAAAAAGGCTAACGTGCTGGAGAGGACCGAATGTTTGAGAGGCAGGATTTATAAACTAACTGGAACATGCTGTGGACTAAAACAAAAAGGAAAAGGTATTGTGACATATGAATTTACCATCTCTTTGTGTAGGAAGTGGTTATGGTTACAATAATAAATTGTTTCTAATAAAATACCCAATTTGTAGGGCTGGTAAGAGAGAGTGAAACTGCAGCCTCTTTCTTCATTTCTGTGCTGTCTGTTGTTTCCACAGCTTTCTTCAGTAGTCGAGGACCTACCTGGGTTTGATTTTGATTAGTTTACAGAAAAACATTAACTAGTCATAAAATATTAGCAGAGATTTGAGGACGCGTCTTCTCAGTAGCCAGTATTCCTATCAGATAGGTAATGGCCTATGTTGTTTCAGGTGGTGTTTTTTGGATAAGATGTTAACCGTAGGTCCCTTCTGTGTTGGTTGTGCAGATGAGAATGAAGAAGCCCATGCCACTTTCTGAAAAGAGTAAGGGGTTACCCTCATGTCCAAGCCATTCTTAACCTCTCTGTTACAGGGCAGCTCTCCTCTATTCAGCCACACATCTGATGTGTGAGGCTAGCCCATTGTTTATTGGAAATTTGATGATGGGTGCACTTTTACAGACAGCAGTATCGCAATGCTTTACAGATCATCTCTTCAATATGTGACAATCCAGATCCCCAGCAGCAGTGTAAATACAGATGCTTAAATGGACTCCCAGGACCCCTCTGGCAGCCATCACTGGTGGGATCCGCTGTAAGAGATTCAGCTGCAGGATATTTGCCTTGGAACTTTTGATAATCCAGTACATTTGCCCTTTCACCTGCTCCAGCGAAGCAAAGTACAATTAGTGCTGCCAGAATGAATAGCACCATGGTTGTTTAGGTGAAATCATTTATCGTAGAGAGTGATATCATTTTAATGTGTTGCAGCTCCTGGTGTGGAGACCCTGTCCTTCCCCTATTGTGGACAGGCAGCCACTATGATAGGGGGAGGTGGGATCTCCGCAGCAGGAGCTTCAACTCATGGCTGAAGGAGTGGTGCAGAAAGGAAGGGTTCGGCTACATTGAGGACTGGGAACTCACCTGGGAGGATGAGGGTCTACACAGGGGTGATGGCTTGTGTCCAGCCGGGAGGGGAACTGTAGTCCTCAGTGGATAGTTTAAATGTTACTTTGATAAACAATTAAACTAGCCAATAGAAATTTAAACTAGCAGAGTCTGGTGGTGGAAGGGATCAGGGAGGCAGAAACTGCCCCTCCCCCCAACAGATTGAAGTAGAGAGTAAGGGGAACCTGAAGAAGGGGAATCCCCAGGATGCAAATTAATAAAGGAAGCAGGGTGGTCGAGACAAGGGATGGGGAACATTAAAAGGGAGGGAAGGAGGTAGGGAAAAGGGGAGCAAGAAGCATAGTGTAAGCAAAATCTGGAAGGCCATATGTGCAAATACTAGAAGTCTAGGTAATAAGATTCTGGACCTAGAGGCCATCATAGCAGAGGTCAGCCTAGATATTGTGGCAGTTACCAAGTCATGGTGCACTGAAAATCATGACTGGGACATGATCATACCAGGCTGTTCCTTGTTCAGGAAACACCAGTTGGGAATGAAAGGAGAGGGTATGGTGATTGATGTGAGGAAAGCATAAATGTAATGAGGGAAAGCAAAGGTACTGTGGGTCACCCTGGAGACAGGGAATGGAGCCACTATTCACACTGGAGCCACTGTTAGCACTGGAGTGATCTACAGACCTTCGACAGAGGGGAGGAACTGGGCAGGTACTGGTGTAAGCCATTGACAGAGGCGTCAGAAAAGGGAGGTGCTGCTGGTGGGGACTTCGCCCTGCCAGATGTAGATTGAGTGTCCCAGCAGTGGCTTTTAACTAGAAGAAGGGACATCCTGGCCTTTCCGCAGGGGGCGCTCTTAGGCAACTAGTCAGTGAACCCACTTATGATGGGGCAATACTGAACCTGGTACTCATTAACAGGACAGTGTTGCAGATGTCAAGGTGGGAGGCCACCTGGGGACCAGTGATCTCCATATAGTGTTGTTCAGTATAAGAGTGGCTGCAGAATCAACCCACACTAGGGCGAGGGTCCTGGCCTTTAGGAGGGCAGATTTTGTAGAGATGGGTAAATGCATCAGGGATGACCTGCTGGGGGGAGCTGGGTGTGGTGGAGGAACAGTGCACAAAGCTAAAAGGGAGCATAGTAAGGGCAACAAACCTCTGCATCAAGCAAGTGAGCAAAAGCAAGAGGAAAATAGAGTGCAGTGGTTCTTCAAAGAGGTGGCTGAAAAGGTAAAGGGTAGCAATCAGAAGGTATAGGGAGATGCACAGGGAGGAGGATAGGCAGGTACATCAGGGAAACTGAGGAAGCATGGAAAGCAGTAAGGAGCGCAAAGACACAAACTGAAGCGAGAATAGCCCAGGAGGTAACAAAGGGGATGTGACCCATTTTCTACGTATGTAAGTGAAAAGTGGAAGACCAGGGTGGGGTTATAAGGTTAAAAAGGAAGGGGGGAATGTGCAGAGGGGACCAGGAAAGGCAGACATCCTGAACAAATACTTTTGTTCACTGTATATAGAGGAAGGAGAAAGGAGGGCTGCAAAGGTAATAGGATCATTGGAGGAGGGGTGGACATTAGTCCATTTTGGTGGAGAGAGTCCTGAAGGGACTTGCTAATCTGAAGATGGGCAAAGCAGTGAGGTCAGGTGGGGTGTATCCAGGGGTATTGAGGGAGCTCAGGGAGGTACTGGCTACACCTGTGACAGTCCTGTTTAACAGCTCACTGGAAACAGGGGTGGTTCCAGAAGACTGGAGGAGGGCAGATGTAGTCCCACTACACAAAAGTGGTAGCAGGGAGGAGGCTGGGAATTATGGGCCAGTCATCCTGACGTTGATGGTGGGAAAGTTAATGAAGTCACTGCAGAAGGAGAAAGGATTGTGAAGTATCTTGAATCCAGTGAGTTACAAGACTTGAGGCAGCATGAGTTCATAGGAGGGAGGTCTCGTCAAACGGATCTGGTGGAATGCTTTGACTAGGTCGCAAAGGGTTTAGGTCAAGGTGGAGTGGTGGACATGGCCTAACTAGATTTCAGTAAGGCTTTCAACACCATTCTATGTAGGAGACTAGTAAACAAGCTGGGTGGCTTAGGAGTGGATCCAAAGGTGGTAAACTGTATAAGAAAATGGTAAGGAGATAGACAGCAGAGGGTGGTAGTAAACAGAGTTCACTCTGAGGAAGGGAGGGTAATCACCTGAGTGCTTGAGGGATCAGTACTGGGATAGTCTTCTTAATATTTTATAGTGACATGCACAGCAGTCGGAGGGGAATCTCTCTCTCACGCGATGACACCAAAATCTGCAGTAGGGTAGGTACTGGGGAGATGAGCACAGATCTGAGAAAACTAGAGGGCCTGTCAAGGATATACAGGTAGCATCTGGGTTTCAATGCAGAAAGTGCAAAATAATGTACTTAGGGTACAGAAACCCAGGGGCAGAGTATAACATGGGTGGAGTATTATTGATGACCATCCCGCAAGCAGGAAAGGGACAGGGGTAATCATCTGCTGATCTAAAAGTGGCCAGGCAGTGCGACAAGGCATTCGTGAGGGCTAGTATGATGCTGGGGTGCATAATTAGCATCAGAAAGAGAGGTGGCGCGTTGCTGCTATAGATCGCTGGTAAGACTCCACCTAGAGTATTGTGTCCATTTCTGGAGACCACATCTCCGGAAGGACATAGAGTGGAGGCAGTCCAGAAGAGGACACCAAAATGGTGCAGGGCTTGTATCAAAAGCCCACGAGGAGAAACTAGAGGACCCTCAGATGTACATTCTGGAAGAGAGGAGGGAGAGGGGAAATATGCTAGAGACCTTAAAATACCTCACTGAGGTAAATAAGATACAGGAGGGAAGTGTTTTTCAGGAAAAAAGGTGCTTAAGGACAAGGGAGCATACTATGAAACTGGAGGGGGTAGATTCAGGAGAGATGTGAGGAAGAACTTTTTGCGACAGACACAAGGGACTCATAGTGGAAAGGAAAGGGGTAGGGAGAATGAGCTGTAGATGAAGTATGGCTACGTCTCTGATATAGGGAGGGGGGTTAGGAATAGGTTGAGTCTCTTTGCGAACGGTTCAAAACTGGGAGCATTGGTGGACTGTGAAGAAGCAAGGGAGGTGGTCCAGGGGGATCTGGATACCCTGGAGGGTTGGTCAACGAGGTGGGGACTGAAATTTAATGCCGGGAAATGTAAGGTACTTCATTTGGGGTCAAAAACCTGGGCCATGAATACACCCTGGGGGTCACACTGCAAGCCACATTGGGAGAAAGGGATTTGGGGTGATAGATGTCAAATGAATAACTCTGAAAATTGTAGAAGAACTGCAGCCAAAGCAAACAGGATACTGGGATGCATAGCCAGGAATTATGTCCAGAAGGAGGGAGGAGGTGATTCTCCCTCTATATAATGCCTGGTAGGTCAGGCAGCTCGAAGTACTGTGTACAGTTCTGGAAACCCTCATCTGAAAAAGGACATAGCGCTCTGAGAGGGTCCAGAGAAGAGCGACCAGGATGATTCAGGGCATGGAGGGGAAGCTTTGTGAGGAGAGACTGGAAGAGCTTGGACTTTACTCACTGGAGGAGAGGAGGGACAGGGGAGATATGATAGAGGTTTACATTTGGACTTTACTCACTGGAGGAGAGGAGGGACAGGGGAGATATGATAGAGGTTTTCAAGTATGTAAAAGGATTAGCTAGGAGTGGAAGAACCAAGGAGCTGTTTAGGCTAAAGAAGGAGAACAACCAGGGGCCATGGTGGAAGCTGGAGGGAACTACAGGGGGAGCATCTGAAGCATTTTTTCACTGTGAGGGTGGTGGAGCCATGGAATGTGCTGCCTGGGAGGCTGGTGGAGGTGGGCACAGTGGAGGGCTTCAAGAAGGGGTGGAACAGGTACAAGGGGAAACTGAAACTAAAGAAGACCCTCTTGGGGGCTGGGTGGGTGGTAAGGCGAGCAGCCACTAGGTTGCTGCTTTCAAGCAGACAAGGCAGACCAGTTGGCCTATTCTGCTGGTTTTTAGTCGTCTGTTATTAAGTATGGTCTGTGATAATAATGTAGGTAGGGGCACAATGGGCAGACTGGGTGGGCCAAGTGGTTATCTGTTGTAAAATGGTATGTTTCCATGTAATATCACACCACTCACCTACCCCCTACCCACCCCATTCACACCATCATTCTCTCCGATCCATCTCCTGTGATGGAAAGCATTTGGGATATAATCTTAGTCTTTTTAAAAAACAAACACACATACATGCATGCACACACCTAAAGGCAGAAGGCAGCAGCACTCTCTTTTCTCTTCAGTTCCTGGAATTTAGCGCATTTTGGATACAGTGATAGTATGCTTCTAACACCCTCCACCCACACACAGAGGCAGCAGCAGCAGCATTCTCCACTCCATCTGTTGGACAGGTGGGCATTAGGGGATACAGTGCTAGTCATTTTCTCATAACATTTATTTATTTATTGAAATGTTTCACCAGGAGGGCATACTGAGCAACAAGTTGCACATCTCACGGTGCGACCTGAGGGGCGGAGGTTACATGGGATACACAGAGACAGAAAATTTCAAAGACAAAATAAGAATCACTCCCTTGTTGCGCTGCGCCCTGTCTGGTGGATGCTCTGAGCCAACCTATGTCAAGGCACGCCCTTCCGGCACCCCCTGTCCTTGCAGGTGTTGACCACGGATGCATCCCTGGATGGGTGGGGTGTGCACCTGGGTCCTTACAGGACACAAGACAAGTGGACCACTTCCATCCCTCATCCTCACATTAATCTTCTGGAACTGAGGACGGTTCACTTAAGCCTTGCAGATGTTGACCACGGATGCATCCTGGACGGGTGGGATGTACACCTGGGTCCTTACAGGACACAAGACAAGTGGACCACTTCCATCTCTCATCCTCACATTAATCTCCTGGAACTGAGGACGGTTCACTTAACCCTCCAGGCTTTTCAACCTCATCTGTCTCCGGGACAGTTACTGATTCAGTCAGACAACACCGCAGTTGTATTCTACCTCAACAAACAGGGAGGTTCGAAATCCCGTACTCTATGCAGGGAGACAATTGCAGTCTGGCAGGAAGCCATTCGGCAACACCTCATACTAACAGCCGTCCATCTACTAGAACGTTACAACCTTCTGGCCAACCTTTTTAGTCACCAGTCTGCACATGAATGAACACTTCATTACGAAGTGCTCCAGAAAATCTTTCATCTGTGTGGAACCCCACAACTGGACCTGTTTGCCTCCCCGGTCAACCACTGTCTCCCCAGATACTGTTCCATTATCGCCCGAGCAAAAAGGGATGGTCTGTAGATGCCCTGTCCCAAACATGGATAGAACTCTTCTTGTGTGCTTCCCCCCATCCCACTCCTGCAACGGACTCTACTGAAACTACAACTCGAACCTGCCACTATGATTCTCATGGCCCCTCTGTGGCCTCAGCTGGTGTGGTTTCCCCTACTCCAGCAGCTCTCGGTAGAGGAACCCGTTCCATTGCCAATCAGACCAGCTCTCTTGACTCAGAATCAAGGGACCCTTCTACATCGCAACCTGAAGGCACTACACCTTCATGCTTGGCTCCTGAGGCTGCTTTCATAGCATATTTACAAGTTTCCTCTTCTGTTGCAAATATATTGCTAGCATCACGTAAACCAGCAACTAGGGAAACATATAATGCCAAATGGAAACGCTTTTCAATATGGGCTGCTTCCCGATCACTGGATCCCTACTCCTGCCCATTGACGAAAGTCTTGGATCACCTAGCCTCGATTGCCGAGACGTGATTAAGCTATTCCTTCATCAAAGTCCATCTGGCCTCCATTTCAGCCTTACATGAACTTCTGGATGGTAGATTATCTACGTCATCTAGCTGTAACCTAAAATGTTGTTTCTGTCAGTCCTCAATGTGACGAGGTACATTTGGAAATGAGCCTCTGGCTCAAAGGTTGTAAACCGATGTATAAATAAATAAATAAAAATATTGTCAAGAGAAATTAACTTTTGAGCCCTTTGAACCAGCGGCCACTTGTGACCTCCGTTTTTCTTTCATGGAAAACACTATTCTTAGTGGCTGTCACTTTAGCTTGACTTATTTTTGAGCTCCATGCCCTCATGTGGAGAACCTTACTTGATTTTTCACAAAGCTCGGGTGGCACTTGGTACCATCTCTTCCTTCCTACCTACCTAAGGTAGTGTCCAAACACATCTTAAACCAGTCCTTGGAGTTACTGGTTTATTTTATTTATTGAAATGTTTCACCTGGAGTGCACACTGAGCAACAAGTTGCTCATCTCACGGTGCGACCTGGGGGAAGGGGGTTACATAGGGTTGTGAAGGACGGTTGGTTACAATAGTTTGTGGGTAGTACAATAAATACAACATTATAAGATTGTGCAACAGTTGGAACACATGGTATTGTACAATAAACAATAGTGGAACATTGGGCAAATTACAATACATGTCCAAAATCATACAAAATAACATATAAATGTACAAAACAGTAATAATGCACTAGAACCATTTATAGTGCATGAGTGTACCAGGAGCAGGCTCGAAGTAGTATGCAAGTGCTGGTGGAGTAAAAAGGATGGGGTAGGTTGTGCACACTGGTGACCCAGAAGGGCAGGTGGAGAAGAGAGGGGGAGAGACGAGAACTGAATATGAGGAGAAGGGGTCGCCATTTCCTGATTTTCCTCCTTCAGGATGTTGAAAACCCTGCTGGGGGGTCATAATAGGAAGTTAGAAACTGGGGATAGGTATTAAGGAGGGTTAAATCAGGAACAGCTGAGGGAGAGGTAATTGTGAGGCAGAGCTAAGGGAGTAGAGTGTCATATTTCAGGAAGGAATTTCAGATTTTAGGAAGCAATGGCTAAACCAGTCTGACCGATGAGGGTGGAGCAGCAAGGGACCGTCAAGGTATGGGCATCATTTGATCTGAGAGAGTGGTATGGGGGAGGTGGAGTGGAGGGAGAGAGAGAGAAAGAGGATGAGATAGGAGGGGAGCCCTCTGAACCAGAATTTGGAGGTTAGTTTGGCACAGTGAGAGATGCATCTGTGAGATAGTGGAAGGAAGGTTAGAGAGCGATAGAGTTCACAGTGGTGGGAGCGGGAAGGTGAGTCGAGAGCAAAGCGGCAGAAGGAGTTAGAATGTCCAGCTTGTTCAGGGAAGATTTGGGAGCAGCACCATAGGCTACGTCACAGTAGTCAAAGATGAGGAGTATCATTTTCTGGACAATTTCGCACCTCTCAGTCAGTGGGATGCAACTACGATTCCTGTACAGACCACCAAGCTTGGGACGCAGTTTCTTTAGGATATTGCATCGATATGCACAGAGAAGTTGAAGTGCTGGTCCAGCCAAACCCCGATATCTAAATGAGGAGGTGTCCTCCAGGAAGATCCCATCAAGGGTGTGGAAGGTGAGAAGGGCTGGGAGCCTAGAGAGTCCCTGCCTGGTGCCAAAGATCATTGAAACTGTCTTCTTGGTATATAGAAAAAGCTAGTGAGAAGCAAACGAGAGCTGAACTTGGTTGAAGTCATGCTGCAAGCTGGTTTCCACAGCAGCAGGGTTTTTGGCAGAACTGTACAAAACAATATCGTCTGCGTACATGTGGATAGAAGAGGATGAGCAAGCTGTGGGAAGATCATTAAGGAAAATGGAGAAGAGTAGGGGACTAAGCACTGAGCCCTGAGGGACACCAGTGTTGATGGGGAGTAGAGGGGAAATGGAATCAAGGATTCTCACCGATTGGGTCCTGCCAATGAGGTAGGATTTAAACCAGTTGGTGGCTGATGGAGCAAGGCCAGCTGAGGAGAGGGACTCAAGAAGCAGGGATGGAAACAGTGTTGAAAGCTTTGGCTAGGGTGACAGAGATGGCCGGTGATCAGGCCATCACCCATCCCTGAAAGGATGGAGTCAATAAGCCTGAGGAGGGAGGTGGTTGTTGAGTGGTTCTTATGAAAACCAGATTGGAATGGGGTGTAGGAGGAATCGGAGAGGAAGGGTGATGGTTGAGAGAGAACTAAATGTTCTTGAAGTTTAGTAAGGGTCGGAAGGAGGGAAATGGGGCGATAGTTGCCAGGAGTGGATGTGTCACCACCCTTGGGGAGGGGAAGGACTACAGCGTGTTTCCAGGATGAGGGTACTTGGGCAGAAATAAAGGAAAGGTTAAGGATTAGGAGATAAGAAAAATAATTGCAGGAGCAGAAAGGTAGAAGTTTAGGATCGGGCTCATCTGGTGAGGAGCCTTTAGAGGTTGAGGGATAGGAGGCACTAAGAACTTTGTCAGAGGAGATAGTAGAAAGGAGAGAGGGAGTGGTAGGCACTGGCTGAGGCGAAGGGCTGAAGTTAGTAGGTGGCAATGGGGAGAGAAATTTAGAAGAGACATAGCACACGGTATAGTAGGCATTAAATTCACTGGTCACGGAGCCAGGGTCGGAGACCAGGGAGTTATTTATTTGAGAACTGGAGGGGTAGAAGGGGGAGAATAGGGCATGAACTACCCTCCAGAATTTAGATGGAGAGTTAATGTTAGTCAGGAATGAGGAGTTGAAATAATCGGACTTGCCCAATCTAGTAGCTTTAGTACATGAATTGCATAGCATTCTGTACTTGGTGTATTGTTTATTATCCTGAACAGTCCAGTCGAGGTGATCACCTCCTTACATACCTTAGATGTCCATCGTACATTACAGTACTACACTAATCAAACTAAAACGATTCGAAAACTTCTCAACTCTTTGTCATTTCACCTCAGGCAGGGAAGGTCTCCCAGTCACTAAACGGACTCTCTCCAGTTGGCTAGCACATTGCATAACATTTTGTTATTCAAAATAAAACAAGTCATTACCTGGACCCATCCAAGCCCATTCTACCAGAGCTATGGCCACTACTGCAGCCTGCTTTAAAGGGGCCTCGATCACGGATACCTGCAGTGCAGCTACCTGGTCCACGATTCACACTTTCACAAAGCAATAAAAGATAGTGTTTCACGCAGTAGTATGGCCTTTGGCTGAGCTGTCCTACAAGGCCTCCTGTCATAATGACCACCTCTTTTGGGTTTACTGCTTGGGATTCATCCCAAGTATATTACCTATTGCAAGAGACCACTCCATGGAAGATAGTACAGTTGCGTAAAATTTTACCATAACAGTAGATCTTTGAGGAGAGTGTCTCTTGCAGTAGGTAATACACTTGGGTCATTGCCAGAAGTCGCTGTGGCACACGGTAGCTCTTCTAGCAGTTTTTTCCAGGGGCCACCTACACACGATATCAGCTTCCTGTTTCCTATATAAGTAAGTGTGGGCAGTCCCTGATATCCTCAGTTTCCCCCGCCGGATTCAGCTCGCTAAGCGAGGACCGAGGGGAAGCCGAGGTACCGTAGGTATCCCAACCCAGAAGTCACTGGACCAGAATTTGTTTTTCTAGAGAAGGAGGGGGATGGAGGGTGAGAGTGAACCTACTGCAAGAGACACTCCTCAAAGATCTACTGTTATGGTAAAATTTTACCTAGCTGTACTTTCTAGGAGTGGTATAGAGCACATCCACACAGCCCACCCAACCTTCCCTGGTAGGTGGTACAAGGATCCCTGCTTCCAGTGCAAGATCTTACATCACGGGGTGGAGCTGAGAAGTATGCCACCCAGGTGGGTGGGAGGAGCTTAACTTAAAGATGTCTGGCAAGTTAACCTTGAACGGAAGACTGCCAGAAGTGTAGATGTGTACCGTATACTGCTCCTAGAACTACGGTTACAGGTGAGTAACCCTCATTTGCTGTTGTGAGTAACTTTCCCTTGTCACACACATATAACACTAATAGATAGTTTCAGGAAGTGTGACATTAGCTAACCAGTTTCTGTATTCTCTCTCTGCTTGGCATGATCATTTTGTTTACCTTGTATGTACTGTACTTTTGGATAATGAATGAGCTCATAAGTCAAGAGGCAGCAACCACTTGTATAATACAGTCATCTATTGGTTTCAGAATTTAAAAAATATTTATTGGTTCTTCAGGCCTGCTGTAGCTCACACATAATGAATGAGATTTAGTGGCGTTTTCTCGGAGTCTGACGCTGTCTTCCAAGGAGTGAGAGAATTCCTTGGGCAGGTTAGGGCGTAATGGAGGGTGAAGCCAGAAAATTAGACCCATCATAGCTATGCTTGTTTCTTATTTGGCAGTATTATATATATTTATACAATAGGGGTGGGGAGATATTTTCATGAATAAAAACATGTATTCTCACTCCCATTAAATAAACGACTGATGACGTAGACACTGTGACTTTTTCTGACATTTATACCAACAGTGTCTGCATCGTTAGGTGATATTCTCACTGTGACTACATCAGGAGAAATGCAGATTTCTTTCTTCAGCTGATCGGCACTACTTTTCCAGAGAAATTTGAATCATGACAGGGGCACTGAGTTGGGCATGGAGTGTAACTGCCACTTGAAATATCGCCTTCCAGCAAATCACTCTCGCACAGAAAAACAAGACAGATACTGTATACTTTCTGATGTATATCTGCGCAGGCATTTCACTCTGATGAAAAGAGACAGCAGTGAAGTAAAACCGCAACCAAAAAAGCTCGGACTAGAACACCAGGCGTGCCACAATCAAAAATGAGCACGTAAGCACACAGATGTTTACAATACCGCACATAGTGCGCATATTTTGAGATCTTCCCACACACCTGATATTGTTCTTTGTAAAGCACAGCCTTGCTTGAAAACTGAAACTGTTTCTGGAATTCAAACTGATGCACCCTGAGTTTCAGTGAAGCAAACTGGAATGGGCAGTTGTTTAAATTGTTCAAACACTGCCTAAGGCACTACACTGCAATCATAATAAAGCAAATAAAATTGTATAATATTAATACACAAATGTGAATAAATAAAAAAACACTTTTTTCCTGCAGCCCCTTCACACGGCCGCCGAAACGAAATCCTGCCCATGCAGAACCAACATAGTCAGATATCACTAGGGTTGTCATTTTGTCATGGATGAGGTTTTAATGACTTTTGTTTTAATGACGTTTGTTCATGAAATCATTAGTAAACAGTAGTAAATGTTGTGGCACTGTCATCATTGCTACATTCTGATGACACTAGTGAAAGTCATGGAAGTCCTGAATCAAGATCAAACGTCATGGAATCAATGACGTGTATGACTGCCATGACAAACTTACATCCCTAGATATCACACACGGAAGAACATAACCAATCACACACTACTAACAGTAGGACCAACTAATAAGATAACAGAAAAACATCCCATTCATACTATAAAACAATCACAATGCAAGGACATTCCATTAACAAAACAAGTACACAAGCTAAGAAGCGGCGTATACATGTAGCGGAAAAATACCAATCAGCCACATGAAAACACTCAGAAATAACAGTCAAAATGCCACAAATCTGGCTCCTACTTTATAACGATACATGATGCATGATCGTAGAATTCAAAGAATATTTTCCATATTCCACTCCTGCCCATCAAGCATCTCATATTTATTGATTTTATATAAATACACATACACACTCACTCACTCACTCTTCTCCCTCCCAACAGGGTAGTCCCTCATTCTACCCCTCACTGTTGCCTTGGGCTGCTCCACTGCTGCCAACAGAGTACACTTAGCCTGGCACTTTTCCCTTGTCCTACCCTGATACACCATCTTCCTGACCTCAACTGTACAAGCCTGTCTTCCCTACTTCTACTGGCCTCTAGCACCCCATCAGTCTACCTCCTGTAAGATCTACTCACCCTAATCCTCCTCCTTCCTCCCTTCCTCACCATCCCTTGATTCCTGTTACCAGTGACAGTGCCTTCCTCTGGCTGCTTTACCTTTTACTATTTTACTATTCTAGCACAATGCACTCTCTCTCTGTCTTCATGATGCATAATTTGCAAATTTGTTTCTCCTGAATATGGATTTGCTGCAGTTGTAAACATTTTTAGCCTATTGATTTGTTATATTTTACTACTCGTGCCTCTACCTAAGATGTTCCATATTACAATGTACTTTATGTATAATCTGTCTGTTTTGACGTGGAACCTTTGACAAAGGGCACTTTGCTCAAAGGTTATTTCGAATCCTAAATAAATAAATATATATATGTATATATGTGTGTGTGTGTGTGTGTGTGTGTGTGTGTGTGTGTGTGTGTGTGTGTGTGTGTGTGTGTATGTATATGTATGTATGTATATGTATGTATGTATGTGTATATGTATGTATGTATGTGTATATGTATGTATGTATGTGTATGTATATATATATATATATATATAATTGCTACCATAGTTAGGGTTGAGGAGCCATTTCCATGTTAAACCCAAAATTTTGCACCTTAATAACTTTGTAACTGTTTGATGGATTTGCCTGAAATTTGAGTGTATGATCAAGACCCATAGGCCTTGGGATCTGCCAAGTTTCGTATGATCGGATGTCACAGTTGCGGGTTATTAAAGCGTAAATCTATCTTGTGGCGTTCACGCTTTTCACCTAAATTCTATGGTCGCACGTACAGGTCAGACGGTTTGGCGTGACCGCCCGAAATGTTCAGGGAATGCAGGCGGGGTCCCCCATGTGCCTTTCAAGATTTGGTGAAAAAATATTAAACGGTTCAAAAGTTATTCAAAAAACAGTTTCCCATTATAAGTCAATGGGAAAAAGTTAACAAAAAGTTCGACAGTGTCGCAAATGCATTTTTACTTTCGCAAATGGGCCTGTTACTTTCGCAAATCCGCCATTTTGTTTTCAGTTGGTGATCAGAAAAATGGTTGGCATTTAAATTTGAGACCCTCTAGCAACGTAATTCTTTTTGTATTTAGCTATTCGGGCCCTGAGGATGCTTGCCATGTCTTTATTTTGTGGTAAAACACCCCAGAAATATGTTTTTCCAATTTCTGGAAAAAGTACTTTCGCAAATTACTTTCGTGCTCACGAAAGTGTCGAACTTTTGAAGCTTCGAATTGCGACAGTAATTTCTAGTCTGTGGGAAATGAAGCAAGCAATTCTTTGGCACTGCACTGCAAAATAACCGCTGGGGAGTTTTGGGCTGAAATTTGGAGGAATGCAGCCAACATCTCACAGATGTGCCTTTCAGTGTTGTATTGAAAAAATATTACACGGTGGCAAAGTTATGGCACTCCAAAGTTGACAGTTTTTCCCATAGGATAACATTACGGCGCCCGAAGCATTACAGGAATCCTTTGGCACCCTACTGCAAAATAACGGTTTGGTCTTTTTTCCTGAAATTTGGAGGGAAGACAGCCAACAGTACACAGATGTGCCTTTCAGTAGTTTGGTGAAAAATATACACATGGCGGCAAAGTTAAGCTCAGACTTTTCTTTTTTTTCCCATAGGATAACATTACGGCGTCACTGCGTTTTCAGGGCCCGTATCTCGAAACTGTGCGAGATACGGACTTTTCGTCGAAAATTTCAGCCTTTAGTGGGGCTAAGATTCAAATTAGCCAGGACAGTTGTAAATAATATGACTTTTAAATTTTTTTTCTCGTCAAATCGGTTCCTGAGATATAATGTATTTAGTATTCCAAGATCTCATTTTCTGCTCGATACTCATTATTTTGCATACATTATTTGTACTCACTGTCTTTCTCAATGCAGGTTTGGGGAAAACCAGCGTGTGTCGCTTACATTACTGTTACTGTTGCCCTTTCCGCTATGGATCCGCACTGCTTTCACTTACCATTGATGTCTGCGCCACCATGTGCGTTATCCTTTATGCTTTCATTTGCGCTATGCTTCTGTTATTTTTGCCATTTCTGTCTACAGTACTGTTTATCTTACTGTTTCACTTTACATCACCATGCCCATTGACATTTCTGTTTGCAGGCACCATGTTACTATGTGACAACACATCACGTGGCAGACCATTCCCGTCTACGCCACCATGTGCGTTACCCTTTCTGTTCTCATTCATGCTTGTGTTACCGTGTGCGCCACTGTTAGCATTTCTGTTTGCATTGCTGTCCCTGTTAGTATGCCACAACACATCATGTGGTCGGGCCCCGCGCTCCCGCGCTGCATTACATTCACTATTTCTCGTTATCATTCTCAAAAGAAGAAATTAGGGCAAAAACTCCGTTTAATGCATTAGTTAGGGTTGTTCCACAGCGACAAAGTGAGAATTAGCTGTTAGGGTTGAAAACCCCTTGGACCCGCCCACCCCAACCGGCATTGGGGTGCGCATTGGGATCGTGGGTCCTAACTCTCACCCATTCTCCTATACTTCTGCTGCTTTACACATGTCATGGGGTGAGAGTTAGGGCTGGCGATCCCAATCGCCGCAATGCCGGTGAAAGGCGAGCGTAAGGGGAAGTACAAGGGGTTTTCAACCAACAGCAATTTCGCTGTCGGTAACAATAGTCGATGTGAGGATTTTACCTCTATATAGTTGAGTAGGCACTTTAATGTTAAACCTCAGTTTTCGCGGTTAATAATTTTGCATCCGTTCAGCGGAGTTACTACAAAATTTGGAATCGTGTGGTCTGAATAGTAAATCTCTTGATTTTACCAAGTTGTGTGTCAGTCAAACTTACAGTTTCTACACAGCAAAACACTAAAAAACAATATTTTTGCCACTTTTGACATGTTTTTTGCCCATGGCGCTGTGACCACACCACGTGGTCTTTTGGTTTGAAATTTGGAATGTAGAAAGAGGTGGGGTCATGGAACAATCCAGCATTGGCTTGGTAAAAAAAAATATTAATCCATTCCAAAGTTATTACTTTTTTAATTTTCAGGTTCTGAGCATGCCCAGTGCATTCCAAGATTTATATGGATTGTCTGAAAAATAAGACTGGGCTCACGGTTAAGGATTTTGTAGGTCACGGACTCAGATCCTAGTCTGCCAGAAAATTCCTTGTCTGCGAGCTGCCATCTTGTTTTTCAGTTGTTCCCCAAAACAAAATGTTGTAGCTTTCTCCACGGGTGACTTTTGAGCCAAATGAGGCATGGATTTTGTTCAGGGTGACCCCCTGTACAAAGCCATGCCTTTGGTTTGACTCGTTTTGGTCATAAAATAGCTTTAACAAATTTTTTTTTTTGTATAATGTCTCTAACTTTTTAAAATTAAAAAATTCTTTAACCATGACTCACTAACGATCCTAGTCCGCGAGCTGTCAAAACTCTAGTCCACGACCTCGCGGTCAAGGAGTTTGGTACTTCACGGACTAGGATTTTAAAAACTTTACCATTGCATTACTAATGAACGGTTTGGTCTTTTTACTTGAAATTTTCAGGGTATTGAGGGGGTTCCCTACAGGTTTGAATTATGCTGTTTAGGTGTTGGGGAATGAAGTGGTTCCATAGATATGCCATCACAAGTTGAGATTTCTCCATAGGATAACATTGTGGTGCCCATTATGCTTTTGGTGCCCTGTAGCTCATAAATGATGCGAGATATGGATTTGTTCGATGTTTCATGCAGTACTTGCTATCATGATTACAATGAAACTTGAATTTTTTTCTAGCTGTTACGGTTCCTGAGATATTGGCAAAGTAGTGTTACAAAGGTTCCTTGCCGTATAGAACTGCTGTAAGTCTCTGTAGCTATGCGTAAGTGGGAGCGCAGGGCCCAGAGGGCCCGCACTCCCACAGATGCATGTTGTTATGCAGAAATGGGCAGCTTGGTGGGGGCCCCGTGCTCCCACCAACACATGCTATTTGGTAGTTCTGTTACACTTTTTCAAAAAGTAAGGAAATTCATTGCAAAAAACTTTGCTTAATGCATCAGTTAGGGTTAAAGCAACAAAAGTGAGGAAATGGGGGGGTTAGGGGCTCATCCCTAACGTCTCAACACCCCACCCCTCTCCTCCACAGACTGACAGGTGCCAGGGTGTGGCATGGGGTTGTGAGGCCTAACTCTCACCCCATTCTTCTTTACTGTAGCATGTCAATCTGTTTACACATGGAATGCATGGCTAGAAATTAATTTTAAAAAGTGGTGTTCCACACGGAATACCATTTCTTAGGACTTGGTATTCCGTCTTGAAAACTGGTATACAACCCCTTTTTTTTTTTTTTTTGTATACCACTATGTCTACCCTTTACACAAGAAATGTTTTTATTTAGTTTTTGTTGACCGGGTAAGTGCATTTGACAAATTCTGCCTATTTTCAGGCACAACCCAGGGGAAGGGGATACAGATGAATGCCAACTGACCTTGAAACGGATTAAGCTGTTGGTGGTATTTTTAGTGAAGGGAAAAGTTATCCACAAAAATGTTAAATTCTAGCAAGGTATAATTTAACTTTTTTAAATGATTGCCACAATTACAGTAAGACTTTAGCTGAATTAAATTGAGCAAAATACTCTGGTGCCTTTTTATGCAGTCTAACCCCCAAATGTTTTTTCAATAAAAAGAATTTGGCAAAAATGTTGGCTGCTGTTGTGTTTACTTTTGGTGACCCAGGCACAACAGCTTTCATGAGTTTAGTTGCAGCCAGGGTATAATATTCATGAAAAAATGCACATGGCCAAGTGGGCGTGTCAGTAGTAAAATACATGCCCAGCAAATTGTTTACTGATACCCAATTTCAAGCTCCCAGTGCTTGTGTCCCAGTAGTAGCTCTTAAAAGAGCTTTTGATTTCAGCTGGTTTGGCCCAAGTAGCTAGATTTCAGCTAGATTTTGATGTTATACTCCTGAGCACACAGAGTTCCCACCATCCTCTCCCTCTGCTGCAACTTGCTGCACTGTCTCTCTGAAGCATGGTTATTGTTTAAAGATCTGCCTAGTGCTTGCCAACCTTTGTGATTAAATGAGCATTGTGGTCCCCACTGGTCACTCTCTCCCCTCCTTTGCAGGACAGGTGGCCTGGCCAGGCCTGTCTCACTCCCTCCCCATCTCTTGGCTCACTCCTTTTTCCTTAAAATATTGGCGATAGGTAGGCTAAGGTGGCTCTTAAAAGAGCTGTTGATTTAAATATTTTGTTCTCAGTGCAGTTGTAGCTGAACTTCTCTAAAGCTCTTGAAAGATCTAAACAATAGACTGGTGAGTGTGCCACTATAACCTAAGTTAACAGGTGAGAACGGCACACTTTGAAGAGCGCATGCAGCGCAAAAAGAAGTGGGCGGGAAAACTTAGAATGACTGGCCGTGGCACTTACCATCCGTCTGGCTACAACCCGACCCACTTCACTGGTGCCAGCAGTCTGTCATTCACATTGGAGGAGGGCTGTCTCTCACATAGCCTTACAGCCTGCCTGCTCATCATCTTGTTTTAAGTCCTCAGCTAATAGGAAAAAGATGTGCCTCGTGGTCTGCAGCTCCACCACAGCAGCACTCCTCCCTCCAACAATGACAAGTTCCCAAGCAGAAAAAACATAGACTTTGCAGAAATGGACTGGGCTCAGAATTTCCTTAGGTGGCCTGTGGCAGGCACTAAACATATGTAGGTGTCAAAGACAAAGTGCCTGCCTGGGGCACCTAAGATATAGAATATGCACACTAGTTGAAACCAACCCTTAGGTAAATTAAATAGTTTTTTCACTTAAACTTAGGAAATAAAAAAAAAAAAAGTGAAAATAGGGTGCAACTTATTTGATTGATTAATTTACCTCAGTGCTGGCTGCAACTAAACTCCAGAAAGCTGCTTTGCTTGGACCATAGAGACTTAAGCAGTAGCGTTTTTTTCCCCCCTCTGAGTAGTTCAATTACAATGGTTTGTTCTGCAGCCTTTATCTTCTTACAACAGGAAGCACCAGATTTTGTTTTTCCAGCAAGCCCATATAACTTGTATCTTGTATGGTTATTGCCTCGCTACTACCCAATAGATTTTACGCCTTGCATGGTTATTGCCCTTGCTACACCCGATAGATTTTTTTTCCTCCTCTGAGTATAATACCTTATTTGGATAGCAGCCAGGAGATAAACCGAGAGGCAGAGAGGCGGTCCATTTGCTGCAGTGTTAGGCTCTGTGCATTAGGAATGAAGTCAGTGTGAGGTCAGAGGTCAATTGCTTACAGCAGTCGGGGAGGGGGGGAGACGAGAGAGAGAGACAGAGAGAGATGGACTTTTTGCTTCAGGGCTTGGCTGGTGTTGTCAGTGACAGGTCAGTTTCTTTTCACCAGAATGTTATATCCAGTTTACCAGTGCGCTGTGAAGGGCTTTCATTTTAGCGTTGGGAAGTAACAAAGAAATGGAAAGAGGATTCATGACGGGGGACGCTTGAATCAAGGATTTAAAACTGGTATACAGCACAGGTTACCAGCTCACAATATTTGATATTCCGTGCATGATTTTTGATGTGCATGGAAAACCAAATAGTGGGGAATTTTGAGCCCTGGAATGGGGTGAGAGTTGGGCCACACGACCCCGTGGCACACTCCGGTGCCTGTCGGTCTGTGGAGGGGGGTGTTGGGGGTTAGTGGCTCAACCCTAACGTCTCATTTCTTCAGTTTTGTTGCTTTAACCCAACTGATGCATTAAATAATGTTTTTGCAATGAATATATTTTATATATTATATTGGCAATGTAGTGCCTCTAGAGTTAGGTTGAGTACCCCATTTAAGGTTAAATTTGAAATTGTGAACCATAATAACTTTGCCACCGTACAACGGATTTGCCTGCAATTTGGAATGCACTGTCTGGTACCATAGATCTCTGGACCTGCCAAATTTTGTTGAGTGGGATGTACGGTTGCAGAGCTAAAGAGCACCAAAAAATGCACAAGTTACAGGTTTTGCGCCGCTTGTTTCACAACCTACAGCCCGCACAGTTTGTGTGGATCGGTCTGAAAACTTCAGGGAACATGCAGACAGGGTCCCCGATGTGCCTTTTGAAAATTTTGTGAGAAAATATTAAATGGTTCAAAAGTTATTCAAAACACTGAATCCCATTATAGTCTACGGAAAAGTTAAACTATCGAAGTGTCGAAATGCAGTATTTACTGTTGCAAATGACCCTTTTACTTTCGTGATTCAGCCATTTTATTTCAGTTGGTGGTCAGAAAAATGCTTAGCATTTAAATGTGGAACCCTCTAGGGACACATTTCTTGCTGTGTTCACCTAGTCGAATCCTGAGGATGCTAGACATGTCTGTTTTGGGGGGTAAAACACTCCAGAAATATATATATTTTTTAATTTTTGTAAAAAGTAGTGTTGCAAAGTACTTTCGCAAATGCGACACTTTTGTGATTTTTTTTTTTTTTGTTTGTGTACATGTCATGATTTGCGAAAGTACTTTGCGAAACTGTGCCTAAAACAATAGGAATTCTTTGCCACCCTGCTGCAAAAGAACAGTTTGGTCTTTTGGACTGAAATTTGCAGGAAAGGAAGCCAACATCCCACAGATTTGCCTTTTTGGTGCTAAAATATTACTGGACTGAAAAGTTACGGCACTGCTGGCGCGATTTTTTCCTAGGATAACATTACGCGCCTGCTGTGCCTTTTCGGTCCCGTATCTCGAAAACTGTGCGAGATATAGACTTTTCGTTGCAAAAATACTTAGCCCCAAAACTACCTTGAAACTCATGAATAATATGAAATTTAATTTATTTTTCTATGTCGTACAGTTCCTGAGATATAAGCAATTTAGTATTCCAAGTGTTCATTTTCATGTCCGAGGGACAGTATTATGCCCACATTCTTTCTATTCACTGTGCTTCTGAATGCACCGTTTTGAGACACAAACTATGTGCGTTTGCGTTACTGTTAACAATAGCATTTACGTTTACGTTTCTGCTTGCGTTTCCGTAACTGTTTGCGTTAGGGTTTCTGTTTGCATGACCATGTGCGTAATGGTTTGCATTTGCGCTTGCATTTTCATTTGTGTTACTATTTCCTATTGCATTTCTGTTTGCGTTACCGTTTTGGTTACTGTTTGTGTTACCATTTGCATTCCCTTACCATTATCGTTTGCATTTACATATGTGTTTCCATTATCATTTGCATTACCATTTCTGTTTCCATGACTGTTAGCACTAAGCGTTACTGCTTCGCTTTGTGTTTCCATCAATGTTAGGGTTACGGTTAGCGTTCCCATTTGCATTTCCGTTTCCTTTACCGTTTGCATTACCATTTTTGTTTGCCTCAACGTTACCGTTACTATTTGCGTTTGCGCTTGCATTTGCATTACCATTTGTGTTTACGTTTGCAGCACCATTAGCGTTACCGTTTTGTTTTGCATTTATATCAACGTTAGCGTTACTGTTAGCATTACCGTTTGTGTTAACGTTTGCACTTGCATTTCTGGTACCATTTGCATCAACGTTTTTGTTTGCGTCACCGTTACCTTTACCGTTTGCATTACTGTTTGCGTTTGCACTTACATTTGAATCACTGTTACCGCTACCACTTCACGTTTCCATTAACGTTAGTGTTACAGTTACCGTTACCATTTTAGTTTGCGTTAAAGTTACCATTTGCTTTAGTGTTTACGTTTGCATCACCGTTACTGCTACACTTTGAGTTTTCATCAACGTTAACGTTACAGTTACCGTTACCATTTGCATTTATGTTTGTGCTTGCCTTTCCATTACGATTTGCATTACTGTTTCTGTTTGGGTCACAGTTACCATCTCTGTCTGCGTTTACGTTACTGTTTACGTTTGCATTTCCGTCACTGTTTGCATTACGATTTGCATTTGCACTTGCGTTTCTGTTGCTGTTTGTGTTTTCATTTACATTTGTGTCACCGTTGGCGTTAGCGTTTGTGGTTATGTTACTGTTACAATAACCGTTTCCTTTCATGTTTAGGTGCTGCAAAATTAATTAGTTGCGGAGATATTGACTGACATAGTTGATGTTTTCCCCATTGGATTAGGCATGCTGCTGTTGGCTTGCAATTTATGGGGTAGGTAGCCCTAGTGCCCTGGGCATGCCTTGCAGTGGTTTGGTGTGTAAAACTTAAACAGGTGCGGAATTATGGCACGCTGATGAATGAAAATTTGGTGCGTTCCACTTCAATAACTTTTGAATCGTGTGTCTGATTTGCCTGGATTTCGGCATGTAGAAAGACTTATCATAGCTCTTCGACTGTGACGATTTTCGGGTTGCTGGCAGTTACGGTTGTTGAATTGTGGCTGTGCAGTTGTTTGCTTGTGGCGCTGTGCAAGCGTTGAATGGATGCTCACAAAATTTAGACACACTGGGCCGGATATTCAAACTGCGCCCAAAAAGTGCGCAACAGCAGGAGCAAGCACAAGTCAATTGCGCACAAGCGCAATACACGCGATATTCAAACATGGAGCAAGACAAATTGCACAAGCAGCCAATGTCTGAATATCGCACAACCTGCGCCATAGCGCAACCAGGAAGGGGACGCTGAGCAGAGATGATGCGCCATAGCGCAACAAAGGCAGCCCAGCTGAGCAGTCCAGAGGCGCCATAGCACAAGCAAAGAGACCCCCAGCAGCAGAGCAATGGAACTGCACAACCAGGGAGATAGGCAGGGGCCCACCACCCATGCCACAGATGGTCACAGGGACACACTGCAGAACCAACAATGTACCCCCACACCCCAAGCACAGCATAACTGGGGGAGGGATGGAACAACCACGGATCATGGGGACAAGCAAAGCACATCGGCTGTGTTACTGCAGCACACCCACTGGCAAGCTGAGAGTGCCACACAAAGGGGCGGACCACCCCAGTGTCCAGCAGCCCCCGTGTGACAGCACACCCAGCACTGTGACCCCAAGACACCACCGATGTGCAGTGACCAGCACTGCAGGAATTCCCAGGCCCCCAGCACACTGCAACCTCCGTGAACCACAGAACTATACAAGCCAAACCACCGCAGAGCACCCAGCAGTGGGTGGCAGCACACGGCAATACTGAGTGGAAGCCACACCCACACCAGAGACACCACCCGCATACACATACCCATGACCATACCACCCCAGATGCCATGCACACCACTGCAACTGAGCACCAATAGCCAGCTGCAAATCAGAGACCACCACAGTATTCATATCAAAATATAAATGTATTATGAAGATGAATAACCAGAACAACAAATCAACCACATATTTACAAAGCAGAGATGGGGGTATGGGTATGAGGTAGGGGTGGGTAAGGGGCAGGGGTGAACAACTGGGAGAGGGAAGGTGGGGTGCGCTGATGTCCAGCTACCTCCTGGCAGCCTGCCCTTCTCCTGCCTGGTGCTGTGCCCGGGGCCTCCTCTGGCGCCGCATCCCATGCCGCTGCAAATCAAGAAGTATGGTGTGGGTGTCGATGGCCACCTGAGTGAGCCTCCGAGTCCCGCTCCATCTGGCGCAGGATCCGGATACCTAGGACAAGGGATCGAGTCAATGGCTGTGACTGTCCACATCCCTGAATCCCACCCATCATGCATGGCATACAGCCAGTGCCCGCTCCTGTGATGGACTGCACCCACCCACAGTGACCGTGCACAAGACATGCCCAACCAGGCAGCAACAGCCATGTGTACCACTGCACACACACACCGCCCATGTCCATCACAGCACAACCAAGGCTGCCCAGTGATGTGGCTACGTGGTGGGATGCTAGTGCCACAGCCATGTGCCCAGTGCATGCATGGACCACCAGTGACGCACATACACACACACACATGCAGTGCCACTGGACAGTGATGACTGTCACATGTTGCGTGCATGGTAGTGTCGTCCATGGAAGGTGGCCGTGCCCCCCCCCAGCATGCAATAGCATCCATGATGTAATGACACTCACCCTCATCAAGCCGCTGCTGCAGGTGCTGCTGCGGCTGCTGCTGCTGTGGCTGTGGCGGCTGCTGCTGCGGCTGTGGCACACCTCCTCCACCAGCCGCCCTGGCACCGCCATCCCAGGCCTCAGCCTGGGCCCGCCTCCGCTCCTCCACGCCTGTGGGAGACAAATGAAGAGAAACGCATCAGTGAGATCCCAAAGCAGACAGCCCCTTGCCCCATTGAGTGTGCCTGCCCCCACAACCAGACCCAAACAGCACACACCTGCAAACACCCTCACAGCAAACCATAGCCCAACCCACCCCCATGCGCAGGTCACATTACACAGTGTCACCCATGCGGACAATACCGGTGCATACACAGCACACCCACCTGGCATAGGCACAGTGCCCCTACTGGCACGATCCCTCCTTTGCAGGTCACTATAGCGGTGCCTGCACTGCTCAGGAGTCGTCCTCCGCCCAGTGGCCTGCTCTAGGGCAGTTGCCACCTGCTGCCACACATGGGTGCGTGCATCTGCAGGGCACTCCCCAAACAGTGTCCCATGGTGTGGCTCCACCACGGCCACCAGGTTTGCCAGCTCAAGCCCCCCACTGTCGAGCTCTCCTCGTGCCATTCCAGGAGTTATACAGTGGCAATATGGCTCGCAGCGTAACCTCGCAGTGGAAATGTTCGCGCCAATACAAGCCAATGAGTCCCCTATCGCACTGTGCGTACAGCGCCCGTCGGTCCAGCCAGCGCTGTCACCAAACAGCGATAGAGCGTACACATGCCAGACGTACAGCGCCAGGGGGCAAAGGTCGGGCACAAGGTCATGGGTCAGTGGCGCAAGGCCACGCACAGCGCCATCGGATGTCTACACGTCCTGCGCGATCGGTCACCTGCGTGCCAGTGCCACAGTGGACTATGCGCGGTTATTGCCTGGCGCCATTTGGTGACCAGCGCTGTAGTACCACTGGCACAGTGGTGCCATGTCGGAATTGCTGATCGCGCGCACAACCGTCATCAGCACGGCAGACGCCTCGTAAGCTGCCTGGGCATGCGCAATGCGTGTACTACGCGAGTCACAGAAAAGGCCATTGGCTCAGCCGGTTCAACCGTGATGGCGCAATTCGCAGGGCGCGATATTCAGCCGACATATGCAAATCATCTGATCAGCCATTCAAAGGCGCAGTGGTGCGATTTGCATCTCATTACAGTTGCTCCACTCCTAATTTGCATGCATTGCGCTATAAATATACGACAGTGGACTGCGCTGGCCAGATTCGGGTACTGCAGGTGAGAGATGAGTTGCAAGCTGTGTGATGTTCCGGCAATGGTCATGGGATAACGCTGTAGACTGCACAGTGACAGGCGTCCACTTCCACCCATACAGACCGACATGACCGAGCAAAGACCAGGTGAGGATGAAGATGGTGGGCGAAGGAGGCCCAACTTCACCAAGTCAGAGACAGAGGCACTCTTCCAGGCCTACCTGGAAGAGGGCCACTTCTGAGTGAATGACGGGGCACCCCTCAGGCCCGTGCTGCTGCATGGGAGGGTAGCCGATCGCGGTAAACCTGCATGGAAGCCACCAGCGCTCCATGCAGGAATGAAAAAAGATGGAGACAGACGGAGGCGGGTCAGAGAAGGTAGCAGCCCTCAGGGCTGCAGCGCTACACAGGCGGTGGCCAGCCAGAGGTGGCAGAGCTGACCCCGGCGGAGGACCGTCTGGCTGCATCAATGCAGCGTAGTGCTATAGAGGGTGTACCAGGAGGTGGATTCCAGACGGTGGAAGCCCATCACTGCGGTATGACATGGTGGTGGTGTTGGGGAGGTAGATCACATGCACTAACATGTTCTCACTTTCTGTTACAGATCCTGTTCGTCTGCAGGGGATGGTGGTGGTGGGACCATGCAGTGTGGAAGACCTGCCAGTGTTGGTGGAGGGTTCATCCACCTCTGCTGCCAGCCGGCATGTACTGCACCAGCATACATGCCTGGCTGCCACCTCTGTTGACGGTGAGTCAGGTGTGGGGGGTGCACAGCCTGTGTCTCAGCAGTCTGGCATGCCAGCACGCTGTGACTGTGGCTGTTGCACGAACCTGCACCTTTGATGATGCAAGGACTGCAATGGGCAGTGACACGTGTGTGTCTCATAACAGACACACGGCAGGCCAGCACGTGCCCTTGGACCTAGCTGGTTCCAACGTGTGTGCCAGCACGTCAGCACAGTCCCAGGCTGTGCCTGTCTACACCGGTGGCTGTGCAGGTCTCTGGCACTGCTGCGCTACAGCAGTGGAACGAGTGGTCCCTGGGGCACAGCAGTTGGAGGGCAGCAGTAGCAGTCACCCACCAGATCTGGGGTACAGGGTCCAGCGGTGGCACATGCACACCGCCTGTTGACTGCCACACCTGGTCCTGGTGAACAGCGCCCACCCTCAAGGGGTGTTGAGCATCAGGCCCTTCCATACCCTGGGGGACAGAATGCCGATGTGCCGATGGCACAGGACCCATTGGACGAGCACACCCGCCTGCTGCGGGCATCAGTAGAGCAGCAGATGTGGGTTGCAACGTGCGTGGAGGCACTGTGCATGGCTGTGGAGTGGAACAGCAGGGACAATGCATTGATCCTTGCAGAGATGGTCAGACTGCGGACAGATGTGACCGCCGCCATTGACAGGCTGACCCAGGCAGTGGTGTCTGTCGTGGCCGCATTGGGCACACAGTCAGGTGCCCCTGTACTGCACACCCCACACAGTACGCTCTCCACACCCCATTCCCGGCGTCGTGCGACACCCAGACTATCGACGCCGGGTTCTGCTGTGGGCATCCCGAGCACACCTAGTGCAGGTATGTTCGCATGCTGCACACCCCTGTGCGGACAAGGTCGCTGACACGCAGGGACCCCTGGTGGTCCATCGGGTGCCACCCCATGTGGCCCATGATCAGTCTGCCAGTGCTGCTGGGACACGGGGCCGCCCACACATCCGAGGTGGCCGTGGCACAGTGCCACCTGAGTGACCTGTCTCCCAGTGCGGGCCCTGTCTGATGCTGCCCTGTGTGCAATGTGTGTCATGGTGGGCAGTGCACTGGTGGGTGCCCTGCCCAACACGACGACACACGGACCACCTGCACACCCACCTGACTGCTGTCCACAGATGCGTGTGCATGATGATGCCTGCATTGTACTGTACACCAAGGTGCAAGGGTGCCCAGCATCTGACACACGTACTTTGATAGTACAGGTGGTGGGGTTGGTCCGTTGATCCGTGTTTGCAATGTCTGTTCCTGCTCTGCTGTGCACCTGCCCATGTACGCTTTGTGCCTTGTGTGTGTGTGTGTGTCCATATGACTATTCACCCCTCCCTGATGGTGTGTTTGTGCGCCTGACCCTAACACTCCCTTGCCATCATGCACCCCTGCTGTGTTACCCTGTGTGCCTGTGGGTTGCGCCTAGACAGTGTTGGTTGCACATGGCCTTGGCGTACCTGTGTCGTGCAAAATGCTCCTCCGTGATGGTGTCCGGTGCAGCTGGACCTGCCGGATCAGTCGGAGTCCCTGCCGTCCAAAGGGGCTGCTCATTCCCATCATCACCGGCGTCACCGGTGTCCCATCGCTGTCCCTCCCTCGACCTGTATGGCTATCCCACAGTCTTTGGCCATGTTGTGCAGGATACAACAGGCCAGGAATATCCACGACGCTTTGAGGGGCTGTACTGTAGGGCACGCCCGGAGGTGTTTAGGCATCAGGCGTGCCTTAACATCCCAAACACCCGCTTGATGATGTTGCGTGTGGCGGCATGTGCCTCATTATAGCATTGCTGCGATGGGGTCATGGGGCGCCGGTAGGGTGTGAGCAGCCAGGGACGGAGTGGGTATCCGCTGTCACCTGTGTGGAGATGGTGGAGATTAGTATCATGTACAGGTCCATATTGCCCATATCCCTGTGTGCCACTACCATGGCACCTGTGGCTTTCCCACCCTTGCCCCAATCTTGCAATTCCTACATGCATACTCACCCACTAGATGCCCTGTGGGATGTCCCACCTCTCGAATCGATGGCACAGTGCAGATTGGTACCATATGAAGCGTCATGTGCTCCGCCAGGTGTGTGGCACAGACATTGATGCGCCCACTGGCATCACACACCACCTGGCAGTTGACACTCGAAAAACCCTTCCTGTTTCTGTATACGGCCCCATCGGGGCCAGTGTGGCGTCTTGAATAGCCACTGGGTGCAGCGTCATTGCCCTAGCACGCCAGGCATATGTGCTACCCTGTGGAACTCCTGCATGTTTGCTGTATGCTCTGCCATGGTGCTGGGGAAATGGATGTACTCCACAGCGCGTAGCAGCAATCTTGAGGAAGTGGTGAGGATGCATGGCGTGGCATTTGTGTTATGCCTGTGGTGTCCCTGTCGGCCTCTGGAGGCTACCCGTGGCGAGCAGGCACATGCAGGCTGTTACCTTTGTCTCCACTGACAGGCGTGACTCCGTCGTGAGGGTGCCTGCATCACATCACTGCACAGCTCACAGAGCCGCCTCAGTATTGCCCTGTTCAGGCGGTACCAGCCCCGTCTCTACATCAGGTGTACAGCTCAAGCCCAAGCGGGCGCATTTTGCCTGTTGGGCGTACGCTGGCGAACCTTCCGCGGCCCGTCCCCTGCAGCATGCCTTCACCCTCCTCATTACAGCTTCCATGAGGAAGCTGGCACTGTCCATGTCCCTGGCTTGTGTTCCCCGGCTGTTCTTGCTGTGTTACCCTGCTGTCCTGACTGCACCTGCACTGCACCGGTACACCTACTGGCCTCTGCAGTCTGTGGCCCAACACACCCTCCTTGTCCCTCTTCTCTCCTGTGCACTCCTGGCCTGCACTCTTTGATTGTCGCGTGACTTCTCTTTTCTCCTGCCTCATGTGACTTCTGTAGCGTTTTTGCGCTTCTCCTTGAGCCTTTTATTTTGGCTCATTTCGGCGTGGCGCACCTTCCAGCTCATCCTCTGTTGCGCATTAGCGGGTCACTGAATATTGCATTAGCTCTTTATGCATGGGTCCACCCCTTGGAACTAGCATGCCTTCATTTGCATTAGCTGTTGCTCAGCCTGTTTTCAGTGGCGCAACTGCCTCCTGCTGAATATCGCAGAATGGCGCAATTTTGGACTTGCGCATGCGTAACCCTTTTGAATATCCCACCCACTGTGTGCTGTGGTACATGTCTTCTTTTACCAAGTTTTGGTTCCGTGGGATATACGGTTCTTATGTAGCGAACCTGCAAAAATGTTCTTTTCGGCACTCCTCAATTTTCCAGTCAAGCCGCTGTGCAACCAGATTCACATACAATTTGGTATACATGTTCTGGTATGGTACATGTCTTCATTTACCAATTTTCATTTTAGTTGGACATGCAGTTTTTGCGCAGTGAAGTGACAAAAAATCACTTCTTGCTAATTTTGCGCAATGTGTTGCCCGTGGTGCTGCGCAGCGATTGTGTGGTTGATTGGTCTGAAACTTGGGATGTAGACAGCCCTTTCTTCAAGGTACATGCCACTTTTGTTTGGTGAAAAATATTGTTCTGTTCCAGAGGTATTACCATTTGAAGTTGCTCCCCTTGCAGTTAAGGTTTTTATTAGCTGGCAGGGCCACCATTTTAAGCGTGGTGACTTTCACCATATTGTGGTGGAAGAATTCTTAAAGGTGCACAGACTTTAACACTGAATATCTCTCAAACAGTTCGGCCTTTTACTTGAAATTCAGAGGGTGTTGAGGGATGTCCTACAGCTGTGAATTATGCTGTTTAGGTGCTGCAGATTTAATTCATTGGGGAAATATTGACTGACGTAGTTGATGTTTTTTCCATTGGATCAGGCATGCTGCTTTCGGCTTGTAATTTATAGGGTAGGTAGCCCTAGTGCCCTGGACGTTCCTTGCAATGGTTTGGTGTAAAACATAAACAGGTGTGGAATTATGCCACTCCGACGAATGGAAATTAGGTTTGTTCCGCTTCAGTAACTTTTGAACAGTGTGTCCGATTTGCCTGAAATTTGCGATGTACAGTAGCAGCCACAGACACTGCCATATATTTCCAGAAATTTCTGTGATATTTCCAGAAATATCTCCTGCTTTCTGCATTTCCACAGTAGGGGCAACAGAGAGAAAAGCTTCAGAAATTTTGCAAAATATCTGGAAATAGCTGGCAATGTCTCTGGCTACTACTGTAGAAAGATTTGTCATAGGTCTTAAACTTTGACACTTTTCGGGTTGCTGCCAGTTACGGTTGCTGAACTGTGGCGCATGCTCATTATAGTTAATGGGAAAGTATTTATGTGCATTGTGAAAGCTATGCTGAGCACATTTTGGGGTACTCAGGAAGATCCCATTATAAGGTATAGGGCAGCTCAAAAGGTATGGCACGTGTATATTGCTATGCAGTGCTGGGCAATGTGGTGTGTGCGCGGGGCCCGCCCACCAATACATGTGGTTCACTACTTATATTGTGATGGTATGGAGAACTATGCAAGTTGTCTCTCCCACCAACTTGCGTGACATTGTAGTTACCTATGTTTTTTCCAAAAATGAGATTCTTTGCAAAAAACTGCATTGATGCAACAGTTAGAGTTGTTCCACAGCAACAAAAGTGAGAAATTAGGTGTTATGGTTGAAACCCTAACTCCACATTACACACACACACACACACACACACACACACACACGCATACATGCACTAAGTAGGAAGGACCAAGGCAACACAACCAATCACACACAGCCAGAGGGGGTATACCTGTGTTACTGTAGGAAGTGGAGAAATCAACTTCAGGTATCCTATATTTCCAAAGTTGTTCCACAGGTTAGTTCATGTAAAGGTGAACTAAGCTGCAAATGCTTGAACAACTTTTTGCCTTAGCCGTTTCAACATATGGATGGCGAAAGAAAGGTGTGATGGGCGCGCAGTGTTAGTCTATGGGACATTGCTGAATTGTGTAACACTGTAACTTTGTCTTCCTTAACTACATTAGCACCAAAGTAGGAAAAGGGACATCTGTGGGACCAGGGCTTGTCACCTTGAAAATTTCAGGCCAAAGGACCCAACCATTTGCTTGCAGGAGGATGGCAAAGATGTGCAGTCATCAGGGTGTACTTTCGCAAACAGAAAGTGTTGCAAGCGGAAGGCACAACAGTGTCGCATTTGCAAAAGTATGTAAAATAGTGTCACAAAATAGTGTCCCAAACATGAAAGTGTCACAAACAGAAGACACAAAATGTCGCATTGCAAAACATGTAAAATAGTGTCGCACAATACTGTTGCAAACACGAAAGTGTTGCAAATGCATAGCACAACACTGTCGCATTTGTGAAAGTGATTTTCGGAAGTATTTCAGGGAATGTGCAAAATCCTGATTTTGGTCTTGTGAACCCCAAAATGTCATATGTGTAGTCTGTGTTGTGTGTTGGTGGCACAGTGTGGCCCATGCTCAGTTGTCTGTAGTGATATGTGTTTTGTGGTGCGTGGAACGTCCAGGATCAGAGTTAGCAGTCAAGGCCCCATGCCACAGTCCGACATCTGTTGGTGTGAGGAAGATGGGAGAATGGGTATGTGGTTTTGTGGTTTAGATAGTTGTATGTTTTTTCTGTTACCTGCTGCTGGTTGTGTGTGATTGGTTGTGTTACCTTGGTCCTTCCCCTACGTGTGTGTGTGTGTGTGTGGGTGTGGGTGTGGGTGTGGGTGTGGGTGTGGGTGTGGGTGTGTGTGGTGGGAAGGAATGTGGAGTTGGGGGTTTCAACCTTAACACCTAATTTCCTAGCTTTTGTTGCTATGGGGACAACCCTAACTGTTGCATTAATGCAGTTTTTGCAAAGAATATATAGTTAGGGTTGAGGAAGCACTTTAATGTTAAACCTCAAATTTTGCACTTAATAACTTTGCCACGTATGATGGATTTGCCTGAAATATTGCATGTGCAGTCTGGTACCATAGATCTCTAGATCTGGCAAGTTGCGTTATGGTTGGAAGTATGGTTGCGGAGCTGCAGAACTCCAAAAAATGCACACAAAAAAAAAAGCAGACTTTTTGCGCGTTTCTTTGCTCGGGCCCACAGCCCAAACGATTTGTCCGTTTGGTCTGAAATCTTCAGTGAAGATGCAATCTGGGTCACCGATGTGCCTTTTAAAGATTTGGTGTAAAATATTAAACCATTCAAAGTTATTCAGAAAACAAATTTGCCATTATAGTCAATAAGAAAAAAAAATATCGTCTCACGGAAGTTATCATAAGTACAGTTCTCCTTTCATAAATGGTCCTTTTACTTTTGTGCTGCTGCCATCTTGTTTTTAGTTAGCGAGAGATAAAAATGCATGGCGTTTAAATTTGGGACTCTCTAGGTAAACACTGACTGTTTGATTTACCTAGTCGGGTCCTGAGGATGCCAGCTCTTATCTTTTTTTTGGGGGTAAAACCTCCTAGAAATGCCATTTTTTAAATTGTCTCCACAGTCTTTCACAAATTGCGAAAAAAAAAAACAAACCAAAAAAAAAAAGTGCCTTTGACATTTTCGCAAACACGAAAGTGTCGTACTGTTTTTGTGAAACTTTTGCAATTTGCAAAAGAACTTTGCCCAAAAACTGCCAATCTTTGTCATCCCCTGCAAAAAATGGTTGGGTCTCTTGGGCTGAAATTTGCAGGGTTGCAAGCCCTGGTCCCACAGATGTTCCTTTTGGTGGTTAGGTGCCAAAACTTTCCCTAACACCACATTTCCATGCTTTTCTCGCTGTGCTGTGAACCCTAACGGATCCATTAACGGAGTTTTTGCCATGAAATATGTATCTGTGTGTGTGTGTGTGTGTGTGTGTGTGTGTGTGTGTGTGTGTGTGTATGTATGTGTATATATAAATATATTTATTAGAGCAAAAACTCCGTTTAATGCATTAGTTAGGGTTGTTCCACAGCAACAAAAGTGAGAATTCGCTGTAAGGGTTGAAAACCCCTTGGACCCCCCCCACCCCAACCGGCATTGGGGTGCGCATTGGGATCGTCAGCCTAACTCTCACCCCATGGCGTGTAAATCAGCGAAGTATAGGAGAATGGGGTGAGGTTGAGACCATGATCCCAATGCGCACTATGCGGTGAAGATGGCCGAAATCAAAGCTTTCACTATTGCTGTCAGCTAACTTTCTCATTGCGAGTTTTATCTATTCCCTCTTTGAGAATGATAGCGAGAAATAATGAATGTAATGCAGCGGGCGGGGCGCGGGGCCCAAGGGCACCCCTTCTATCGTTAGTGGGAGGGGCCCGCTCCTGCCACATGATGTGTTGATGGCATAGTAACAGGGACAACAAGCGCA